>CM038146.1:18201119-18382052 GCA_021437245.1 Aegilops speltoides
TTTAATTGAGACGATGCTCTTTTGGTAGACGAATTTAAAACTCTGATGTTGATGCACTTTTGATTAAAACTACGATGGTGATGCACTTTATTTTCAAATTTTAGTTCCTATTTCAATGCAAAACCGCGGCTGAACAGTGGCTGGCAGCAGCCGCGCGGCCGTTTTCAGACTTCTACATCTTTGGTTTGGACCATCTATTGGAGTTGCAAATTTGGACCATCATTTTGGACCATCTGTTGGGGTTGAGCTTTTTTCGGAGCTCCAAAACGCACTTTTTGACGGTCCAAATTTTACATCTTCGGTTTTGGACCGCCAAATTTTGAACCATCTACTGAAGATGCTCTAAAGGACACAAGCTTGCGCCGATAGGTGAAGCGTCACATTTAACCTAGAAAGTTTTTTTTAATTTTCTTGAGCGGGCTTCGCATATGCATGGCTACTGAGCCACAGCGTCGGCGCTTCCCAGAGCGTCATTCATTATCTCATCTGATGCATCCTGACCTTTGGAGTAGTTTTGGCATGTTCTGTTATGCACTTTTCGAGAAAAGTAAGTCATGAGTTTGATTGTAAGGAGCCATCCTTCTGCTAGCCTAGCGATGTTTTTTATTTCGCTTTGTGGAGCTGCTTAACCAGATTTTGATTTTGCATTATTTCCAAGTCATTGACCAGTCTGTGATTGCAATCCTTGTAGCCCCCTTGGGCTCACCGCCGCCCGTGGAATTTGCTGAGCATACACCAGCGAGCACAACCCCATCGTTGCCTATCTCACACATGTACTCCCTCCGTCCCAAAATAAATGTTTTGAGGGAGAACGAAAGATACAGCAGGGCACATCTTGAGCACAAGAAACGGTATATAAAAGTAAGCCAGCCAGCAGAAGGAATAAGAAAACAACAACACGTACGCAATGCCTGGTCAGTACGAAAAGACCAAGCAATCGGCAGTAATAACAGAAAAACAAAAACAAAGCAGAGAGCCCACGGCCGAAAACAAACCTTGACAGGAAGACGGAGGAGCTAGCAGCCGGTACTCAGCAAAGCAATCAAAGACGCCGACAATAGGACCTGCAAAAGTACAGATGGAGACGAACTTTAAGGGCACGCTTGGAATCAATGTATTTCGATACGAAGGTGTTAACTTACACCCGTATCTTACCGGCCGCAGAGCAATTTAGGCCTGGAAATGAAACGACGGGTGGAGACGTGTATTATTTACAACTATATTTAAAAGAAAAACGGGAATCCAAACAGGGCCTAAGAGGCGCGTACAAAGAAGCTGCACAAGAAAATGCAGCCAGATCCTCCAAGCGCACAAACAACCTATAACGATTAACGCAACATAGAACAAGGACAGAAGAACTAAGAAACAAGAGCAAACACGTCGGTGGGAGGTTTTGGGCACTCGCAGAGTCAGATGCGGAGGAGGAAGACGACGCCGACGACGCCGGAGGTCTATTCGCCAACGCCTTCGTCTGTGATCTGCGAGGCGTTCGATCCGGGATATTCTGAAGAAGAGGTGGCGGAGATCGTGGATGGCGTCGTGCCGGTCGATGATCCCGCGAGGCAAGGACTGAGGCCAGAAGACAAAATTGAGATAGTCCGGCGCATTGTGCATCGACGAACGACGGCGGCTACGATCCGGCCTTGGAAGGGGCCGATCCCTAAGGTTAGTCTTCCTAAACCGACGTTGTCAGATTTTATCACGGAGGGTTCGTGGAAGATAGTCAAAAGAAAGAAGAACCGGCGATCGCCGGCGGCGCAGGCGCCGGCGCCGGAGATCGACCGCATGGCGGCGATCCGGAATCAGCGGGTCGTGCGATTGACCGAGATCTTGGGCCATCATGTGTGTCTGCTGGCGGGTGGGCCGGTTCTGAGTGAACCGGGCCAGACGGCTGCTGGGCCTGTGATTGCCGGGTATGAGGCCCGAGGCGAGCCAGCACGTACGTCTACACCCCCATGCATATGCAATACGATCTCCGGTTCATCGTTACGGTCTAGGGTTCGAGGTTCTGGGAGGCAGCCGTCCTTCTGCGATCGCAGTGGAGTGCGTGCTCGGCGCATCCTGCCTCTCCCAAGTATGGTGGGGAGAGGGGTGCCCGCTGCTAACGTTGTCGCGCCGGGCGATGCGGGCCGTGGAGGGCGGCGCCGACGGCTGCGAGGGAGCAGCGGTGGCGGCACGCAGCGGGTCGGGAGGCCGAGGCGCTGGTGTGCCGCTGGCGCCGGCCGTGGTGGAGCGCCACCGCGCACAGGTTTTGGTGCCGGCCGCGCGGCACCAGTCGTCGGAGGCCAACCGTCGCAGGCGGGTCAGGCTGGTCGTGGGGTGGCTGCGACGAGTGTTCGGCCCTCCGTGCTGGTGGTGATGACGCCGGCGGCGGGGCCGGGTGGACCTAGGCCTCCAGCGCCGTCTCATGGGGCGGTGGCGGGCCGGGGTGCCCCGACTACGAGGCCGCCTCCCCCGGCTCAGGCAGGAGCTCGACCACCGCACTTCGTGGCACCGCAGACGAACATCTCGACGACGCCAGTTTTGCAGCAGGCACAGGTGCCGCAGGTCTCTGCTGGTACGGATGTTCATGTGGCACCCCGCGGGCAGTGGGATGATGATGGCTATAACACTTATGGAGAAGGACACCACCGGGGGTCCTCGTCTACGGGTGGTGGACGGGGGTATGCCTGGCAGAGCGATGGCTTGGCAGAGCGGCCGTTCTTGGGGCCGGCAGGCAGTTTTGTCGAGGGGGCTTCTGGACCAGCTCATCGTAACAGAGGTGGCTTCCGTGGCAACCGTGGTGGCCGCGATGGCCGAGGGGGTCGTTACCGCCCTAGGCAGCATCATACTACCGTTGATGAGACGGTGGTCCACGCTGGTACTGAGGAGTCAGGGCTATCTTGCCAGGCTATGGAGGTGGTCTCGGAACTGGCGGCGGCAGAGGTTCCTATTGCGGTTGAGACTCAGCCTATGTTGGTGGAGGTTTCTGACACTACTGAGATGGACAGGGCTGCAAAGTTTGCCAAGAAGAAGGAAAGAATGCTTTGTTATCGATGTGGTGATAAGGGCCATTTTATTGCTGAATGTGTGGCTTTTTTATGTGATACTTGTGGTAAGCCTGCACACGAGTCTGGGGCTTGTCCGTTGTTACGGGAGCAGACATCGAGCCTTATGACGTACGGTGTGTTTTGTTCTGAGCTTACGTTTTTTGAGTCGCCGTCTGAGAGGGATGTTCCTCAAGAGGTGCACAGTATGACAACTGGGGTGGTGAAAGTGACTAGAGGTCAAGTGTATGAGGCCCAGATTATTCAGCGACTCCGGGAGCTGGCGCCTGGAGACTTCCATTGGGAGCTTGTCAGGCTGGAGAACAACTTATTCAGGGTTCAGTTCCCGACTGTGGAGGATTTACAGAGGTTGCTGAGCTTTGGGATGTCTAAGGTACCAGGTACGAAGGCCATTCTTGAGTTTCAGGAGTGGAAGCTGGTTGAGCCTCAGGGTAAACCCCTTACCCAGGCCTGGCTGCGCTTTTCGGGAGCGCCTTCTGCGCTACTACAGGATGCCAGGGTTGTTGCTAGCCTGGGGATCCTGGTGGGAAAGACCGAGCGAGTAGATATGGCATTTACTCGGGTTCATGGGATTGCTCGTCTTTTAGTCAGTATATTGGACATTGACTTTGTGCCGGATGTGGTTAAGTGGGCTTTTCGTGGCCACGTATACAGCCTTGAGATTGAATTTGAGGATGATAGTCTCTTTGCCGAGGCTCCGGCAGCCACTGGTGACGATATGAGCGAGGGTGATGATGATACGACTGGTAAGGAACCACCGGGCGATGAGCCAAGGTCTGAGTTGGCCAAGAGGCCGGATGCGACTGCTAAGGCAGCAGGAGGAGGGTCGGCACCTAATGCATCTGTGCCGTCGACCACTTTGAGATTTGGTTCCTTTGGCCCCGCCTCTGCACCTCCGAGGCTTTGGAGCGAGCGGGTGGAGTCTCTTGAGGAGTTTGGGCACTCTCTACCGGCGTTGGACTTTGAGGACGCGGGTGTGGAGGGGTCTGGTGTGTCTGCGAGGCTGGATATCATGGTCTCGCCTTCGTCGATCCGTGGTGACGTGGCTGAGGTGCAGGAGGTTGGTCCGCTACTATCTGAGGGTTCGGAGCAGGGGGTTTTGGCGACCCCATCTCCTCTTCTTCCCGACGAGGTTACCGGGAGGGATGACGGGCCTACGGTAGGGGGGTCGGGGCAGGTGGCCTCCGCATCTCCTACGCCTGTTGCTGGGGCGGCACTGCAGGCGGCTGGACCGGCTCCTCGGGAGGGCTTGAGGCGGGCGGCCTCAAGGCCCTCTTCGCCGTCGGGGCCCGACGGGAGTGCCCCGGCCGCGCCATCTTCGGGATCTCCGGACAGGCGGTCCGGAGTGCCTTGGGGCGGAGGCAGGTGGCCTTTGCCTCCCCAGGAGCTGACGCTGCGCTCTCACCTGGTCATGGAGATCGGGTGGATGTTCGGGGAGTTACAGGCGGTTGCTCCCCGGATAAATTCTCGAGGGAGGAGGTCATTCAGTTTGGCGGGATCCCGGACCAGGCGTCTGAGGGCCGACATATGAGTTGTCGGGTTCAGGGCTATCCGGAGGTTGACGACATGCAGCAGCGCTGTGCCGTGAGGGCGGCAAAGCTTCATGACCTCCAGGTCACTACTGGTATGTCCATGAACACTTCCAATACTATTTTGCATTTTTCGAATGATCAAATTGTGGATAAGGCAAACCAATTAGGAATTTCACTTGGTAGTAATGAGGGTGAAGTTACTAATTCTATTAATGATTTGCTTGATCTAGAAGCCGAGAGGGCTTTAGAAATGATTCGTAACTTAGCTGCTATCAAACCGATGAATGACTCAGAGATTGATGCTTTGGGAGTTCGAGTACTTGATAAGTTTTGTGGTGACCTCGCACCGCCCCTCCAGGAGCCGGAGGAGGAGGACGAGGATGCCGGTCTGGAAGAGGTTAGACCGCCAGTTACGGGAACTTTGGACCGGGTGGGCCAGACCAGCCCTAAGCGCAAGTGGAAGCACAAAATATACCCGATGTCCGCAGTCCGTAGGAGCGCTAGGATCCGCACGGCTAAAAAAATTCATGATGAGATATGAGAGGAATCTTCTGGAATAGCAGAGGTCTTAAGGACTTGGCTAAAAGGAGGTTCCTGGCGGAGGCATCCATTGAGCATCGATTGGACTTTATTGCCGTATCAGAAACGGGTAGAGCAAATTTCTCACCTCAATTTCTCAATACGTTGTCGGGGGGTATTGAGTTTGACTGGCATTGTCTTCCACCGAGAGGAAGGTCGGGTGGAATCTTACTTGGTGTTAGATGTGACTCTCTCGAAGTTCGCAGTGTGGTCATGGGGGATTTTACTGTTAAGTTCAGGGTACGGTCCAAAGTTGATGGGTTCGACTGGGCTTTGGTGGCGGTGTATGGGGCGGCGCAGGCAGAGCTCAAACCTGACTTTTTAGCTGATCTTGTCACGGTATCCACGGCTGTCCCATCTTCCCGCCTTTTTCGCTTCGAACGCTTCTGGACATCTCTCCCAGCCTGCGCCAACCTTATTCAAGCCTGCTGGCAGCCCACCAATCGCCATAATGGGCCTCCACACGACCCTGCAGCCTCTCTCGCCGGCAAAATTAAGGCCACACGCTCTGCCCTAAAACCTTGGGCCAAAAAACTGCAGCCCATATACCAGCGCGAAATTAACTGCAAATTGGCCCTACAGGCCCTAGATTTAAACGAGGAAATAGAACCCCTCTTTCCGCTCGAACAAAAACTAAGACTTCTGCTTTCCACGCTTCTTCAGCAAACCATCAAACAAAAAATCTCCTTTTGGAAACAGAGGGGCAAGATTAGGATCGCTGTCGACGGTGACGAAAACACGAGATTCTTTCATGCAACGGCCACCCAACGCTCCAGATCGAACAAAATCCCTATGCTCATTAAGGACAACCACGAAGTGTTCCTACATGAACAAAAAGCGTTGATTCTTAAAGATTTTTTCACCAACTTGATCGGGTCCACAAAACAGCCTACATGGAATTTCTGCCTACGCCAACTCTACCCATCTCCCCTCCCGCAGCTTCAAGACCTTGCACTTCCTTTCAATACGGAGGAAATTCACCAGGCCTTCTTATCTATGAATTCTAACGCCAGCCCCGGTCCCGATGGCTTTGGGCCTGTCTTCTTCAGGAAATATTGGAATTTCGTAGGCCCTCCTATCATAGATTTTTTCCATGCCTTCCACAACCATTCGGTCTCCCTTGAACGTTTCAATCGCGCCTTCATGGTACTCCTACCCAAAACACAAGCCCCAACATCCCCGGATGCTTTCCGCCCAATCTCTCTCCAAAACTGCACTCCGAAAGCGGTCGCTAAGCTCCTCACTAATAGAGTCAAACCGCTCATTCCATTACTTATCCACTATGATCAGACGGGATTCCTTCATGGAAGAAATATTGCCGAAAACTTCATCTATGCTGCAGACATTATTAGTACGTGCCACCATCGCAAAGCTCCGACTATGGTTATCAAACTTGATTTTAGGAAAGCGTTCGACTCCATATGCTGGTCCTCCCTCATTAAAATACTCAAGATTCGGGGCTTCCCAAACACATTCTGCTGTTGGGTCCAAAACATTCTCTGCACCGGCAAAACTGCCGTGCTTCTCAACGGTGTGCCAAGGTCCTGGATTCAATGTAGATGCGGCCTCCGCCAGGGAGACCCATTCTCGCCCTACCTGTTCATCATCGTCGCAGTGTGCTGCAAAGACTAATAGCTACAGCCTTCCAACCCAATGTCCTTTGCCACCCTCTACGACCACACGAGCCGCCCGTTACTCTCCAATACGCCGACGATACTCTAATTATCGCCGCTGCTAACGAGGCAGCAACTTTGAAGCTCAAAGAAACCCTCCACGACTTCGCCCTTGCCACGGGACTGCTGATTAACTTCCATAAAACAGCGCTACTCACTATCGCTACCGAATCTACCATTCAGAATTCCATTGCTAATGCCATTGGATGCTCATTGTCCTCCTTTCCACTAATGTACTTAGGCCTTCCACTATCTCCCACTAAACTGCCTTTGACAGCTTTCGACCCAATCTTAGACAACTTTCGAAAGTTCCTATTTGGATGGGTAGCGCGCCTTCTTTCACGGGGTGCCAGACTCACTCTGCTGACCGCGGTATTAGACTCCCTAACAATCTATTTTATGTCAGTCTTTCGTCTTCCAAAATCAGTCCTAGTAAAACTAGATGCCATTCGGAGGGCCTTCTTCTGGGCCAACGAATCAACTTGCACTGGGGCAAGCTGCTTAGTTGCGTGGAAAAACGTCTGCAAACCTAAAGACTATGGTGGTCTAGGCATTAAAAATCTTGAAACTCAAAACCACTGCCTGCTCATGAAGTTCTCCTCTAAAATCCTACAAAACCCAAACATCCCGTGGACCTTGTGGTATAACCAACAACACCCCCTCGGCATTACCTCCAAAACATCACGCCCTTCCTTTTTATGGAAGCTTATCAACAACAACATGCCACTGTTAATTGAACACTCCTTTGTTATCACTTACAATGGCCTCTCCACCTTCTTCTGGCTAGATAAATGGCTTCTGCCCTCACCACTTCAAATAGCCTTCCCCAACCTATTCTCTCACTCCATTGATGGCAAGGTGCTAGTGGCTACTATTTGGCAAACCAGCTTATTAGCGAACCTGCGGAACCGTCTGTCTAATGCTGCAGCTCGAGAGCTGGACTGTGTGCTTTTGTTACTGCAGGACTTCCAACAGGTGAACCAACCGGACGAACGGTCCCTCACACATGGCCTGCCTTTCTCTGCCAAGAATGCTTACTCATCCATTGTGGCTGAAGATACACAAGACCCTTTCCATGATCTGGTTTGGGCCTCCAAAGTCCCAATAAAGGTCAAGATCTTCGCATGGCTGCTCCTCCGTGACAGGCTCAACACGAAGGCCAACATGTTCCATAAAAACATTTCACAGTCCGCCGCATGCCCACGATGTCAAGACCCTCATGAAGATGCTCTGCACCTCATTTCAACATGCTCCTACGCTTCCCAAGTTTGGTCATCCCTTCAGTTACAGCCGCCTTCATCCCTGGATGATCTCCTTCAACACCCAACTATCCAAGGCCTCAACCCCAACACCTGGCCCTCAGTCGCTCTGACCATCTCTTGGAAACTTTGGGACTCAAGAAACGCTCTGGTATTCAGAAACGAAGATCATACAACCCGCACTACCATCCGTAACATTGTCGCTGATTTCTCCCTATGGGTCTTTCGATTCAAGAACAAGGAAGACAATGTATTCGCAAAACAATGGCTTTATTTCCTTTCCTCAGCCGTCTCCTAAGAGCTGATTCTGTAATCTAAATGGTTGTAATCCTCAAAACCCCTATTGAGTGGTAATATATTCAGGTGGGGAAGCTCTCCCCCCCGGTGACCGTTCAAAAAAAAAAAAAACAATTCCCCAGCGCACGGTTGATCAGTGGATGTGAGAAGAAGCGGGGACTGCCTTAGGTTGATTGCCATAATTAATGCTGTGACTTCAGAGTTGAAAACTTTTTCTTCCTCTACAGAGACTATGTAGCAGCTGATCTGATGTATATGTTGTAATGCAACCTACTGTGTATTGAGCTAATTTTATAATACCATCAAATCTAGTATTAACTATTATGGGCTTTGTCTTGTTTGGTTGTCAAGTGCTGTTTTATGTTTTCCAGGTACAATCAGCGGACTCTCTATTGAAACTAGTGTCAGAACTTAAGAGGACAGTCATCCCTTCTGGGCTTGCTTCTTTGAGTAAGAATGTTGATAGGAGGATTGAGGTGTTGAGTCAGCAGGCAGAGGGGACAGATAGAATGCTGCAGAGGATTGGGCAGGAGGCAGCAGCAAGCCTTGAGGAGTTGGAGGCACATTACTACTCATCTGTTGTGAGGACTTTGCTCTAATATTGAGGTGAATATATCTTTGTCATTGGAAACAATGTGTGTTCTTAGTTGATACAGGTACCTGGTAGGAGAAAGCAGCAATTGTATATGCTTGATACAGTAGTTTAACAAGGGTACCATCTATGTTCTGTAATATGCAGTGATCAATAGTCCAAGGAAATACCACCAAATCGAGCAAGGACTTCATGACTTGGCACAATCAGAATTTTGAGTAGAAGTAATCGCAACCAAGATTAGGATTCAGAAATGGTTGTTGTTGCTTCATAGTTGTTCATAAGCAACTTCAAATTTCTTTACACCCACTTGTCCTGCATACCTTTTATTTTGCTGGGATGAAATGTGTTTCCTTCATTATTCGTGGTTATGGCCGACAAAAAACTGGTAGGGGGTTCCCGTTTCTCTAAAATAATAATTGAAAAGTTTAAGGTTATATATCAAGTGATGATTTACCGATTCCAATTTAGAGGCAAGAACTTAGCTAATGAATAGTTCATGAATGCAGAATCGAGTAACAATGTGTTTTTTGGGGATGTACAAAATTTCATGCTTCCGTGTAACTGGTAATTAACAAGTTTGCCTCTATCAGCTTAGTTAAGAAACATGGCTCACGGCACATACCAAGTGCTTGGATGGATTAAAACCTGTTTTGTAGGGAAGTTTGAAACAAAACTTGCCTACTGAAAATCATGGACGCTGTACCAGCTCAACAACTTAAATCTTTGACTCGCTCTTATATGTTGAGCCTACATTCTTCGAGACAATTTTGATTCTTGACTGATGACTGCAAACATTATAACTACTCCCTCCGTACCATAATATAAGAACGTTTTTGACACTACATTAGTGTCAAAAACGTTCTTATATTATGAGACGGAGGGAGTACTGTTGTCTCTATTGCTAACATTTTATTGCGTAGTACGTTCCACTACACATCAAACCTTGGTACCTTCAAAACAAGAGCAACATATGCCATTGTTTGGAGCCCACCATAGTAGCTAGTTACTCAACTACAATAATCACAAAAGACAACGGTTGGCATGCCTGAATCATAAAGTATAGTTCCTGCCAAAAAAAAGAATCATAAAATATAGTCACCACTTCGGAAAGAGTACATTTGAGTTTAGATAATACATATGAGAAGATGTATCACGCGGACTTTTGAACATGGTTCCACGCGACCCTTTATTAATACTAAAATTCAAAATAATAAATAAAAAACAAAAAACTCAGTTTTTTTAAACATACATACATATACTCATGTGTGAACTTTCACAAAGAAATGACATCCGTGGTATTCTGGGCAAAAGAACACTGTTTGAATGAATAGTAAGATCTCGATGCTATTTTCTTAACTAAGAGTACCACGGGTGTCATTCTTTCACGAAACTAGAATGGCTGGTCAATTTCGATACCCCAAAATTTCATGATTTTTCTAATCTTTATAGTATTTTTTTAATATTTTACTATTCATGAAACCATGTTTACCTTTGTATTTTCAAGAAATGATCTCGTTTTCAAAATTGTTCAGAACTTAAAAAAAATTCATGTTTAAAAAATTGTTCAGAAATAGTTCACAATTTACAAAAAAATGTTTCTGTTTTACAAAAATGTACGAAGCTATAGAAAAACGCCTTCATTTTCAATATTTTGTTCATAACCACAAAAAAAATGCATTTACAAAATTGTTCGGGTAATTCAAATTGTTCTCACTTTCTTTTTTTTTCTGAAGTTTCAAGAATTGTTCCTGTTTAAAATTTTTGTTCACCAATTGAAAAATATCACATTTTCAAAAATAGTTATGGATTTCAAAATTTGTTCCCGGATTAAAGTTTTGTTTGCAAATTATTATTTCTGCATTTTGAAAAATGTTCGCATTTTAAGAATTGTTCCAAATTTATAATATGTGCCCTTTTTCAAGTCTTTTTTCCAAATTCAAAAAATATTCGGGTATTCTAAAATTTCATTGCAGTTTAAAAGATGTTCACAAATTTAAAGCCTTGTTCACATTTGATAAAAGTTATCCGCAACTTTTATGAAGTCTTGTTATGTAATGTTCAGTTTAACGGCACTGCTGTTAGTCATTTAAAGCTCGCGCTACACATTTGTCAACAACACTGAGTAGTTGGACTAGCTAGCAAGGTCATTGCACAAACAAGAGATCTACAGTTCGAATCCCAGCTCCCGACCCTATTTTTCTCGCATATTTTCGTCCCGACTGCTATCTCCGGTTCAGCCCCAATTTGTCGGCCTAGTCGGGGCCGCGCCCTATGCGGAAGGGCACCCATTTTGACACAGAACGCGGCAAAATAGGAGCTCCCTCCAAAAGCTTGCCAAAACCAGGACAAGATATCGCTCCTTGAGTAAGATCGGAAGGCCTATTTCTGTGAGCTGCCTGTCTGGCATGGGCTCCCTGTCTGTACCTAGCGCCACAAGTGATGAATAGGAAATGGCTAGATATATTATCACACACAGAGAAAGAGAGGGCGGGAGGGATGGAGAGAGAGAGAGAGAGATGCATATACATACCGGCTGCGATGGTAGTGAAATAGTACAAACTAGATAATTGCTTGTGTGTCGCAACCCGATATAAATATTCCACTAAGTTAACTTGTGATTTTCATGCCCATATATCTGCGATTGTGTAAATCAATATTTTATCAAATGGCGGGCCCATGATTATCAATCCACAAATAAATTGTAGGATTTTATTTGCTAATCATAAGTACTTACGGGCTCATACTAGAGGAAACGGCGAGTCGATTAAATATGATTTCTTTTTCGTGAAAACAATTAAATATGAAAAATCAATATGCTGGATTCGGCACTAAGGCACGCCAAGTTTTTTTGTTTTTTTTTTGGTTAAAATATGTTAAAACGTATGCAAATGTGGTAGTACTTTTTTTTTTGAACCGGAATGTGGTGGTATCGTTTAGATATTTTGAGACGGCGATATGGCAAGTGACCCGGCAAGGCGTCCATGTGCCAAAGGCTGCAGCTCAAGATTTTCAGTTGGGATCCGTCCTGTGCGCGTGTCCTCTACCCACGTGATCGCGAGAGGTAGAGTATCCTCCGGCTGACTCACGCCGATCTTATCCTAACCTCCCCGCGGCCGTGCCGGCCCCGCCGCCAGCAGATTCATCCATCCAAATCCAACACACCTCGAGAACAGCAGCACCTACCCCCGGTTCGCTCCCCTCCCCTCCCTCCCCGTGAGATCTCACCCGATCCCCCATAAATAAGCCCACCAAGGAAGGAAATCAAAGCGCATCGCACAGTAGTTCCCATCCATCCATCCCTCCCTTTCTCTCGTTGCTAGGTAGCTGGATCTTTATCTTCTCGTTGCAGGGCCGGCGATGGACGGCGGGAAGAAGGGCGGCCGGGACCGCAAGGCGTCGCAGGAGCGCAGCGACCGCAAGTCGGGGTCCGGGATGAGCGGCGACGCCAAGAAGGGCGGCCGCGGCGGCAAGTTCACCTGGGAGGGCGCCGACGGCTACACCGACGAGGACCTCGACCTCGTCGCCAACAAGGGCACGGGGACCGGCGCCGACGCCTCCGGCAAGAACAAGTCCTAGGGTGATACCTGCCCGCCCGTCGCCTTCCCGTCCGTCCGATCGATCCATAGCTTTCTCAATCGTGTCAGTTGCTGAATAATAATAGGAGTAAGATCGAGCCGTGGCGTGTTTGGCATGTAGATATGATCTAGTAGTATTTCCAGCTGTGCACTTGCTAATTAGGTATCTGGATCTCGCACTGAACTTGGGTTCAACCTTTCTGTCATATTGTTGCTCCTTCTGCGTTGATTTCTGTTCAATTCACCGATCGATCCTGTTATCGCCGGACAACACGTATGATTTCTTGGCTGCGGCGTTTCATCCGAGCTGGTTGCTTGCTTGTGATTTACTAGGAGGAATACTAGCATCTCTGAACCAGCTCAACAGAAGATGAAGAGGATCCATAGGGATCACTTCTTTCTTACTTGTCTGCCTACCTCGCCGGCAGGCAGCCGCGCAGCAACCGGCAAGACGACAGCTGACAGAGATCAAAAGATCATATCAACCAAACGACTACACCCAAGGAAAACAGGGGAAGAGTCGGCACCGAGCAAAGCAGTGCACCTTGATATAATAAATGAAGGTGATGAGCATGTCTGTATACATGGGAAAATATATGGCATATTATCTCTGATTATTGCTTATCTGCCTTGCTACAAAGTACAAACAAGCTCTTAAGCTGCAGATTTGCTTGATTATTGGTTGATAATTACCTGGCATTAACAGAGCAAGTTTTTGTGGCTTTGAAAAGAGGCACAACAAGCTGACATTTGTGCCTGCACAGATATAAATGTCAGTTGAAATAATGGGCTTCTTGCGGAAATACTACCCATGTTACTTAGCATGGGTAGAGGCAGAACAGAGGCAGTTTTTGTAGCCTTGAACAGAGGCATCACATTTCAATTGAAATACTAAATGGGCATCAAATGGGAATACATTGACCGCATGTGTAGCTCCAAGTAAAGTTTTACATCACACCCAGCATTAAAGCAAAAGTGACCATAACCTGAATCAGGCAGGATCCCTATTACATTTTTCGATTGGGAACCTATTACATTCTGGCCAACCAATCCAGTGACGTAATTCTCCTCTTTCTCTTTTCTTTTCTTCTCCAGGAGCGATGAGTGATTTGTGACATGCTCATGTAAACATGTTAATGCAACCGTACATGTCAGGACTAATGAATGGCTCATAGAACAAGCATAAACATAGTGTAAATCATACATAATTCAGAGACATGGCTAACTCAGACCGGTGATGCCTATAAATCACACATTCAAAACAACACTTTCGGGCCCATTGCAAAGCAAGCAGGTTATGTCATCAACTCATTGTCTAATAGCTAACTGACAGCAACAAATCATCATCTGTGCTTCCAAATAAGCCAGAATGGAAACCATCTTTCTGTCCCGTCCGAGGAGAACAGCAAGCACCCAGTAGAAAGGTCCCTAGGTATCGGACCAAGGTTTCACACCATGGCTATCACAGCAACTGGAATACTTGGTGGCCTCTGTCCTGTCTTCCAAAATTTCCCATAAATCCAGGTTCTAAAACGCTTTTCCATAAGCATCTACTTTTTGTTCTTCTTTATAACCACTAGAAATTGGTTATTCAGTGACAGGTAAGGCACACAGCTACAATATCCGACATAATGCACAGAAGAATATATGAGGATAAAATGAATAGGTGGGAAAACTTGCACATTGCTGTAATGCAGATTAATGATTACTCCCCAACCTGAATTTACAGAGCATCCATTCCGCGAAGAGACAATTTGCACATATGTTGGATTTCTCTGATACAACATACAAGCAAACTACATGAGACAATGAAAAGCACCAACACACACGGACTACAATCTCTCTAGAGGATACCATATATGCAAAAGAGTGTCACTTAAAGTCTGATTAAGGAACATGTGTACCGTATACAGAATGTTATTTCCGCTGGTTTGAAGCGAGCTTGGCAATGAGCGCATACAAAACAAAGGGGTAGGTCGTGGCTACATGGCCCCAGCCAGTAGTTGCCATTAGTGCCTGCAAACGCAAGGGAGATAGGACTTCGATAAACTTCAAACATGCCTCCTTCAATCCGTCCCAGTGGTGTTGCTTGGATAGGAGAGTGGACGCCATCGAGCTCACATACTTGTGCTCAGACAACTGCTTCTCACAGATGAACTTGAGCCGTTGGAGATCATACCTGTCTGCCGCTACAGACAAGTCTTGCAGCCATCGCAGCCGCATCTCATGTTCCACCTCTTCTTGTATTTGTTCTACCTCTTCTTGTGTTTGTGCCACAACTTCTGACATTTTATTCTCTGCTATTTTACCCTTTGTTGCTTCCTCTACTTGTCCTTGTTCCAGTACTCCTAGTATTTCATCCTCCACCGTACTGACATTGTTCTTCTCCATCATAGGGAACGAGTCTATGTAGATGAAGCAAATCAACACCCTAAACAATTTTGCTTCCATAACTTTGATTCTATTGGACGTGGTGGTGCCCTCATTCATGGGGCCAAAGATTTACGCCATGAACACTTGAGACCTAGCAGTGAGCACACACCGGTGTGCACCGAACGTCTCACCGCCGACCTCGAACATCACATCAACACCCACCTTATTTTGATGGAGGTGACTAAAATGCTGGTGTATGTCAAGCAGGGGCACCTTGGCACTGGTGTTAGTGGCATCTGGGGTGTTGGCCTTGCAAACCATGATATCGCACCGGATGGTGAAACAATCATGCTTTAGACTGGCCGATCATTCAAGGGCATCTCTTCTCAAAAACTCGTCGCAGCCCCAACAAGGATTACGCCGGGAGAAGTCATTAGTTTGACTAATTCGACGAATGTACATTGGCGTCTTCTTCTCGACCTTGTCAACAAGACTAAAGCCGAACTTGGCCTCGACGCCCTCCTCAACCTCTTCGTTGTAGTGGCGGGAAAGGCTAAGCGAAATGAAGTGGCGCAACTCTGGTTCTCGCCGTTGGGGTAGTACTCGATGGACCAATTATGGCCTCCTACCATGAATGTTTCGGTGCCCACGCTCTCGCCGTTGGCCAGCTCCTTTTTGCTACCCGAGTAGCCCTTAATCAGGAGCAGTTGGTACCCGCTGTCTATGCCCGCGCCGGCGTGGATGCCGGACGTTTCACAAGTGCACCGATTGTCGCCGTCAAGGACCCGATACACCGGCGAACGACGACATGGCGGACCTGCAAGCTCACAGGAAATTGACGACCTACTTAGTCGCCATTCACATTCCTAAGTATTAGTGCTCGCCACGTTATTGGGTTTAGACCCTCACAGTGCACGAGCTGCAAATCCCGTCCCCATCACGGCCACCCTGTTTGGGCAAATCCTGAGTGTTTGGGAAAATTCCCCTAAAAAAAGGAGTGTTTGGGATCATCGCTAGAGCTTCAAAGTACACCAGAATGAAAGTAAAAATACACCAGAATGGAAGTCATGTTTTTGGGAATAGGGCACAGCTACAACACTGGACTTTGAAAAATATTCAAGCTCTCCCATGAGGGACACCATCCAGGGAGAACAGCAAGCACCCAGGGGAAAGTTCGTAGGTACTGGACCAAGATTTTACACTATCGCTGTCACGGTAACCGAAAATCTTGGTGTCTTGGTGACCTATGTCATAACTTCTAAGTTCTTTCCCCTAAATCCAGGTTCATAAAATGCCTTTCCAAAAACATCTACATTTAATTTGTTCTTCTTTACAACCATTAGAAAAGGGTCTTATATGACAGATAAAAGTCAAAACATAACCGCATGCTCAGAGAAATATACAAGGATAACAAGACTAGCTGGGAAACTTGCACACTATTGCGATGCAGATAAATGTTGATGCTTTACACTGTAATTTATAAACCATCAATTCCATTGAAGAGAAAGCTTCCCCATATGTTTGGTTCTTCAAATTCAGTATATAAGCAAATTTTACATGACGAGACAAAAGCAAGAAATACCATATTCGCAGAATACTCTCACTTGAGGTCTAAGGACACATGGGTACCATATATATGCAGAATAAGTGTTACTTCTGGGTCGAAGCAATAAGCTTGGCAATGAACTCATTCACAAGAGAGGGATATGTCGTATACACATGATCCCAACCATCAGTCGCCATTACTGTCTGCAAACGCGAGGGGGATTGGGCTTGGATAAACTTCAAGCACGCTGCCTTCAATCCATGGCAGTGGTGCTGCTCGGCTAGAGCAAGAACAGATGCCACCGAGCTCACACCTATGCGCTGAGACAGCTGCTTTTCACAGATGAACTTGAGCCGCTGGAGATCGTACCGGTCTGCTGCTACAAGCAAATCTAGCAGCCATTGCAGCCCCGTTTCATCCTCCACCTCTTCCACTTCTTGTCCTTGTTCCTCGGCTGCTTCTGACATTGCATTCTCCTCCATGATCTCCTCGTACATCTCAGGGAATGAGTCTGTGTAGACGAAGCTAAGCAAAGCCTTGAACACCTTTGCTTCCATGTCTTTGATATGTATGACACTGGATGAAGCAGTGCCCTCTTTCATGGGGCCAAAGAGTTGTGCCATGAACACCGTGGATCGGGCAGCGAGCACACAGCGGTGTGCGGCGAAGGTCTCGTCGCAGACCTGAAACGTCACATCGGAACCCACCTTATTCTGAAGGAGACTGCTAAACTTATTGTATGCCCGAAGGGAGAGCCTCGTTGCCACCGGCATCATCATCCTTGGTGTTACAAACCACGACGTCACACCGGATGGTGAAACAATCAGACTTGAGATCCGCTGACCGTTCAAGGGCATCTGTTCTCACAAACCTGCCATTGCCCCAGGTTGGCGCCCTGCCGGAGAAGCTGCGAGTCTCACTGGTTCCACGGACGTACATTGACATCTGCTTCTCAACCTGGTCGATGAGACTAAAACTGAACTTTGCCTCCACGGCCTTTTCAACATCTCCGTCGACATCGACATCGGTGTCGAGAAGGGTTAGAAAGAGCGAAATGAAGCCGGCGCAGTGCGGGTTGTCGCCGTTAGGGTAGTACTCGATTAACCAATCATGGCCTCCTATTGTGAAAGAACCAGAGGCGACGCACTCGCCCATGGACAGGAGGTCTTTGATGCGCGAGTAGGCCTTGACCATGAACAGGTGGTACCCGCTGTCCCCGCTGGCGTCCACGGCCGACGTCTCGCAGATGGACTGGTTGTTGCCGTCGGCGACAGACACGCCCGTGAAGGACGACATGGCGATGGCGGACCTGCAGAAAATCAGTCTACGTACTCAGTCACCACTCACGTTCCACTCTGCAAAACTCTTCCCAATTGATGTGCAAAACTTGGGGCAAAACTAAGCTTGGGAGTTGGGAGTTGGATCGATGGGGTTGGAGGCGAACGAACCTGGGCTTGCACCGGCGGCCGCCGAAGCCTGTTTTTTTTTTTTTTTTTTAGGAACGCCTAGAGCTTAGAGCTAGGGTTAACGACCGAACGCGTTCGTTATTGGGCTTCAGTCCACGAGCTGCAAAGCCCGTTACTCAAGGGTACTATTTATTCGGTATAAATTGAGATGAATTTGTTTTTTAGAACATTATTTTATTTTACAAACAATCGAGCTGAATTTTGTGGGGTACAAGAATACAATCCAGTCAAAAAATGTGCTATATTACATTTGAATTCGTATTTATGGAATGCCAAACACAACTTGACTGATTTTCTTATCACAAAAATATTAATTTGGGTTAAACATTTTTTTAAAAAATTTCAGAAATTTTGAAATAGGAACATGTTTGTGAAAATACAATTTTGAATTTCGGAACAATTTTTCAAACAGTAATATTTTCTAAAATTTCCGAACAAATCTGGAAACATGAATTTTTATTAATAGAAAACATATTATAAATTTTGAGAACAAAATAAAACCAGAACAATTTTTGAAATTATAAATATAAAAAATGAAGATTCTTTAAATTGTAAATATTTTGTGAATTACAAAATAAGAGGAAGAAGAAGAAATGAAACAAAAAATAAAAAATAAAGAAAATAAAAAAAAATAGTGCAAAAAGGAAATTGTTTAAACTGCCACTAGGTAGAAAAATGTATAATCTTTATATGGGAGTGGATTTTTTTCGTAAATACAGCGAAGTGGCAGGGTAGGGAGGTCATGGGATTTATGAACGCAGTTGAACTGGCACTTGGGAGGAGCTTCGCCTCTCGCGAGTAAAAAATTTGCAGTTGCGGGTCCAAATCTGGATGTAAGTTGGCTGTTTGGTTGGGCTGCCGGCTTCAAAGCATGGAAAGCTAGCGGGAAGCCCAACTAAACACCCTCTAAGACACGCCAACTGCACGCTATTGAGAATGTTTTTGTTTCAGTCTTTCCATGCGTTCTCGTCAAACCCTGCCGCCGGCAGGCATTGCCGACGAGCTTCGCGGCATACGATAACCCTGGAGAAATTCAAAATTCAGGATCGAGATGAAACGAATCTGGATATTTGGCCATGGCCCATGGTCTGCATGAAACGCAGACTCCGTCAGCATCATGGAAGATCAATTGGTACCACTGGATTTCATTCATTTGCTTGTCATGGTCGCTGTTAACGATTGTACCCCTTCCGTTCCTAAATATATAAGACCTTTTAGAGATTTTAATATAGACTACATACGGAGCAAAATGAGTGAATTTACATATATACTAGATCAGTATTAGAATCTCTAAAAGAATTATATTTAGAAACAGAGGGAGCATGTATGGATGCTTGATGCTACAGGCTCTTGCAGGTGCTGTCGCAAAGTTTAAAGAAGTATCATCTATTGAATTCATGCTTCAGTCAGTTGCTCTAAAAGTCCGAACCGATTGAGAGGGACGAACAATATATTTCAACACTATCCGTATGGTGTTCTTTTTTTTTGCGAAATGTCTGCATGCTGTTTTATAGTAGAGGCGGCAGAAATTATGAAGCGAAGAATAGCTTTGAGCTCGAATGCTATTCGGTATAGTGACGGAACGTTTTTACATCACCCTCACAAATCCATACAATGATGGTTAATTTGGCGGCAACGTGATGTGACCTCCACCAGCAATTACCCAAACCCTATGAATAGGCGCTCAACAGTCAACAGTCAGTACACAGAGCAAAGAGATAATATCATCAGTAGTCATAGAACTTATTCTTGATGTTCAGTTTGGTGCTAGAACTTCAAAAATACAGAATTACAGTCATATAATTTGACTCAAGTGTGCACATACGATCATAAAATATGTTTGCGGGCGTATCCATGTATAGGTCCCACTTGTTAGTCACTCGGCCAATGCATTTTTGCACGGAACACCCTTGTATTTTTTTATTCGTGCAAAAAACTGACCACTGCGACGCATTTTTGCACAAAAACCCCTCGCATTTGTTTATTTTGCAAAAAAACATACCACTGTACTGCAATAATTAATGCCTAAAATTCGGGCACGCTAGGTCTCACAACACACAACTCGCGCTTGCAAAAATAGCGAGTCTAGCCACTCCAACCACCACGATTAGATGTCTGATGTGGATAATAACTTTATATGTACAGGATGAGAAACATTTTTCTTTTTTCTTTTTTCTTTTTTCTATATTCGCTATTGTTTGTAAGATATTTGCGAAATGTAGATACAAGATTTGTGTTCAAATATTTGTGTGTTATCAAAATATTTTACAGACATGCGATGGTTAGTAAATATTTTTCTAAATATAAACATATTTACCGTTAGCTTTTGCAGTACAGTGGTTGGCTTTCCTACAAATAAAAGAACACTCAGGCCTCCTTTGGTTTGGAGGAATTTCATAGGAATTTTAGGCCTCTTTTGGTTCATAGGATAGAATTATCATAGGAATAGGAAATTTGTAGGAAATAAGATGACATGTAACTCAAATCCTATGAGTAGGAATAGAAAACGAGATGTCATTTGGTTCACACCAAAGGAATTTTTCCATTGAGTCTAGGCTCATTTTTATTTTTCTATGAAATGTGGAGGATAGGAACCAATCCTATGTAGGAATAGGAATCCATTCCTATGAACCAAAGGGCTCTAAAGGAAAAAAAATCCTATACGAATCCTATCCTCTAGAATTCCTATGAAATTCCTACAAACCAAAGGAGGCCGGAGGATAGGATTCTTATAGGACATCCTCGCCGCATGGACGGGCGCCAGCTCGCCCACCGGGCTCGCGAGCGACGCAAGGCAAGCGCAGTACAACATCGTATCTGGCAGGTCCATGTCCTGCCCACACGTGAGCGGCGTCGCCGCGCTGCTCCGGCAAGCGAGGCCAGAGTGGAGCCCCGCCGCGATCAAGTCGGCCCTGATGACGACCGCGTACAACGTGGACAGCATCGGCGACATGTCCACCGGCGGAGAGTCCACGCCGTTCGCGCGCGGGGCTGGGCACATCGACCCCAACCGCGCCGTGGACCCGGGCCTCGTGTACGACGCCGGCACGGAGGACTACATCGTCTTCCTGTGCGCGCTCGGCTACAGCGCCGAGCAGGTCGCCGTGTTCGGCTCGTCCGCCAACTGCTCGGCCCGCGCGGGCGCCTCCCTCGGCGACCACAACTATCCGGCCTTCTCGGTGTTGTTCACCGCGAACAAAACGGCAGCCGTCACGCAGCGCCGTGTGGTGCGCAACGTCGGCGGCGTTGCCAGGGCTACGTACAGGGCCAAGGTGACTGCCCCGGACGGCGTGCGCGTCACGGTGACCCCCCGGACGCTGCGGTTCAGGGCGAGACGGAGGACACAGAAGTTCGTGGTCACCTTTGCACAGCGTAGCTTGGGGAGCGTCACGAAGAATCACACGTTCGGGTCCATCGAGTGGAGCGACCGCAAGCATTCGGTGACGAGCCCCATCGCCGTCACCTGGCCGCCGAGCCAGGTTGCGGTGATGTGAATGAGATTTCTCATTGGAGGGAGCTACACCACGGCGCTCGATCCAGAGCTTTGAGGAAGACGACGATGACCCCGGGCTACAACGTCAACACTTTGATGCTAGAGAGTGGACGTGTGCTACTGATAGCCAGATTACTGTGTGGTGTGTAGTAGAGCAAGTTGACGGGAGGTCAGTGCGTCCACTAAAGTATAATGCTGTAATTGAGCTACCCCAAAGAAATGCTATAATGAAGTACAAGTTATGGCTGGAGTTGTTTTAGTACAGCTTGCATTCTGCATCAGAGGGCCCTAACGTAATATCTGAAATTACAATCAGACCCAAACAAAAAAGATAAAGTTTGCCAACGATGCTAAAATAAATTTGCCATGCCAATTGAAAGTAAAATCAATATGAAAAAAAAATACTGCTACTCCAATACACGCTCGTCATCACCAGGGATGATACCACTTTGAATGTCGGACTGGTCACCCCTCCGCCTCTAGGTGGACGAAGGAATGATGGACTCGAAACTGCCGCTGCAATGCCTTCCTATCAACATCCAGGCCGGGAGGAATAAGAGTGGAGGATGCACAGGTGAAGTCCAGCCCCCTTTACTCTGAGTGGCCGACCTTCGGCCATAGGATACACTAGAGAGGATTTTTTGGCCGGCTACCACAAATGGTGTTGTAGCTCAACCTCCAACGCTCTTGTTGGCGAACCGCGTCATGATCGATTATAAAGGGTATTTATAGTGGTAGGTGGGGACTAGCTTCTTGCAGTGAAATTCACACAGTTAAACAGTTTAGGCCTTGGGCCTTGGACAACCTGGATGCATAGTTTAAGAATCCGAACGGCAACCAAACCGGTGAAGTCGTCGTTTCAGATTTTTGTTGGTTGGACTGCTGGTTTATCGGTTCATCTGCCACAAAAAATTAAAATATTTAAGTTGTTTAGGAGGGGAGGCTGGAGGCAGCGATTTAGGGCTTTCGCCCGTGTCGCCCTCGAGGAGCGACAGGGTGGGGAGGGGTGAGGGGTGTTTATGATCCACATGTATCACCTGTCTAGGTTTATTAGGCCCGCTTTGATCATCTATTTGACAACAAAAATTTAAACTATATGCTACAAAATATATGAGGTTGAATTTATAATTGAAATAGACTGGCCGTGGTATCTTCCTGAAGACGTTGTCATGGAGCTCCTCTCCGTGCCCGGGTTCCGGGTGAAAACCTTTGTCCGATGGACTTGACAGTGGCGGCGTTTGACGTCGTTCCCCCTCCTGAGGGCGTTGTCGTGGAGTTTAGGTGTACTAGGGCGTAGTGTGGCATTGTTCCTAGGTCTTCCTATATGGTATCTTTGTGGTAGCGTAGTAGCGTGAGTTCTGCGTTTTCTGATCGGCTGTGTATGCGGGATATCTTATCATCTTATATTGTTCAGCCGTGTATTTTGATTGATTATTGCTTTATATAAAGTGAGACGAAAGTCTATTTCATGGAGGACATGCCATGGCATCAATTTTGAGCCCACGTGTGATGCATGAATTGGAAGCCAGTACTTCCTATGGAGCCGGACTGACCTGCTGAATAGGATGCATCGGGTGCCTATGGAGCCTGCTGCTGACGCCGCGTCAAACATTTTCGAGGATGTTGGCCTTTTTCCGGAGTAAGAATTTTCATGGTTATCGAGGTTTCCATGCTTGTTCTATACCTACCTAAAAGGAAAATCAAAATTGAATCAGCATGTGAACAGGGTTTAACATTCCAAAAAACGGAAACAACAAAGCGAAATCGGAAACCATATTGGCATCGATCGAGCAGTCGAATCAATCGCGCTAGCTACTTTTATATACTTAGCAGGCTAGCATAGCATAGTGCCCGCGGCGATCGGCGTGTCCCCAACCGTCGGACTCCACTCTTCGTTCTTTGGATTCTTTCCAGGCATCAGCTTCCCGCCCGTGCCGGCCATCGGCTATCGGCATCCTTTCCAGCCGCCGGAGTGCACTCTTCGTTCTTTGGATCCTTTCCAGGCAGGCATCCAGCTTCCCGCGCGCGCCGGCGATGGGCAGCAGCCACTCCTCGCCGTCCCCGCCTGTCTCGTGCACCCTGCTCCAGCGGAAGTCCATGACGTGCCTCTTCACGGTCCCCAAGTTCTCCGAGTGGGCGCGGACGCCCGCCGGCACCGCGCTCCACTTCGAGTTCTTCCACTTCCGCGGCATACGCTGGCGCCTCAAGGATTCAGCGACGAGGACGGAGCGGGGGACTTTGTCGCCGTGTTTGTCTGCATGAACTACGCTTTCGCCCCCAGCAGCACCAAGATCTCCATCGAGATCCTGGACGCGCGCGGGGAGAGCGCCGTCTTCGACTGCCACACCGCGAGGTCCGACCAGACACTGCTCGACGGCGGCGAGGACATGGGTTACGTCCGGTTCGTGGGGCGGAGGGAGCTGGAGGAGTCGTCGTGCATCCACCCCGACGGCAGCTTCACGGTCAGATGCACCGTGTCCTCCAACCGGGAGACGACCAAGTCCGTCGCCAAGGCCGCGGCCTTCTCCATGTCGGAGTCGGACCGCCACCGCCGCTCGCCACGGCCGTCTCTGCCGGAATACTGCACGTGGCGCAAGATGAAGAGCATCACGCGACTCTTCTCGGTTACGGAGTTCTCCTCCAGGTGGGCTCGGTCGCCCGCCGGCCACGCGCTGAACTTCAAGCCGATCACGTTCCGGGACAACAGCTGGAGGCTCAGGCTGTACGTTCCCCGCGGGGCTCCTAGAGGACGACGCCGTGGCCGTCTTGGTCGCGTCGGAGATGTGGACGCACATGAAGGACACCAGGATGTCCATCGAGATCCTGGAGTAGAGCGGGGGGCACGCCGCGTTGGACGGCCGCACCGCCGAGTCGGAGCTGACGTTGATAGAGCACAAGTCTGGCGGTTTCTGGCCTGTAAGGAGTACATGAAGTGGTACGTCCGGTTCGCGGCGAGGAAGGAGCTGCAGGACAGTTTCATCGTCAGGTGCACTCTGTCCGCCGACGAGGTGGCGGCCAAGTGGCTCAACGGCCGCACGTCTCCGCCGGCGTCCTGCTCTCGAATTGCAAAGGAAAAACGAGCCAATAACAGCTTATACTAGATATTCTGAAGATCAGCTTCCGGTCTCTTGGATATCTTCTTGCGTACTTAAAACTGCGATTCAACTGTTGGCTTGATTGTTTTTTTTTTAGGGGAACTGTTGGCTTGATTGTTACTCCCTCTGTTGCGACGTAGCCAGGTACGTGACGAGGGTGAAGCCCATGCATGTGAGGTATCTATGATGCGTTAGCTTGGAACTACATTGCACGTAGCATTAATTCATTATGCATTGTTCTTTTTCCCATAGAGATATTTCTGTTATTTGAAGCATCATAGTCTGTAGAGTTCTTCATTTCTCTTGGATTCCTTCATCAGATTTCGCTAACTCCTTCCCATGATTATGTACTCGGATTTCAGGGAGCACATAAGAAGTGTGTAAGAAGCAATTCGTCTGTCCATATGGCGACGGTGTGAGAGACAATGTCGTTACACCTTTTCTAGCATACAATTCGTGTCACACGCCGGTATATGGTATCTCCGTGTCCACCGTGGTGAAAACATGTCCGCATGTCGTTTTAAATAAATGCGTTTTCATTTTTGACGGAAACGAATCTATATTCATATGAAAGCAATTCTATTGTCTATGAAAACAATAGTATTGTAATGATTTGGAAGCAAAATATAAACACCACGGAGCAAGACTTCTGCATTGTGCTTAGACGATGCAAAACCTGGGCGTATGAAATCATTTTAGTTGTACCGAAGCAAAATTTGATTTCTTTGATTCAGATTCAAAAATCTATGTAAGCAAATACTCATTTCTTTGGATGCAAATTTCAAATTCTTTGGAAGCATATTCCCATTTATTTAGAACGGCATACCGATTTCTCAGGAATCCAAGTTCCAATTTACGCTTACATTGGAGAAAGATTCAAGTCATTCTAAGTAAAAGATTCACACGCTATGGACAAAATCAATTATCAGTTTGTCACATTGGCCACGTCTCACCAAATTGAAACAATCTCACCAAATCTCACGCTATTTCTTTGGATTGCAGGTTTTGACTATACTGGGCTTGACACATTTGGGTTTAATTCTGATTTTCTCTGAAAAGCATTCCACACGTATCACCATTAACATCAATACATATATAGTACTCGTTAAGTGATTTCAGTAAAAAAAACATGTTTAGGACCGTTTGAAAAAATAGCATGATTACTGCTGTAAAAAAATTCCCCTAAAAAGAATGAAGTAAATATTTATGTCGTCGTCGAAAACATGTTATATGACCTGATGAAGCATGTTATTTTTTAGTCAACAATGGAAGCATTCTTCTTCTTGGAAAGACAACGGAAGCATTCAATCAGCAAGGAAGCAAATTTCCTACTCCACGGAAACATAGTTTGGTGCATCGGAATTGTATTGCCACAGTAAAAACAAATTTCTTTTTGACCGGTTAAGAACATTTTATTTGGGAACAAAATCATAGGCTAAGTTGCGTTGGAAGCAAATTTTGGTAATATTAGATACAAATCTTCCTTCGTAAGGAAACAAATTGATGGTGCGAAAGTTTATTCTGCTATATTGATTATTAAAAAAACTATAATTACCTTTCTAAGATTTATTCTGCTTCCTAAAATTATGGCTTAATTTCCTCAAACCACGTGATGCCTGGCAGTTAGTAGTTTCCTCATATCATGTCACGTATTTAAACAACTTTCTTGGCGCACGTCTCTAGTACCATGGATCGGACGCTTAGCTAGTTTTGGATCGTACGGCAGAAAAGTAGTCTGATGGATGGCTGGGATCCGTAGTCTGATTCCTAGTGCTTCCTTTTTTTTCGGTTTTGGTATTGGCTTCGTGCACTTACCCACCGCAGAGTCACATAAAGAGCATTTTTTGACACTACATTAATGAACGGAGGGAGTACGTTGTATGTATAAGTCACTGGGGGAGTTACGAAAAAGGCTTTCGCCCCGCTATATTGATATAGCAACCGCCCGATGCAACAAAGAATCCAATGCTGGGGCAAACAGTACAAGCATGCCCAAAAGAAACAAAAGAGAAAGAAGAGAGAAAATAATGTCTACAGCGTCGATCGACAAAAACAATGATAACCCAAAACCGTTGCGCCCACCGGAGATGTACCACCTTGCTCCAGGCACCTCGAACCTCCGCATACCAAGCAGCACCTTCAGGAAGGAACACGACGACGACGACGACGCTGCTGCCCGGACAGGTCCTAGGGTTTCCCCCGGTACGCGGAGGGGCGTGGGGAAGGGGAAGACCCGACGCCCTTCAGGAAGGAACGATGGCGCCCACCTCGGTGCCGGCAAGCCGGCCCAGATTTCTCCCATCCGCCAAACACCCACAACCCCGAGCGGTCCGATGCGCACCACCAGACAAGCCACCCACGAACGTGCGCCACCACGAACTTGCCATCATCACCGCCGCCTCACCGTGGTCATCGAAGCGAGACCGACGAGGACGAGAGGGAGCAGCCGGGAACGAGGAACGACAGCGAGAACAGCCACGCCGGAGGAGACAACCTCCATCGCCATCGGCGGTCACTGACCGGAAGCGGCAAGGGGAGCGTACCAGGCCCTCGAGGCCCAGCCGAGCCCAAAATGGGCTCGTGAAGCACCCATCGCCGAGCTGCAGTAGACGTGCCGCCGTCTCCACCACCCCCCGCACGAGCCGCACCACCACCGCTCCCGCCGGAGCCGCCACAGCAGATCGAAGTCGAGTTCGCCCGCACCCAGATGGGGCCCAAAGGGCCCAGATCTGGCCGGAGGCGCCGCCACCATCCATCCGCGCGCCGCGCCGCCGCTCTAGGCCACCCGAGCTGCGCCGCCAGAGCAGCCGCCGCCGCCGGAATCACCGCTGACCGAGGAGCACCGCCGCGGACGCCACCACCCGAAGTCGTGGCACTGCTGGAAGGGATTGTCGCTGCCGCTGCCAACACCACGCGGGCAGGGCCCGGTGGCGCGGGCGTGGCGGCGGAGGAGGGGAACGAGAGCGGAGGCGCCTGGAGGGCGGGAGATGGGCCCCGGCCGCCTCGCCGGGGCGGCGGCGGCGGGCGGGAGGGAGGAAGGAGGCAGGGCGCGGCGTGGCGCGCGCGGCCGGAGGCGCGGGAGGGTCAGTCCCGTTATGCTGCCAAAATTTCCTGTCGAATTTCACACGACTTGTCGAAATTTTGGCCTTGTTTGTAAGAAAACAAAATCGTTAGGGTGTTGACTGCAAGATGTTAGGACTTGTCCGCAATTTCATCGTAATAACAAAAGGGTGTATTTGTTAAGAATTGTTCAACATTGTTTGGGTAAATGTGTTGGTTTCATTTCTTATTTTATTTTTATTTTTATTTTTATTTCTTAAATGTGTTGGTTTTATTTTTTTGTGGGACGGGGAACCAAAAAAGGGGGTAAATCGTGAGAATATATTAGTTACTTCTCGAGACGTCTGGGCAAAGTGACCGCACTCTGTTACGATATTCACCCTTTATACAAAGGGAGCTACGGTGCAATTGTGCATGAGATCATGCAATATAGATTATCTTTTGAAACTTGTAATATTATTCACGAATTTAGGAGCTCGAATATCGAGGCTCACAAACTAGCAAAACACGCTTTATCTCTAGGGCTGGCCGCCATGTTTGGTAGGCCAACCCGATGAACTTGATTTCGTCCCTGTAAACATTGTGATGGAGTAATAAAGCTTTGCGGTTTGTCTAAAAAAAAAATCTGTTCTCGTCTATCTCCATCCACTCGTTTTCTTTTTTCTCCCCCAAAAAAGTCCGCACCTCATCTCTCTGGCCACCGCAAGCCGCACCATGGCCATGAGAGAAAAAAAAACAGTCCAAGAAAAAAAAACCGCACTTTTGCAAACCAAATTCTGCGACGAAGGGAAAAAAAAAATCTCCGGAAAGAGGAAAGTATGGTAGCCACACTCAAAAGGAAACCATGGCACCGATCGAGCCACCGACCAAAGAGTTGCTATATACTCTACGTAGGCAGTACGCGGCGTGTCCAGCCGGGCCGTGTGCACCTACTCTTCTTTGGATTTGGATTCACAGATCGAATTTGAGGAAGCACTCGGCCGGCCGGATCCTTTCCAAGCAACCAGCTTCCCGCTGCTCGCCTCCTCCGGCTTTGCCGCTGTACTGCACGTGGCGCAGGACGAGGTCCACCACGCACCTCTTCGCCGTCACGGAGTTCTCCTCCAGGTGTGCCGGGATGCCCGCCGGGCAAGCGCTCAACTTCAAGCCATTCTGGCTCCGAGGCGGCTGCTGGCGCCTCATGCTGTACCCCTCGGGCACCAATCCCGGCGACGGCGTCGCCATCTTCGTCGCGTCGGGTATGTGGATGCGGCTGAAGGACACGAGGATGTCCATCGAGATCCTGGACGCGAGCGGGGAGCGCGCCGTGTTCGACGGCCGCACCTCCAGGTCGGGGCTGACGACGGTCATGTACAACTCGGGCAGCTTCTGCCCCTGCCCCCAGTACAGGAAAGGGTACGCCCGGTTTGTGGGTTGGAAGGAGCTGGAGGCGTCGGACTGCTTCCTCGCGAGCGGCGACAGTTTCACCGTCCGGTGCACCCTGTCGGCGTGGTGACCAACTGGCTTAACTTCACCGGCACGTCTCCGCCGTCGTCTCTGCTCTCGGATTTTGCCAAGGAATGAAGAGCGAGCAAAGAACAAACGCCACTCATGATTGACTCTCCCTTCGATGCTGAGCCGAATGTCCTCTTGGATCTGCTGTCCTCTTGCGAAATCGAAATAATAACTTACGGTAGATTCATCGATTGATCTGTTTGCCCGCCTTACGTGTTATAGGTACGTATGAAACCGGTGAAATAAAACTTTCCATTCGACCATCCCGCTAAACGAAAGTGCCTCCCAAGAATTTTTCAGTTACTATATGTTATTTTTCTTATAATATACTCAATATCCTAGCGCAAATGAACATCCCCGTATCATATACTCCCTTCGTTCGGGATTAATTATTATAGAAATTGATGTATCTAAATCAATGTTTTAAATAGCAGGCTATGCCATATAGTGTCGGACCTCAAAATCAGCTATAACGTAACTATAGCGGGCTATTTATACATGAGACCATTTAGCGGCACCCTCCTGCAAAGACTATAGCGGGTTATGGGAAGCTATAGCCGGCTATTTGTTCTAGATAAATCCATTTCTACCAATTTGTGCGGCAAGTAATTTGAGACGAAGGGTGTATATAGTTTTTTTTACCTGTACAATGGGCGCCGCTAACCTCCTTAGGGGCATCGTTGTAATTATTGTCTGCACCCTCCATGTCGAGACCCCGGGGGAAACCCCTAGTCCAGGTCCTCCTGTATGGATGATGGCGGCGCGGCCCTTCTTGAAGGCACCATCTTTGGGGTCAATATGGTTGTTGTGTGGGTGTTGCTTACTGAAGGAATGTTGTTGGTGGTGGTGCGGCCGATTGTGGTCGACGGTGGTTTGTGTTGCTGTAGCCTCGCTTCCTATGTGTTCGTCTTTGGTGGTGTTCCTTGGTTTCGGCCATGTTATTGTGCATGTTCAAGTACCTCCCTTGGTGGCCATTGTGGTGCGGTGAACCTAGTGCGTTTGGTGTCGTTCCGGTTCATCTTTGCTCTTGGATGACACAAGATGCCTCCCCAACTTGCCAATCGTTCCGAATTCTCGTGACGGAGCTCCCAATCAAGGTTCGTGTTGTCACTCGTTGGTTGTGGTTGTTCCTGAGTTGTGTTGTGAGGTTCGGTTTGCACGCCGATGTGGTGCGTTAGGTTGCTTGCTTAGTCTTGGTATTGTGATCCCTCCACGACACCCCACATATACTTGTGCCTCCTGTGGTTTTAGTCCTTCAGACTGCTAGCTAGGTCGGGCCTTGTCTTGGGCGTCCTTTTTCCTCATCTTTTGTAACTTTGTTACTTGTATGGTTTTCGCCCGGTTTTCCTAATAAACGGGGTCAATTTGTTTAGGTCTTCGATCCGGTTTCCCTTATAAACTGGATCAGCCAAAGTTTAAGAGGTGACTCTTAGCTTCGGCAGCTTTTTGAGCAATATATTCTGGTGGGCAGGATCCCCTCCCCTCCGGCGACAGTTCAAAATGGTAATAACGAAACTTTTGCAAGTTTTGATGTCTCGCACAATCATGCAGTGGCTTCCCATGTTTTGTGAGGCGTCCAACTCTTTGACAACCTTTAATCTGATGCTGTGTGAATCTTGCCGAGCTGCAAATCCCATTCAAGAGCTAGAGCTTCTCGATATGCATGCACTTGAAGAACTTCTGGTCCCGAATTCCTTCATAGACCACATCAGATGTCCCTTGGAACACACCTTGGTCATTACGGCAGACCACGCAAAATAGGTAAACGCAGGCACAACCCCGGGGTAGGCTTTGTAAAACCTGACATGAAAAGGCGAGCTCTGGCCCAACGTTCAATCGCCGAGTCCTTAAAATGCCAGTTTTTGTTCTTGCAAACAAAAATGCCATTTTTTGATTTTAAAATATCAAATACTCCCTTGGTCCGGAAATGCTTATCGAATTTTAGTTTCAGATACATCCAATTTTTATCCATTTACCCGATAAATATTTCCGAATAGAGGGAGTAATTCATTCCTAGGATTATACTATATTATTTTTCGGAAATTGCTTTTTTTTTTTGAGGAACTCCAAAAATGCTCTGCTCGGGCCGAGTTTCTCTCGCCAAAATAGAGAGCTGCTGCGTTTTGGGCCGGGCCATCGTGAAAATCTGCTTAGTCCGTCCATACTTTGTGCGTTTCCCGCATCGTCTGGTTGAAAAAGGAAACGGCCCCAAATTTCCCCACTGTTGGGTTCCGTTTAAGGAAAATGGCAAAACCTAAAGAAAAAAAAGAAGAAAGGAGAAGGAAAATGAAAATCCTCCATCTCCGGCGGCCGTGGTGCTGCGCTATGAGGGAGGAGGCCAGGGGATCCCGAGGCGTCTCCGCCGCTGGGCGCTGTGGTTGAGGAGCAGTGCGTCGGGGGCTCCGACTATCGGCCGGCTCGCCGGCGAGCGCGGGTTCGGGGGGAGCAGAGACGGCAAGCGGAGCCGACGGCGCGGCGGCGCGTGGAGCCCCAAGATGCGACGCCCTCGGCGCCGTCTCGCGTGGAGCAAGGCGTCGCGGCGGTGGCCGCCGACCAACGGCTCCCCGGGCAACGAGCGGCGGCGGCGGGGGGCGGATGGCACGTCACGCCCGCGGGCTGACCCGGTCAGCAGCACCGCCTCGCACGTGGGCCCACCGTGCGGGTCGGGTCGGGTCGGATCGGACGGCACTGGATCTCTGGCGCGCGTCGGGGCCGTCGGATCTGCCAGCCAGCCCAGCGGGGCCGTGCCGTAAATTGGCACGGCACCCGTAACGGCTTCCTCCTCGCCCCGCCCCGCCCCGCCCCTTCCCCAAGCAGAGCACCGCGGAGCGGAGCGGAGCCCCAAGCAGCGCGGCGGCGGCGGACCGGAGCGGAGCCCCAACCAGCGGCGCGGCGGCGGAAGGTGAGCAGGTGATCCTCTTCCCGTCCATTCTCTCCTCCTCTCCCCTTCTCCCCGCTTCTGTTGGCGCCTCGCGTACCTCCCCTCCTTGTCCAATCCGACGTGCGTCGCGTTCCTGCTGCTGATGCAGCAGTGATCGACGATCGAAGATGCAGACCAAGTACGAAGAGCCTTGAATCAGTGGCCTCCTATGCCAGTGCTTTGTAGTTTGTAATCTTGACTCTCGAGGCCATTTCTTTCAGTGGGTAAATTGTTCCCTGCTGATGTTGTCTGCTCGCACGCATAGTTCGTGATTTCGTGGCGATTTAGTGGCCTGGGGCGTAGTGGCTTCATGCCTGGTTTTCTGTAGCAACAGTAACATTGTTTGCTTGCTCCTGTAGCAACGAGATTGGCTGGGGTGTGTCTCTGGGGCAGAGATATATGAGGAATGCCCGGTTCTATGATACATTTTTCAGGTTGTGAAACAGCTGTTTTTGGTGAGGAGGAGGACTAGTTTCAGGCGGTTCAGAGAATGAATCATCTAGTCAGGTTGTGGGTAGTCACTGGTAGAAATGGATTTGTGATTATTATGGACTGTGACTGCACTGTTTCGGTTTGGGGAATGCGGTTGATTGCATAACAGGACCAAGTTTGTTTCAACCTGTAGATTGCAATCACCTATTCGCTGGTGGTACGGTCATTTAATTTACATCGTCTGGAGCGTTTCTCTTCTTTGGGACAACCTTCTGGTTGTTGCTCCTGTTATGGAGCTTGAGCCCTGGTCGCGGTGGTCCGAAGCTTCAACTGTTTTCCAGGGTCGTCAGACAGCGGCTGCGGTGGTGGGCTTCTCGTTGGAGCAAGTCCTTTTCTGTTTGTTTTGCTCCTTGTGGGTGGTTTTCAGGCTTCTTTCTGTTCCTTAGTTTCTCCATGTTGTAAGACTTTTAGAGCACTTTGTTGTTTAGGTTTGGGGTTTGTTTTGCTCTTCTCGATTGACGGCAGGGATTGATCCTGTATAATAATGCGGTGTGCCTCTGATTAGAACTTGTAGATGCAAGCTGGTCAAGGCACTCACTCAGGGCCATGCTTCTGGTGCGCTGGTTTAGACCTTGAATTAAGAGAAGCACTGACCGGAATTAGTAGATTACATGGCTTCATAATCGTACGGCTGCACAGATTATAAAACAAGTGCCACTCGAAAATAAGATTAGATCACAAGCAATTAGATGTGATGCATTACCCTCACAATAAACATCATCGTTCTTGTAGTGCCATTCAGCCTTGTTTGGTGCTATTGTTTTGCTCCCCATAAACCAGCCCATTATGTCTGTAGTATCTGGAATGCTCATTTATCTTTCCCATATTGTTGTATCCTATAAATATCATATATCTCCATCTCCTATTACTACCATGAACAATTGTTTTTACATGGATGCACTAGAGAGAAGTACGAGGTTATACTTATGATCACTGAACAACACCCCTGGATTATGGTACATTTTATTTTATTTGGAATGGAGTAGAATTTAGTATACACTATCTATTTTAAATGGAGAACTGTAGTTTGTACGTAGCAGCTGCAAGATCAATTGTTTCTTCGAGTCTTGTCTGCTGTGTTAGATGACAGAGAGTAGTATGTGGCTTCGTGCGTCGTTGCTGATGTTATTCTGGCTCATACGCATGCTTTGTGATTTGGTGGCGGTTTCACTTCAGTAGTCTTGTGTGCGTGACTTGTAGAATTGGGGGCAGAGATATATGAACAGTGAGGAATGCCCAGTTCTTTGACACCTTTCTTCAAGTCGTGAACCTGCTGGTTTTGGTGAAGAGGACTAGTTCAGACGGTTCAGAGAATAATACATGTAGTCAGGTTGTGGGGCGTCACCAACACTGTTTGCTCCTGTATTTGGCCACTTGAGCTGATTTTTGGCACTTATGGCTATAGCCCAGTTATTTTAAAAATGTTATTCGTACTTGTTTCAGGAGAAGCGAACCCTACCATGGGTCAAGGTCCGTCCGTGAGCGATGAGAATAGCAGGATCGAGTATGCAGTGGGATCTAGGAAAGGATCGAACCCAAACATGGAAGATGCAGTGAGTATTGCACTAATTTGTATGATTATTGGAAGGTTTACACAACCTTTGATCGTTTTTGAAGTTATTGCGGTGAAATCCTAACTTTGAATTTATCCCTTGCTCTTTTTAGCATTCAGCTATCCTAGATCTAGATGGTTCCAGTTCCACATCATTCTTTGGTGTTTATGATGGACATGGAGGTTTGAATTTCACTTCTGATCTTGTTACAGCATATTGGAACCTTCAATATATGTAGCTTACCTGACTACCTCATGCTTTAATGAAAATCTCATAGGATTCATAGTTCTTGGAAGATGCAGACCATATGCTTGCATGCATGCACTACATTATTAAATATATGCTATGAAAAGTTAATGTTAAGAGATCTGTCCATGTTTATGTCCTAATTTCTAGCTGCCAGTAAATCACTTCATGCTTTGATGAAAATCTCATAGGATTAATAGTTTTCTAGAACATACAGATCATATGCTTGCACGCGCATGCTTTACATTATCATTAAATTCTATTTCAGGAGCTAATGTAGCATTGTATTGTGCGAAAAGACTTCATAATGAGCTTGTAAATGATGAGGATTATCAGACCAATCTGGAAGAAGCAATGGGGCGTGCGTTTTCTAGGTTATTTTACTTAATTATGTACTCAACACTCAGGCGACATTACTTTTTTTCTTTTTTCAGAACGTTGCTCCTTTTACTTTTTTGCAGCATGGATGAGCAAATGCAAGCAAATGATGAATGGAGAGCATTGGCGAACGCACCTCATGTCGGTCTGAAATTGCTCGGTTGTATGAAGACTGCTCCTTGTGTGAAGGTTTGGTTTACATATGCATACTGTTGTCCATATAGAATTGATCGATTGATGTAACAGGATATGTATTTGAGATCGATGTGCCTTTGAGTTATCCGTGTGCATACTTTTATCCTTATAAACTGACTGTGTGTACGCGCGCGCACACACACATCATTTTATCAAATTTTTGAGTTGAAATTGTGGTTGCTGTGCACAGTTTACTGAGTTGGAGGGCACACATAGAATGTTTTCTCCTAGTGGCTCTCATTGCTTGTTTCCTGATAGCCCGTTCTTCCATAAGATGTTGGGATTTTTTTTGGGTATAATTTAGCTTGGAAACCTTTTTCTTCCAGGGAACCCCATACCTGGAAGGAACCACAGCTTGTGTCGTTCTCATAAAAGGAGATCAAATCATCGTTGGAAACGTTGGTAACACTCGCTGTGTGCTCTCAAGGGGCCAGGAGGTATAATGATAGTTTCCTTATGAAATGCTTGTCCTTTTTTTATCATAAGAATGCATTCAATGAGTGCTAAAACTTCTTATTTGCATTGTTGCGAAGGCAATTGTTTTGTCCACTGACCACACGCCACGTAATGTTGATGAGCGTGTGAGAATTGTAGACTCTGACGGTGCAGTAGTCCGTGTAAGGGACACTTATCTTATTGACGGGATATTCCCCTTGTCTAGATCTATAGGTATGTCTTGTCAGATATATTTTTAGTTGGTTAAATATTATGCATCGGTTTTATTGTACTTGACAATTGCATTTTAGGTGATTTTCGTTTCAAGCCGAATGAATGTTTGCTCCGTACAAAACAGATTGTGACATGTACCCCAAGTATCCGCACTGTAAGTTTGTAACTGTTTTAGATGTGTCAATGAAGTGTAAGATTGATTTCATGGATGTGTTCTAATGAAAACATGCTCTCTTTTGTTAGGAGGAAATAACTGATGATACAAAGTACCTTCTGATAGCCAGTAGTGCTTTCTGGTCAGTCCTTTTAATTGTTGTATCTGCATATGGATTTCTAATGAAAACACATCTAATTGTGAAAACACACAGTATTACCAGCACTATGACATGCTGAATTTTTTTAGCAACATCATTATCTTTTTTTGTTTTGTGCTTTGCCGTTGTGACATACACTATTTTCCTCCTTTTTTCTTTCTGCATTGATTTGTATGTTTTGTTTATAATTATGTGTAGCTGGATCATGTCGAAATGACAGTTAGATTTGCTTTCTCGCATAATTGAAGAAAATAAAAGAAGAAAGTGGAGAACGATTTTATTGGCAGAACTTTATTTTACAATCATTGTTGGGGTGGTAGACTATGAACATAACTCGTTTAGCTTGGCATGCCATTGAATTCAGTTCCTGCAGCATAATACGGTCATCCAAACAAACCTAATTGTTAGGTCTGATCACTACTCACTAGGATCAATTTGCTGGTAGTTTCTCAGTCCGAGTTACTTCATTGCCTGTGTAGTCGTTTCTTGTATAGTTTCATAGATCATTTATATTACTCTAATCTTATTGGACACTTTTGTTGCCCCCTCCCCCTCCAGGGACACCATCTCATGTCAGAGTGCCGTTAACTATTTGAGGCAGTATTCCGTAAGCCTTTTCTTACTCATTCATTTTTGCTGTTCTTACTTGATGTGGCCTAGACCTAACAAACATGTTGTGTCAACACAGGGGTCCTACAGTCTTGCTAGCATCTGTGACAAGCTTCTGAATCAAATTAAAAATCCAGTGGACAACCTGACACTGATGCTGATCTACTTTAAGCCCAGCGCCAGGCTCCCTCCTACTGCCCCGCCTGCATCAATGGTTTACTAAGATCCTCCTCTGATCTGATCCTACTAGGATCCTCCTCTGATCTGAGCCTTGATAGAGAAGATCAAGGATGTCTGCGTTGCTATATGTTTGGTGTCTCAGATGTGATGCCACTGTCTAGGAGGATGATGATATCATGCGTAGCGTAGGTAGAAGTAGTTCCGCCAACTCTTATACAGATTGATGCATGCTTCCTGGGAGCTGTGTTGGAGATTTTGCCTTGGAGTTGGATTCTTCATGTGCATCGTTTTCGTGTTCGACCTGATACACCTGATAGTGTGGATTTTCAGAATTCCTCTGTGCTGCAGAGTACTATGCCTTTCTGAATCTGGATCGCATGAATTTTTTTTCTGATCCTGCATCTTGAAGATGCTTAATCTCGACTAGTTTGGTAATAGTGTTTCTGTAGATGCTCACCGCCTTCAGAATTCTTGTTTGCTATTCTATCTATTAACCCCAGCCTAGTGTTGATACAAGTAACTAAACTACTCCCCGTTCCCATAATATAAAACGTTTTTGCAAGCCGTTTTTGCTTGCAAAAACATCTTATACTGTGGGATGGAGGGAGTAGAATCTGTTAGCAATGCCAAATGAAGATCATTTACTTACTCCTAGAGCTCTGCACCACGACATCTTTTTACTAGTTGCAGGTTCGGCTGGTGGGTCCCTGTCGGCAACCAACTCAAACGCAATTATAACCGAGGCACACTCAAATGTAACTTCACGTCCACCCTAACAATCTCAACACTCCCGTGTGTGAGGGTTTCCTTTCGTAATAGGCGATTTCGCGGGTGCATCTGCCAAGCCTATTCTTCTTCCTCCTCCGCCCCTCTCGTGTGAGGGTGTGAGGGTTTCTGTGATGTGCGATTTCAGGGGCGACGTGTGCTGCCATCTAGGATTTGCTTCTCCAGCCTTGTGGTGATCCACCCTGGCCCGAGAAACCTCAATCTGTTGCTCCCTCTGCCTCATTATAATCGCCTCGCCTTCCCGTGGAACCCTAGGTGTCTAGGTTTTTATTCCATCCCCCATCCACCCCAAGCCTTTCGTGTGATCTAGGGTGCGTAAAACACTCAATCCCCCTAGATTGGTTTCACTGCTTTGCCGGAGAAGGAGATGGAGAAGGTGGAGGATCTTCTGAAGGGGTTGAAACTTGTAATGCACCGGCAAACACACCGGTTCCAAGCGGTTGCGCTTGGTTACCACCTAGGATCTAGACTGGCCCCACAGACCAACACTAGTCTTTCCTGCATACCGTGTCCTCACTCACACGCATCTGGGGACAACTTCCCAGTCGGTCACCCATCCTCAAATTTCTCCAAGCCAAGCACACCTAGCTTTGAGATTCCTTGCGGATGGATTTACAAAGAGAAGGAATTCTTTGTTGATATGAGTAGTATATATCATCGCAAAAAAGATATGAGTAATCTATCATTCTTATAAAGCCAGGATCATTATGTCAGAAAACTCTCGGAGATGGATAAGAGAGGAGTGAAGATCAGATGACCAGGGTCGTGAAAAGTAGGAAAGATCGAACCAAGAGCCATTGCAAAACTATTCTCAGAGAAGCCGGCCTATGTGGATGCCCTAGCCCACTCTTTGTGGCTGACATGGAGTCCCATGAGAGGGGTGGAATGAAGAGATATGGGTGGTAATATTTACTTTTTTATGTTCAAACAGAGTCAGATCAGAGGAAAGCGATGGATGTTGGCCCCTAAACCTTCGAAAAGGATTTACTTCTTCCGGAGGAGTTTGTACCATCAAAGAGAATTGAGGACTATGAGTTCGAGTATGTCACAATGTGGGTGAGATTTTTTGATCCGACTTTGGGGGATATGCACCGATACAATGGCGAGTTAATTGGGAACCTGATGGGAGAGACACTGGATGTAGATGTTGGACCAGGTGAGATGGCTATAGGAAAGTTCATGAGATTTAAGATGTCGGTTGCAGGACCGAGGAGGTGGGGGAAAGGAGGAATAGATATGGGTCAGGTTTGAGTAAGAATATCTACCTGACTTCTGTTTTGTTTGTGGAGTCATTTGACATGGTGCTAGAGAGTGCAAGATAAAGTTAAAGAGGGGAGATAACCCAAAATTTGGAAGGTGGATGAGAGCGTATATTGAGATCAGAAAAGGAGGGGATGATAGAGGGAGCTGGACTAACGGTAGGGGATGAGATGGAAGTTTGAGGAAAGGGTACTTCTTTGGTAACTAGGGCGCGCGGTAGATCGAGAAGTGATGAAGGAAAGACATCAGAGGGAGAGAATGTAATATAAACGGAGGATCTAGAAAGGATGATGAGGTTTGAAGACTACTATGCCCCCCAGCTACTACTACGGAACAGTTGAACTCCAAAAAACAACTAACTTCCCATGCACCAAGGAGATTGTGGTATATTCTAATGGAGCAACATACAAAGATGAAGTGATGGAGGATGAAGATATTGTGATGTAGAAGGAAAAGGAGAGGCTAGAAGAAGCAGAGAGGTAGGAGGAAAGAGAGGGAGTTGAAGGAGGCGGAGAGTAGAGCGGGGCAAATAGAAAATCTAGAGAAGGATGTAGCCGATAAGGGAGGGACATGTGGTGCTGGAAGGAGGTAAGGGAAAGATGACAAAGGAAAAGGTTCATCGAAAGTGTGATGTGAAATTCAAATGTAAACGATGAACAAAGGTGGAAGTTCAAGAGCCACTAGGGGTGCATGCCGGGACCAAATGAGGGCCATGATCGATGAAAGTGTATGGTGCAGGAGAGGGGTGTCCGAGAAACAAACGGAAGAGTGCCACTTTGATCGAAGTGACTGAAGCTGGGCTGACAAATCAGCCCTACGAGAAACAGTGAAGCTGTCGGCATGGAGTTGCCGGCGTTTGGGGAATGGCCCGTAATTCATGGTCTCCTGGATGTCCTGGAGGAGGACCCGGATGTGCTATTTTTGTGTGAGACAAAGACAGACAAGTGGGGCTTAGAGTGGTTGATATGGAAGTTAGGGCTCCCTAACTTGGTGGTGCAAAACAGTAAGGCACAGAGTGGTGGCCTGGTGGTGTTCTAGCGGAAGGGTTTGCAGATAAAGGAAGGGTGGAGTTCTAGGTATCATATAGATGTGGAGATCACAAAGGAAGATGAGTTTCAGTGGCGGTTCACAGTCATGTATAGAGAGTCAAAATCCGAGGAGAAAGACAAGACCTGGAAGCTTATGTGCACGTTAAAAAAAATTCATAACAATAAACCATGGCTCATGGCAGGGGATTCTAATGAGATCTTAATTCAATGCAAGAAGGAAGGTGTGGTGGCTCGACCCCAATGGGCTAGGGACAAGTTTAGGAATGCTTTAGAAGAATGTGGTCTACATGACTTGGGATTCTCCTGTGACCCGTTTACATGGAGAAAAAACAACCATATCCCTGAGGAGTATATTCGTGAGCGTCTCGACCTAGCGGTGGCTACAACTAGTTGGTGTCAGAAATTCTTGGCTTATATAGTGATCTATGGGAAGAATCCAGGGGATTCAAATCATCGCCCTGTCACCGTGCATGTGGAAATGGAGCCCAAGCAACCAAGGAAGAAAGTAGGGAGTGGGTTGTTTCGGTTTGAAGCTCGCTAGTTGGAGGAAGAGAAATGCAATACAATAGTGGAGCATGCTTGGGGAAGGGAAGTAGATGTTAGAGTAGCATATTTTAACCAAGCACTTAAAGGAGTGGCTTAGGACCTTACTAATTGTAGCTCGACTAGTCTTCAACAGTTATATAAGAGAACCGCAAGACATAAGAAGGAGTTGGAGGCCTATCGAAGGAACATGAATAGGGACACATGTTGAAATATAAATTACAAAGGCCTGAGCACCAGAGGGATCTATATTATAAACAATAGGCACATGTCAATTGGATGGACATGGGTGAAAAGAATACCCAATAGTTCAAGGCCTAAGCTTCAACAAGGAAGAAAATGAAGCGCATCGGCATGTTGAAGAAAATAATGGCGAGGTGATGGAGGGGAGTCAGAGATGGCGTTGGTGATCACTAATTATTTATATTATTTTTTATCTCACAGATGAGCGACCACATGAACAAGTTATTGGACCAGGTGCCACCTCGGATCTCCCCGGAGATGAACGGGTTCCTTACTAGGGAGTTCACCAAAGAGGAGGTTAAAGTAGCCCTGAATAGCATCGGTGATCTCAAGTCTGATGGAGTTGGTGGAATGCCTGCGATTTTCCTTAAGAAGGATTGGGAAACTGTGGGTGACAAGGTAGCTAAATAAGTGCACAATATTTTGAGGGGTGGTGATATACCACAGTCATGGAATGATACATGCCTGTTTAGTTCTGATTCTCAAAATAAAGAAGCCCAAGTGTCTGAAAGATCTCTATCCTATAAGTTTATGTAATGTTTACAAGTTGGTCTACAAAGTTCTGGCTAATTAGTTGTAAGTAATCCTACCAGAGATCATTGTACCTAACCAAAGTGCTTTTATGCCTAGAAGACTGGTCACAGAATATGAGAAGTGGATCGGTGGGTGTGCGTCTTTGTAGTTAGATACGAGCAAAGCGTATGATAGAGTGGAGTGGCATTTCCTGGAAGGGCTGCTGAGAAAAACTGATTTTGCTGATAGTTGGGTAAAGACAATTATGAAGTGTGTCACTTTGATAAAATATAGATTCTAGTTTAATGACATGATGACGGAGGAGATAAGCCTAGGTAGAGGACTAAGACAAGGATACTCCATCTCCCCTTATTTGTTTCTTATATGTGTTGAGGGAGTTTCAAGCTTGCTAAATAGGGCACAAGCTAGTGGATAGCTCAAGGGGTAAAGGTGTGTAGGGAGGCCCTGAGTTTTGATCACTTATTATTTGCAGATGACTTAATGATTCTTCTCAAGGTGAACGAAGAAAGTCTGCATCACCTGCAAAACATTCTGAAGCTTTATCAGGTTTGCTTGGGACAAACTATAAACGTTAATATATCATCCATTACGTTTAGAGAAAAAAAATACAAACTATGTTGATCGGTTACACATGATGCATCAGCTGGGTCCCCAGGGTGAGACTTGGAATGAGTGATACCTTCGGCTCCTGATGTACGCTGGGCAGTACCAGACCAATGTGTTTCCATATATAAGAGCATCTCCAACAGCCGCCCAACGCGCGGCATGCTAAAAAAGAGTTTGCAGCGCGCCGATCGCCTGTTTTGGCATGGCGAGGAGCGCTGGCTCCAGTGGCCACTGTAAACTTTAGCGCGCACGTGTAGCTTCAGCAGGTGCACTAAAAAGCAGCGCGCACGTGCAGCCGACGCTTGCCATATGTTGCATTTTGGACACGAAATGAATTTCAAACATCAAAACAAAGACATGGCAATTTAAATCACCCAAACAAGTTCATGATGACATAAAAGTTCATGTCCACAAGTTCAAATTCATGCCCACAACATCATCCAACCAAGTTTAAATTCCAAACCAATTTCATGACACAAAAGGTAACACCAACGAATGGCACATCAACAATCAAGCCTCATCCCCGTCTTCGTCCTCATCTTCCTCCGATTCATACTCCTCCTCCGAAGACGATTCATCCTCCTCCTCTTCATTGTCGCGTGCCGCATCATCATGTGATGAAGCTCGGAAGGTGTTGGCAAGATCTTCAACAGCATCATGCGAAGGTGTGTCAGGCACACCGGAAGACATTCCGCCCATGCCGCCCGGAGGTGCTCCGATGCCTTCCATGAGAGATGCAAAACTCATGCCTCCCATGCCGCCTAGAGGTGCTCCGAAGCCACCCATGCCTCCCATGGTCTCCATGGTAGCTCCAAAGCCACCCATGACACCAATGCCGCCCATGGTAGCTCCGAAGCCACAGATGCCTCCCATGCCGCCAATGCCACCGCCACCCATCACTACAAAAAAAAGACAGATCCGTGACATTTTGGGCTGAACGAATTTTTTTTCTGTCATACATATGACACTTCTATGATGATAATTGTGACAAAACCCGGCATCATCATAGATGTGGTGGGCTCCTACTTCTATGACGAAAAATCATGACAGAAAATGGGCTTTTCGTCCTGGACGGGCCGGAGACACAGCTGCATGACATTCTTTGGGCTATCCATGACGGAAAAAACCATGGTTAAGAATCCGGGTTCGTATGCATAAGTTAGAGGCAACACTTCGCGGGCCGACCCTGAGTGGGAAAGAAAACCCTTGCCGGAGTGAAACCTTGCCAGAGTGAACCCTTGCCGGAGTGAACCCTTGCCGGAGTGAAACCTTGCCGGAGTACAAACCTTGCCGGAGTGAACACTTTCCGGAGTACAAACCTTGCTGGAGTGAACACTTGCCGGAGTACAGACCTTGCCGGAGTGAAACCCTTGCCGGAGTACAAACCTTGCCGGAGTGAACACTTGCCGAAGTACAAACCTTGCCGGAGTGAACCCTTGCCGGAGTACAAACCTTGCCGGAGTGAAACCCTTGCCGGAGTACAAACCTTGCCGGAGTGAAACCTTGCCAGTGTGAAAGCTTGCCGGATAGAAACATTGTCGGTGTGGAAAGCTTATTTGGATAGAAAACTTGCCGGGTTGGAGGCTGTGATAGTCAAACGGACAAGAAATTGAAGATGGGCTCAAAGGGTTATTCAGATTATCTCGGATGGAAAAACGTTCAACATGAAAGTTGTTCGTCTCGTCGAAACGATGGATTTTGATATAAAGATCGTCCCAATCCGAATTCGTATGCAAAAGTTATGGCCGCTACAAGATGCTGCTACAGTAGATGGCCGGAAACTTCGGAGGCAACCCTCCGGATTCCATATTTTTCTGCTGTAGGCCGGACACTCCGGGCATGTCCGTCCGGGGTTTGGATTTTTCTGCTGCAGACTTCGGAAAACAGACAAAAACTCTCTCAAGATGGCCTCTATTCAAAAAACGTTCAACATGAAAGTTGTTCGCCTCGTCGAAACAGTCAAGATTGCTTTTGGGCTCGTTTTCATCTGAAGTCGTTTACGGCCACAAAAAAGACCCGCAAGATGCAGCCAGTTTAAACCGAACAGTTTTGGAAAGTTCGGACAAAACCAACCCGAATTTGACTAGGGTTTTGGACGTGAATCCAAACTTTCCTTGCACGGGAATTCCAGCCGCCTCTTATATACCCAAGGGTTGATGGCCGATTGAACAACACACAATCGAACAACACATCTACCACTTTTTATCTTTTATCTTTTCTTCCTAACCCTAGTTCTTCTTCTTCCTCGTTCTTCGTCTGTTCTTCTTCATTGCAGGGCGGCGAACCTCGAGGCCCTAGGGGCGATCAGGTCGACCTAGGGCAGCCCATAGCCGCTTGCACCAGACGGGTCCCTCCCGGCGCAGGGGTTTCGGTCCTCAAAGCCCCGCCGACCGTCTCGCGATCGCTATTGTCGGTCGGGTCTCCTTCGACGTGAGCTGCGGTGCATCACCCCCGGCGTCGAGGGTACACGTGACATGTTCGTGTGTCAACACACTTTTTGGCGACTCCGCTGGGGACAGAAGATCAATCATCATCATCCACCATGTCCGATCTTCCCAAGCCATCGGAGGTAGACGCCGATAACATCATTAAGCCTAGTCTTGATGAGATATCGGCCGATTATCGCCAAGTCTATGAGGAGTACAAGAAGGCACAGAAAGAGAAAGATTTGCAGGAGTTCCTTGCAAAATTCAAGAAGGATCGCCAAGGCAACATCACTCCGATTGAAGAAATCAAGTTCCCTCCTCTTCAAGCCGAACAGGTTAAACCCGCTGTGAGTACTACCTTTTCTCCTGAGCAGTGGGCTGAGATTGAGAGTCGTATTGCTGATGGTAACAATCTGGTCTATCAAACTTTCATAGAAAATACCAATGCTCAGAAAAATATATCTCAATCATCTAGTGGTAATGATGGTGTAGCTGCTAGTGTGCAAAACCCTAATCTGGCTTTACCTATCTCATCGGCGCCTCCCATGCCGATGACTTATTATCCTACTCAAACAAATCAGATTGTGACTGCACCCATTAATCCTATTATGAGCATACCAGGTTCGGTGGCAACGCCGAACCAAACCCTACCTATAGCTAAAACCACTCGGCCATTACCGAACTATAGTTCGGCATACATGCCACAGTTCATACCTACTGCTAGTAGTCCTACTCCTCCTATGCCGCTGCCACAAGTTGCATCGTCCACTATGGATGATGGTCTAGCTAATCTTAGAGAGGAGATGGCTAAGATGCTTCGAGAAAATTTTGGGGTTGAGTTACCTCGAAATCGGATTTACCAAAAGCCGTACCCCGAGTACTTTGATGCCATCCAGTGCACTCCGGGATATAAGATTCCAGATTTTGTTAAGTTCAATGGAGAGGGCACAAAAACCACATGGGAGCATGTTAGTCAATATTTAGCACAGTTGGGTGAGGCAGGCTTATTGAATGAATTGAAAGTGCGTTTATTTCCTTTATCATTAACTGGTACCGCATTTTCATGGTTTTCTTCTTCCACATGGTTCCATTCGAGTTTGGTCGCAGCTAGAGCAGAAATTTCATGATCACTTTTATAGCGGCGACAATGAACTCAAATTGTCACATCTAACATCGGTTAGACAGAAGCATGATGAATCGGTCTCCGATTATGTCAAGAGATTCAGAGAAACAAAAAACCGGTGTTTTAGTTTGGTGATAACTGAGAGGGACTTGGCGGACCTAGTGCTGAGTGGTTTGAGAACTCCCATTAGAGAAAAGTTAGAAGGCTATGAGTTCTTAAATATCAACCAAGTCTTACAAAGGGCTTTGGCTCAGGAAAGCCAAAGCAAAGACCTCAAAGAAGTGCATAGATACAAAGCCGATCATCCAAAGGTGAATATGGTGGAATATGACAGTGATCACTCGGACGATGAGGGTGATGTTTTTGCTACTGAATTTGTTTGGCCATCTAAGGCCAAACCCTTTACTTGCAATGATCTGAAACCGATTCATAAGAATCGTGAGGAAGAGATGAAGTTTACTTTTAACATTGCTAAGTGTGATAGAATATTTGATGCTTTGCTGCAGGCTAAGATTATTAGAATATCTCATACTTTACCGCCGTTTGAAGAGCTAAAACGGCGTGCTTATTGCAAGTATCATAATTATTTTTCTCATGCTACTAACGATTGCAATGTTTTTCGACGACAGATACAATCGGCCATTAATGACGGACGATTGAACTTTTCTGAGATGCAAGTTGATAAACAACCTTTTCCAATGAATACCATGGATTTGGAGGGAAAGAAGCTACTCATTTGGCCGGAGGTAGCCGAATCTGCTAATAAAGCTAATGTCATTGTTGGTGAGCCCAGGAAAGACAAGGAGGACAACAAGATCTTGGGAAGACAGGTTGTGCTTGATAAGCAACCTAGTGGCAAGGAGGTAATCAAGATCACCATCAAGAATCCGACACTCAGGGGGCAACCACAAGTGCAAAAGAACATTCATGTCAGATTTGTTGAGCCCAAGAGTCCAGAAGTTGGTAAGTGGAAGACGAATGAGTCTAAAGTGCAGCGCAAGAAAATCAAGCCAACTTTCGATATGTTGTTGTCCAAGTATGCCAATCGTGCGGCCAGTTCTAGCTCTAACCAATCATCAAATTTGAAGCGCTCAAGGTCACCTCCTCGGAAAGAATTTCAACATCATGCAAGGCCATATGGGTCATCGGTGCCGGTATCATGGATGCCGCCACTCCCCTATGCACCATACTACATGGGAGGTTTCAATGGAGGATGGGGGCAGCCCCCAATGGCCCCTTATGTTTTTCATCCGGGTTGGGCAGAACAGAGGAGGCCCGTTCATGAGAGACTTTCTTATCCCACACGAGGCCGTTTGAACAATGGTGTCAATCGGCCAGTGCGAGATAATCAAAAAAGGGTCGGCAAACAAGAATGGCGTGTCAAATCGCCAAGTGCTGCAACGCTCGAGTCAAGCAAAGGCAAGGAAAAAACCGATGCCGACTCACTCATCTTGGGCACCGAAACATTCACCATACAACAACCAATTGTGCATAGCAATCCGACTGAGCTGATACTTGCTATCGCGCCAAAGCACTCGGCTAAAAACCTTGAAGAAGACACCAGCCAAGTAAAGACGAGAGATTCTAAATACACTCAGCCAAAGTGGTGTCCTTCGGGGTTAACAAAGACACAAAAGAGGAAACTACAGAGGTTAAGTAGTCAAGAGATGACAGAACAAGAGGCCGAGAAGCAAAGGGATAAGTTGTTCAACGACACTCGACCCATGGTGCTTACAAAACAAGTGTGGAGGCCTAAACAAATACAAGATGCAGTAGCTTCTACACCTAACACAGCAGCACTTGCGCCACCAAAGGAGGACGATGCGACAACTATTACATCGTCTGCGACACTTCTTACTTCTCCTTCACTTGGACAAATTTCAGAATTAGTGTGGATGCACTTGAAGAAGAGGATGATATGTTGGACTATGAGTCTACGCCAGTTCATGAAGGTATGGATATCAATATGGTATATTACTTACCTGCCGAGTTTCATGCTGTAGATGAGGAAGGGGAGGTGGCTCAGCTGGATTTTGGCCCTAAAAATGCAATATTCGAGAAGCCAAAAGACCCAGTAATGCATCTAAAACCGTTATATCTCAGAGGTCATATTAATGGGTGACCGCTCACTCGAATGCTTGTTGATGGTGGTGCTGTGGTGAATCTTATGCCGTATTCGGTCTTCAAAAAATTGGGGTTGCATGATGAAGAGTTGATAAAGACCAACATGGTGCTCAATGGATTTGAAGGCAAAGAGAAAACTGAAGCCAAAGGTGTGATGTATGTGGAGCTCACGGTGGGAAGTAAAACTTTGGCTACTGCATTCTTTGTCGCTGAGGTGCAAGGTAACTACAACGTCATACTAGGTCGTGATTGGGTTCATGCAAATCAGTGCGTGCCATCCACTATGCACCAGTTTTTGATCCAGTGGGTTGATGATGAAGTGGAAGTCATTCATGCGGATAACTCGGCCTGTGTTGCTTTGGCCGAGGCATCGGTGGATTGGCAACACCCAAATGCTACTTGCTTGATAGGACGTGGCTTGTCAGAGTTTGATTTTCTCAGGGCAACCAAGAATGGTTTCGTGCCCGTCTCTTTAAAGCCGACTGAGTGCAATCGGCTCCAAGGTATGATCTGTTTAAATGGATCCTAACTCAGATTGGTTACAAAAGCGACTTGTAGAATATCGGTCCAATGAGAACGATATGTATGAGTCCATAGAAGAGTTAGATGATATGGATAAATTAGGGCAAGGTTTTACATCGGCCGATCCATTAGAGGAGATAGATATAGGAGATGGTTTAATTCCTAGGCCGACATTTGTAAATGTAAATTTAAGAGCCGATCATAAAGCTAAGTTGATCGAGCTGTTGAAGGAATATGTTTGTTGCTTTGCATGGGAATACCATGAGATGCCAGGTTTAAGCCGAGAGCTAGTGGAGCATCGATTACCTATAAAGGCTGGTTTTAGACCATATAAACAATCGGCCAGAAAGTTTAATCCAAAAACATATGACCGGATCAAGGAAGAGATCGGCCGTTTGCTTAAAGCTAATTTTATTAGACCTTGCAGGTATGCCGAGTGTATTTCTAACATTGTCCCAGTGGAGAAGAAAGAATCCGGCAAGTTGAGGGTGTGCATTGACTTCAGAGATTTGAATAGGGCTACACCCAAAGATGAGTATCCTATGCCAATAGCTGATATGCTTATTAATGATGCTTCTGGACATAAGGTTATTAGCTTTCTAGATGGTAATGCCGGATACAATCAAATTTTTATGGCCGAAGAGGACATGTCCAAGACAGATTTTCATTGCCCTGGTTTTCTTGGTTTATTCGAGTGGACAGTGATGACATTCGGATTAAAAAATGCTGGCGCCACATATCAAAGGGCTATGAATTTGATTTTTCATGATTTACTCGGTGTCATACTTGAAGTCTATATTGATGATATTGTTGTCAAATCGGACGCTTTTGAATCTCACTTGGCCGATTTGCGTTTAGCTTTTGAAAGAATGAAAAAGTATGGACTGAAGATGAATCCTTTAAAGTGTGCATTCGGCGTGTCAGCTGGTAAGTTTTTGGGTTTCATTATTCATGAAGAGGGCATAGAGATTGATCCCAAAAAGATAGAGGCCATACATAAAGTGGGGGCTCCAACATGCAAGAGAGATATGCAAAAGTTCCTTGGCAAGGCCAATTATTTGAGAAGGTTCATAGCTAATCTATGAGGGAAAGTTGACACATTTACTCCTATCCATCGGTTAAAGAATGATGCTGATTTCACTTGGGGGGAAAACAGCAAGAAGCATTTGATATGATCAAGAATTATTTGTGCACTCCTCCGGTGATGAGAGCACCCAAGCATAGGGAACCCTTCAGACTTTACATTGCAGCAGAGGAAGGAGTTATTGGTGCTGTTCTAACTCAAGAGACCGAAGGAAAAGAACATACCATCACTTATTTGAGCCGCCGCTTATTGGACGCAGAGACAAGATGACAATTCCGACTGGAGGAAGCCCATTGTTGCTTACTTGCGCAATCTGAGTGAAAGGGTGGACAGAGTTGTTCGGCGTATGGCTTTTAAATATACTATGAGGGATGATGACCTTTATCGCCGAACAGTTGATGATGTTCTTTTAAAGTGCTTGGATGAGGACCAAGCAAGAGTTGCTATGGGAGAGGTACATGAGGGCATTTGTGGTACTCACCATCGGGTTCAAGATGAAATGGTTGTTACGACGTCTTTGGGTTTTATTGGCCGACCATGATTAATGATTGCTTCAGATATTATAAAGGGTGCGAAGCTTGTCAAAAATTTGGTGATATTCAATTGGCTCCTGCTGCTATGTTGCATCCTATTATCAAGCCGTGGCCTTTCAGAGGATGGGGTTTAGACTTTACTGGGCAAATTCATCCATCTTCCTCAAAGGGGCATCGGTTCGTGTTGGTGGCAACTGATTATTTCACTAAATGGTCTGAAGCAGTACCTCTCAAGAACATGACACATACAAAGGTTCATCTTTTATGTCACACCAAGTCAGAGAGTTTGCCGAATCTTATAATATAAAGTTGCTCAATTCCTCTCCGTATTATGCCCAAGCTAATGGACAAGCCGGGTCTAGCAATAAAACTTTAATCAAGCTCATCAAGAAGAAGATTGAGGATAATCCAAGGAAATGGCATGAGTTATTGTCTGAAGCTTTATGGGCACATAGAATTTCAAGGCATGGTGCTACGAGGGTAACTCCATATGAGCTCGTATATGGTCAAGAGGCTGTTTTACCGGTGGAGGTGAATTTGAATGCTTTGAGAATAGCCAAGCAAAATGATTTATCGGTTGTAGACTTTTATAACTTAATGATGGATAACATTGACAAAGTTGCCGATAAACGTTTGACTGCTTTGAAGGCCATAGAGAGAGAAAAGTTGAGGGTGGCAAGAGCTTACAATAAGAAAGTCAAGTTGAAGAATTTTCAAATTGGTGATCTCGTATGGAAAGTGATTCTACCGATTGGTTCAAAAGATAGAAAATTTGGGAAGTGGTCTCCAAGTTGGGAAGGTCCTTTTAGGATTTCAAGAGTTGTTCCCAGAAATTCATATTTGGTGGAATCAATACAAGGGGCATTGTTACCTCGAGCTCTCAATGGCAAATATTTGAAAAAGTACCACCCGAATGTTGTTGGGGAACGTAGTAATTTCAAAAATTCCCTACACACACGCAAGATCATGGTGACGTGTAGCAACGAGAGGGGAGAGTGCTGTCTACATACCCTTGTAGACCGTAAGCGGAATCGTTAGCATAACGCGGTTGATGTAGTCGTACGTCTTCACGGCCCGACCCGATCAAGCACCGAAACTACGGCACCTCCGAGTTCTAGCACACGTTCAGCTCGATGACGTCCCTCGAACTCCGATCCAGCCGAGTGTCGAGGAGAGTTCCACAAGACAACGGCGTGCAGGACGATCTTGATGTCCTACCGTCGCAGGGCTTCGCCTAAGCACCGCTACGATATTATCGAGGTGGAATATGGTGGAGGGGGGCACCGCACACGGCTAAGAGATCCAAGGGATCAATTGTTGTGTCTTTGGTGCTAGCCCTGCCCCTCTATTTATATGTTGAGCCCCGGGGTCGAAACTTGGAGCAAAAGCCTCCTCAAAGTCGGTTTTGCCCGAAAGGCAAGAGTCCCACTCGGACTCCAGGACCAAATGCCACAATCCTTGGCATCTGGCCCAGACACCATGGGCCTCGGCGTCTGGCCCGGGGCCAGACGCTAGGGTCTCCGGCGTTTGGCCCCCTGGCCTCCGCAAAACTCCTTTTGCACCGACCTAAAGCCTCGTGGGCTTGACCCCTTGGCCTAACCATAACATCCAATATATGAATCTTTACGTCTCGACCATTTCGAGACTCCTCGTCATGTCCCCGATCTCATCCGGGACTCCGAACTCCTTCGGTTCATCAAAACATGTAAACTCATAATATAACTATCATCGAAACCTTAAGCGTGCGGACCCTACGGGTTCGAGAACAATGTATGAAGGAAATATGCCCTAGAGGCAATAATAAAGTTATTATTTATTTCCTTATTACATGATAAATGTTTATTATTCATGCTAGAATTGTATTAACCGGAAACATAATACATGTGTGAATACATAGACAAACAGAGTGTCACTAGTATGCCTCTACCAGACTAGCTTGTTAATCAAAGATGGTTAAGTTTCCTAACCATAGACAAAGGAGTTGTCATTTGATTAACAAGGCCACATCATTAGTTGAATGATCTGATTGACATGACCCATTCCATTAGCTTAGCACCCGATCGTTTAGTATGTTGCTATTGCTTTTATCCACTTATACATGTTCCTATAACTATGAGATTATGCAACTCCGTTTACGGAGGAACACTTTGGTACTACCAAACGCCACAACGAATCGGGTGATTATAAAGGAGTACTACAGGTGTCTCCAAAGGCAGATGTTGGGTTGGCGATTTCGAGATTAGGATTTGTCACTCCGATTGTCGGAGAGGTATCTCTGGGCCCTCTCGGTAATGCACATCACTTAAGCCTTGCAAGCATTAAAACTAATGAGTTAGTTGTAGATGATGTATTACGGAATGAGTAAAGAGACTTGCCGGTAACGAGATTGAACTAGGTATTGATACCGATAATCGAATCTCGGGCAAGTAACATGCCGATGACAAAGGAACAAACGTATGTTGTTATGCGGTCGACCGATAAAGATCTTAGTAGAATATGTAGGAGCCAATATGGGCATCCAGGTCCCGCTATTGGTTATTGATCGGAGACGGTCTCGGTCATGTCTACATTGTTCTCGAACCGTAGGGTTCGCACGCTTAAGGTTTCGATGACGGTTATATTATGAGTTTGTGTATTTTGATGTACCGAAGGAGTTCGAGTCCCGGATGTGATCACGGACACGACGAGGAGTCTCGGAATGGTCGAGATGTAAAGATTGATATATTGGACAGCTATGTTCGACATCGGAATGGTTCCGAGTGGTTTGGATAATACGGAGTGCCGGAGGGGTTACCGGAACCCGGAGAAGTAATGGGCCTTAATGGGCCACGAGGGAGAGAGCGGGCTGCGCCGGGGAGGTGGCGCGCCCCCCATGAGGAGTCCGACTGGACAGGAGGGGGGGCGCCCCTTCCTCTCCTCTCCTCTCCTTCCTTCCCCTTCCCTCCTAGTTGGACTAGGAAAGGGAGTCCTACTCCCACTAGGAGGAGGACTCCTCCTTGGCGCGCCCCTCTAGGGCCGGCCGCCCTCCCCTTGCTCCTTTATATACTGAGGCAGGGGGGCACCCTAAGACACACAAGTTGATCCTTGAGATCGTTCCTTAGCCGCAGCGGTGCCCCCTCCACCATATTCCACCTCGGTCATATCGAAGCGGTGCTTAGGCGAAGCCCTGCGCCGGTAGAACATCAAGATCGCCACCACGCCGTCAGGCCGACGGAACTCTCTCCCGGAGCTTTGCTGGATCGGAGCCCAAGGAGCGCCACCGAGCTGTACGTGTGTCAAGAACTCGAGGCGCCAGATTAACGGCGCTGGGATCGTTGGATCGCGAGGAGAACGACGACTACTTCCTCTACGCCAGATCGCTTCGCCCGGTCTACAAGGGTATGTAGACAACACTCTCCCCTCTCGTTGCTATGCATCACCATGATCTTGCGTGTGCGTAAGATTTTTTTTTGTAATTACTACGTTCCCCAACAGTGGCATCCGAGCCTAGGTTTTTATGGTTTGATGTTTTGCACGAGTAGAACACAAGTGAGTTGTGGACGATACAAGTCATACTGCCTACCAGCATGTCATACTTTGGTTCAGCGGTATTGTTGGATGAAGCGGCTCGGACCGACATTACGCGTACGCTTACGCGAGACTGGTTCTACCGCCGTGCTTTGCACAAAGGTGGCTAGCGGGTGTCAGTTTCTCCAACTTTAGTTGAACCGAGTGTGGCTACGCCCGGTCCTTGAGAAGGTTAAAACAAAGTCTATTTGACGAAGTATCGTTGTGGTTTTGATGCGTAGGTGAGATTGGTTCTTGCTTCAGCCCGTAGCAGCCACGTAAAATTTGCAACAACAAAGTAGAGGACGTCTAAGTTGTTTTTGCAGGGCATGTTGTGATGTGATATGGCCAAGACGTGATGCTATATTTTATTGTATGAGATGATCATGTTTTGTAACCTAAGTTATCGGCAACTGGCAGGAGCCATATGGTTGTCGCTTATTTTATGAAATGCAATGCCTGTAATTGCTTTACTTTATCACTAAGCGGTAGCGATAGTCGAGAAGCAATAGATGGCGAAACGACAACGATGCTATGATGGAGATCAAGGTGTCGCGCGGTGACGATGGTGATCACGATGGTGCTTCAAGATGGAGATCACAAGCACAAGATGATGATGGCCATATCATATCACTTATATTGATTGCATGTGATGTTTATCCTTTATGCATCTTATCTTGCTTTGATTGATGGTAGCATTTTAAGATGATCTCTCACTAAAATTATCAAGTAGTGTTCTCCCTGAGTATGCACCGTTGCCAAAGTTCGTCGTGCCGAGACACCACGTGATGATCGGGTGTGATAAGCTCTACGTCCATCTACAACGGGTGCAAGCCAGTTTTGCACACGCAGAATACTCAGGTTATACTTGACGAGCCTAGCATATGCAGAAATGGCCTCGGAACACGGAGACCGAAAGGTCGAGCGTGAATCATATAGTAGATATGATCAACATAGTGATGTTCACCATTGAAAACTACTCCATCTCACGTGATGATCGGTTATGGTTTAGTTGATTTGGATCACGTGATCACTTAGATGACTAGAGAGATGTCTGTCTAAGTGGGAGTTCTTAAGTAATATGATTAATTGAACTTAAATTTATCATGAACTTAGTACCTGATAGTATCTTGCTTATCTATGTTTGTTTGTAGATAGATGGCTCGTCTGTTGTTCCGTTGAATTTTAATGCGTTCCTTGAGAAAGCAAAGTTGAAAGATGATGGTAGCAATTACACGGATGGGTCCGAATCTCGAGGATCATCCTCATTGCTGCACGTAAGAGTTACGCCCTAGAAGCACCGCTGGGTGCCAGCTGCTCGCTGATGCAACCGACGACGTAAGAACGTCTGCGCGAGCAAAGCTGATGACTACTCTATAGTTCAGTGTGCCATGCTTTACGGCTTAGAACCGGGTCTTCAACGACGTTTTGAACGTCATGGAGCATATGAGATGTTCCAGGAGTTGAAGTTAATATTCCAACAGAATGCCCGGATTGAGAGATATGAAGTCTCCAATAAGTTCTATAGCTGCAAGATGGAAGAGAATGGGTCTATCAGTGAGCACATACTCAGAATGTGTGGGTATTACAATCACTTGAGTCAACTGGGAGTTAATCTTCCGGATGATTGTGTCATTGACAGAATTCTTCAATCACTGCCACCAAGCTACAAAGGCTTCGTGATGAACTATAATATGCAAGGGTTAGTAAAGACTATGCCCGAGCTCTTCGCAATGCTAAAGGCTGCAGAGGTAGAAATCAAGAAGGAGCATCAAGTGTTGATGGTCAATAAGACCACTAGTTTTAAGAAGAAAGGCAAAGGGAAGAAGAAGGGGAACTTCAAGAAGAACAGCAAGCAAGTTGCTGCTCAGGAGAAGAAACCCAAGTCAGGACCTAAACCTGAAACTGAGTGCTTCTACCGCAAGCGCGATGGTCACCGAAGCGAAACTGCCCCAAGTATTTGGCGGATAAGAAGGATGGCAAGGTGAACAAAGGTATATGTGATATACATGTTATTGATGTGTACCTTACTAGAGCTCGCATAGCACTGGTATTTGATACTGGTTCTCATTGCTAATATTTGCAACTCAAACAGGACTACGGATTGCTTAACACCGGCAAAGGACGAGGTGACGATGCGCTGTGGAAATGGTTCCAAAGTCGATGTGATCGCGGTCGGCACGCTACCTCTACATCTACCTTCGGATTAGTTTTAGACCTAAATAATTGTTATTTGGTGCCAGCGTTGAGCATGAACATTATATCTGGATCTTGTTTGATGCGAGACGGTTATTCATTTAAATCAGAGAATAATGGTTGTTCTATTTATATGAGTAATATCTTTTATGGTCATGCACCCTTGAAGAGTGGTCTATTTTTAATGAATCTCGATAGTAGTGATACACATATTCATAATGTTGAAGCCAAAAGATGCAGAGTTGATAATGATAGTGCAACTTATTTGTGGCATCGCCGCTTAGGTCATATCGGTATAAAGCGCATGAAGAAACTCCATACTGATGGACTTTTGGAGTCACTTGATTATGAATCACTTGGCACTTGCGAACCGTGCCTCATGGGCAAGATGACTAAAACCCCGTTCTCCGGTACTATGGAGAGAGCAACAGATTTGTTGGAAATCATACATACAGATGTATGTGGTCCGATGAATGTTGAGGCTCGTGGACGGATATCGTTATTTTCTCACCTTCACAGATGATTTAAGCAGATATGGGTATATCTACTTAATGAAACACAAGTCTGAAACATTTGAAAAGTTCAAAGAATTTCAGAGTGAAGTTGAAAATCATCGTAATAAGAAAATAAAGTTTCTACGATCTGATCGTGGAGGAGAATATTTGAGTTACGAGTTTGGTCTACATTTGAAACAATGCGGAATAGTTTCGCAACTCACGCCACCCGGAACACCACAACGCAATGGTGTGTCCGAACGTCGTAATCGCACTTTACTAGATATGGTGCGATCTATGATGTCTCTTACAGATTTACCGCTATCGTTTTGGGGTTATGCTCTTGAGACGGCCGCATTCACGCTGAATAGAACATCGTCAAAATCCGTTGAGACGACACCTTATGAACTATGGTTTAGCAAGAAACTAAAGTTTTCGTTTCTTAAAGTTTGGGGATGCGATGCTTATGTGAAAAAACTTCAACCTGATAAGCTCGAACCCAAATCGGAGAAATGTGTCTTCATAGGATACCCAAAGGAGACAGTTGGGTACACCTTCTATCACAGATCCGAAGGCAAGACATTTGTTGCTAAAAATGGATCCTTTCTAGAGAAGGAGTTTCTCTCGAAAGAAGTGAGTGGGAGGAAAGTAGAACTTGATGAGGTAATGTACCTTCTCCCTTATTGGAAAGTAGTTTATCACGTAAACCGGTTTCGTGACATCTACACCAAATAGTGAGGAAGTTGATGATGTTGATCATGAAACTTCAGATCAAGTTACTACTGAACCTCGTAGATCAACCAGAGTAAGATCCGCACCTGAGTGGTACGGTAATCCTGTTCTGGAAGTCATGCTACTAGATCATGATGAACCTACGAACTATGAAGAAGCGATGGTGAGCCCAGATTCCACAAAATGGCTTGAGGCCATGAAATCTGAGATGGGATCCATGTATGAAAACAAAGTGTGGACTTTGGTTGACTTGCCCGAGGGTCGGCAAGCAATAGAAAACAAGTGGATCTTCAAGAAGAAGACTGACGCCGACGGTAATGTTACTGTCTACAAAGCTCGACTTGTCGCAAAGGGTTTTCGACAAGTTCAAGGGATTGACTACGATGAGACCTTCTCACCCGTAGCGATGCTTAAGTCTGTCCGAATCATGTTAGCAATTGCCGCATTTTATGATTATGAAATTTGGCAAATGGATGTAAAAACTGCATTCCTGAATGGATTTCTGGAAGAAGAGTTGTATATGATGCAACCAGAAGGTTTTATCGATCCAAAGGGAGCTAACAAAGTGTGCAAGCTCCAGCGATCCATTTATGGACTGGTGCAAGCATCTCGGAGTTGGAATAAACGCTTTGATAGTGTGATCAAAGCATTTGGGTTTATCTGAGACTTTTGGAGAAGCTGTATTTACAAGAAAGTGAATGGGAGCTCTGTAGCATTTCTGATATTATATGTAGATGACATATTACTAATCGGAAATGATATAGAATTTCTAGATAGCATAAAGGGGTACTTGAATAAGAGTTTTTCAATGAAGGACCTCGGTGAAGCTGCTTACATATTGGGCATCAAAATCTATAGAGATAGATCAAGACGCTTAATTGGACTTTCACAAAGCACATACCTTGACAAAGTTTTGAAGAAGTTCAAAATGGATCAAGCAAAGAAAGGGTTCTTGCCTGTGTTACAAGGTGTGAAGTTAAGTAAGACTCAATGCCCGACCACCGCAGAAGATAGAGAGAAAATGAAAGATGTTCCCTATGCTTCAGCCATAGGCTCTATCATGTATGCAATGCTGTGTACCAGACCTGATGTGTGCCTTGCTATTAGCTTAGCAGGGAGGTACCAAAGTAATCCAGGAGTGGATCACTGGACAGCGGTCAAGAACATCCTGAAGTACCTGAAAAGGACTAAGGATATGTTTCTCGTATATGGAGGTGACAAAGAGCTCATCGTAAACGGTTACGTTGATGCAAGCTTTGACACTGATCCGGACGATTCTAAATCGCAAACCGGATACGTGTTTACACTAAACGGTGGAGCTGTCAGTTGGTGCAGTTCTAAACAAAGCGTCGTAGCGGGATCTACATGTGAAGCGGAGTACATAGCAGCTTCGGAAGCAGCTAATGAAGGAGTCTGGATGAAGGAGTTCATATCCGATCTAGGTGTCATACCTAGTGCATCGGGTCCAATGAAAATCTTTTGTGACAATGCTGGTGCAATTGCTTTAGCGAAGGAATCCAGATTTCACAAGAGAACCAAACACATCAAGAGACGCTTCAATTCCATCCGGGACTTGGTCCAGGTGGGAGACATAGAGATTTGCAAGATACATACGGATCTGAATGTAGCAGACCCGTTGACTAAGCCTCTTCCACGAGCAAAACATGATCAGCACCAAGACTCCATGGGTGTTAGAATCATTACAATGTAATCTAGATTATTGACTCTAGTGCAAGTGGGAGACTGAAGGAAATATGCCCTAGAGGCAATAATAAAGTTATTATTTATTTCCTTATTACATGATAAATGTTTATTATTCATGCTAGAATTGTATTAACCGGAAACATAATACATGTGTGAATACATAGACAAACAGAGTGTCACTAGTATGCCTCTATTGACTAGCTTGTTAATCAAAGATGGTTAAGTTTCCTAACCATAGACAAAGGAGTTGTCATTTGATTAACAAGGTCACATCATTAGTTGAATGATCTGATTGACATGACCCATTCCATTAGCTTAGCACCCGATCGTTTAGTATGTTGCTATTGCTTTTATCCATGACTTATACATGTTCCTATAACTATGAGATTATGCAACTCCTGTTTACGGAGGAACACTTTGGGTACTACCAAACATCACAACGAATCGGGTGATTATAAAGGAGTACTACAGTGTCTCCAAAGGCAGATGTTGGGTTGGCGTATTCGAGATTAGGATTTGTCACTCCGATTGTCGGAGAGGTATCTGGGCCCTCTCGGTAATGCACATCACTTAAGCCTTGCAAGCATTACAACTAATGAGTTAGTTGCGAGATGATGTATTACGGAACGAGTAAAGAGACTTTCGAACGAGATTGAACTAGGTATTGGATACCGACGATCGAATCTCGGGCAAGTAACATGCCGATGACAAAGGAACAAACTTATGTTGTTATGCGGTCGACCGATAAAGATCTTAAGTAGAATATATAGGAGCCAATATGGGCATCCAGGTCCCGCTATTGGTTATTGATCGGAGACGTGTCTCGGTCATGTCTACATTGTTCTCGAACCGTAGGGTCCGCACGCTTAAGGTTTCGATGACGGTTATATTATGAGTTTGTGTATTTTGATGTACCGAAGGAGTTCGGAGTCCCGGATGTGATCACGGACACGACAAGGAGTCTCGGAATGGTCAAGACGTAAAGATTGATATATTGGACAGCTATGTCCGGACATCGGAATGGTTCCGAGTGGTTTCGGATAATACCGAGTCTTGGGGGGTTCTGGAACCCCGAGGAAGTAATGGGCCTTAATGGGCCATGAGGGGAGAGAGAGGGCTGCGCCAGGAGGTGGCGCCCCCCCCCATGAGGAGTCCGAATTGGACAAGGAGGGGGGGGGGGCGGCCCCCCTTTCCCTCTCCCTCTCCCTCTCCTTCCTTCCCCCTTCCCCCTCCTAGTTGGACTAGGAAAGGGGAGTCCTACTCCCACTAGGAGGAGGACTCCCCCTCCTTTGGCGCGCCCCTCTAGGGCCGGCCAGCCCTCCCCCTTGCTCCTTTATATACAGGGCCAGGGGGCACCCTAAGACACACAAGTTGATCCTTGAGATCGTTCCTTAGCCGTGTGGCGGTGCCCCCCTCCACCATATTCCACCTCGGTCATATCGTAGCGGTGCTTAGGCGAAGCCTGCGCCGATAGAACATCAAGATCGCCACCACGCTGTCGTCTTGCCGACGGAACTCTCTCCCCGAGCTTTGCTGGATCGGAGCCCAAGGAGCGCCACCGAGCTGTACGTGTGTCAAGAACTCGAGGCGCCGGAGTAACGGCGCTGGGATCGGTTGGATCGTGAGGAGAACGTCGACTACTTCCTCTACGTTGTGATCGCTTCGCCCGGGTCTACAAGGGTATGTAGACAACACTCTCCCCTCTCGTTGCTATGCATCACCATGATCTTGCGTGTGCGTAGGAATTTTTTTTGAAATTACTACGTTCCCCAACAATGTAGACATGACCGAGACACGTTTCCGGTTAATAACCAATAGCGGGACCTAGATGCCCATATTGGCTCCCACATATTCGACAAAGATCTTTACTGGTCAAACCGCATAACAACATACGTTGTTCCCTTTGTCATCGGTATGTTACTTGCCCGAGATTCGATCGTCGGTATCCAATACCTAGTTCAATCTCGTTACCTGCAAGTCTCTTTACTCGTTCCGTAATACATCATCTCACAACTAACTCATTAGTTGTAATGCTTGCAAGGCTTAAGTGATGTGTATTACCGAGAGGGCCCAGAGATACCTCTCTCACAATCGGAGTGACAAAACCTAATCTTGAAATACGCCAACCCAACATGTACCTTTGGAGACACCTGTAGTACTACTTTATAATCACCCAGTTACGTTGTGACGTTTGGTAGCACCCAAAGTGTTCCTCTGGTAAACGGGAGTTGCATAATCTCATAGTTACAGGAACATGTATAAGTCATGAAGAAAGCAATAGCAACATACTAAACGATCAAGTGCTAGGCTAACGGAATGGGTCAAGTCAATCACATCATTCTCCTAATGATGTGATCCCGTTAATCAAATGACAACTTATGTCCATGGCTAGGAAACTTAACCATCTTTGATTAACGAGCTAGTCAAGTAGAGGCATACTAGTGACGTTAAGTTTGTCTATGTATTCACACATGTATCATGTTTCCGGTTAATACAATTCTAGCATGAATAATAAACATTTATCATGATATAAGGAAATAAATAATAACTTTATTATTGCCTCTAGGGCATATTTCCTTCAGTCTCCCACTTGCACTAGAGTCAATAATCTAGTTCACATCGCCATGTGATTTAACACCAATATTCATATCTGTATATGATTAACACCCATAGTTCACATCGTCATGTGATCAACACCTAAAGGGTTTACTAGAGTCAATAATCTAGTTCACATCGCTATGTGATTAACACCCAAAGAGTACTAAGGTGTGATCATGTTTTGCTCGTGAGAGAAGCTTAGTCAACGGGTCTGTCATATTCAGAGCCGTATGTATTTTGCAAATATTCTATGTCTACAATGCTCTGTACGGAGCTACTCTAGCTAATTGCTCCCACTTTCAATATGTATCCAGATTGATACTTAGAGTCATCTGGATCGGTGTGAAAACTTGCACCGAGGTAACTTTTTACGACGGGCTCTTTTATCACCTCCATAATCGAGAAATATTTCTTTAGTCCTCACTAAAGATATTCTTGACCAATGTCCAGTGATCTACTCCTAGATCATTATTGTACTCCCTTGCCAAATACAGAGCAAGGTATACAATAGGTCTTGTACATAGCATAGCATACTTTATAGAACCTATGACTGAGGCATAGGGAATGACTTTTCATTCTCCTTCTATTTTCTGCTGTGGTCGGGATTTGAGTCTTACTCAATTTCACACCTTGTAACACAGGCAAGAACTCTTTCTTTGATTGTTCCATTTTGAACTACTTCAAAATCTTGTCAAGGTATGTACTCATTGAAAATCATATCAAGCGTCTTGATCTATCTCAATAGATCTTGATGCTCAATATGTAAGCAGCTTCACCGAGGTCCTTCATTGAAAAACTCCTTTCAAATACTCCTTTATGCTTTGCAGAATAATTCTACATTATTTCCGATCAACAATATGTCATTCACATATACTTATCAGAAATGTTGTAGTGCTCCCACTCACTTTCTTGTAAATACAGGCTTCACCGCAAGTCTGTATAAAACTATATGCTTTGATAAACTTATCAAAGCGTATATTCCAACTCTGAGATGCTTGCACCAGTCCATAGATGGATCGCTGGAGCTTGCACATTTTGTTAGCACCTTTAGGATTGACAAAACTTTCTGGTTGCATCATATACAACTCTTCTTTAAAAAATACATTAAGGAATGCAGTTTTGACATCCTTTTGCCAGATTTCATAAAATGTGGCAATTGCTAACATGATTCAGACAGACTTAAGCATCGATACGAGTGAGAAAATCTCATTGTATACAACACCTTGAACTTACCGAAAACCTTTTTTCGACAAGTCGAGCTTTGTAGATAGTAACACTACTATCAGCATCTGTCTTCCTCTTGAAGATCCATTTATTTTCTATGGCTTGTCGATCATCCGGCAAGTCCACCAAAGTCCATACTTTGTTCTCATACATGGATCATATCTCAGATTTTATGGCCTCAAGCCATTTCGCGGAATCTGGGCTCATCATCGCTTCCTCATATTTCGTAGGTTCATCATGGTCTAGTAACATGACTTCCAGAATAGGATTACCATAGCACACTGGTGCGGACCATACTCTGGAAGACCTACGAGGTTCTGTAGTAACTTGATCTGAAGTTTCATGATCATCATCATTAGCTTCCTCACTAATTGGTGTAGCAATCACTGGAATTGATTTCTGTGATGAACTACTTTCCAATTCGGGAGAAGGTACAATTACCTTATCAAGCTCTACTTTCCTCCCACTCACTTCTTTCGAGAGAAACTTCTTCTCTAGAAAGGATCCATCTTAGCAACGAATATCTTGCCTTCGGATCTGTGATAGAAGGTGTACCCAACAATTTCCTTTGGGTATTCTATGAAGACGCACTTCTCCAATTTGGGTTCGAGCTTATCAGGATGAAACTTTTTCACATAAGCATCGCAGCCCCAAACTTTAAGAAACGACAACTTAGGTTTACTGCTAAACCATAGTTCATACGGTGTCGTCTCAACGGATTTAGATGGTGCCCTATTAAACGTGAATGCAGCTGTCTCTAATGCATACCTCCAAAACGGTAGTGGTAAACTGATAAGAGATATCATAGATCGCACCATATCTAGTAAAGTACGATTACGACGTTCGGACACACCATTACATTGTGGTGTTCCAGGTGGCGTGAGTTTGTGAAACTATTCCACATTGTTTTAATTGAATACCAAACTCGTAACTCAAATATTCATCTCCACGATCAGATCGCAGAAACTTTATTTTCTTGTTACGATGAATTTCCACTTCACTCTGAAATTCTTTGAACCTTTCAACTATTTCAGACTTATGTTTCATCAAGTAGATATACCCATATCTGCTCCAATCATCTGTGAAGGTCAGAAAATAACGATACCCGCCACGAGCCTTAATACTCATTGGTCTGCATACATCAGTATGTATTATTTCCAACAAGTTTGTTGCTCGTTCCATTGTTCCGAAGAACGGAGTTTTAGTCATCTCGCCCAAAGGCACGGTTCACAAGCATCAAATGATTCATAACCAAGTGATTCCAAAAATCCATCTTTATGGAGTTTCTTCATGCGCTTTACACCGGTATGACCCAAACGGCAGTGCCACAAATAAGTTGCACTATCATTATTAACTTTGCATCTTTTGGCATCAATATTATGAATATGTGTATCACTACGATCGAGATCCAACAATCTATTTTCATTGGGTGTATAACCATCGAAGGTTTTATTCATGTAAACAGAATAACAATTATTCTTTAACTTCAAATGAATAATCGTATCGCAATAAACATGATTTTATCATATTTATGCTCAACGCAAACACCAAATAACAATTATTTTGGTTCAACACTAATCTTGAAAATATAGGGAGTGTACGATGATGATCATATCAATCTTGGAATCACTTCCAACACACATCATTACTTCACCCTCAACTAGTCTCTGTTTATTCTGTAACTCATGTTTCGAGTTACTAATCTTAGCAACCGAACAAGTATCAAATACTCAGGGGCTACTATAAACACTAGTAATGCACACATCAATAACATGTATATCAAATATACCCTTGTTCACTTTGCCATCCTTCTTATCCACCAAATATTCAGGGCATTTCCGCTTCCAGTGACCATTTCCTTTGCAGTAGAAGCACTCAGTTTCAGGCTTTGGTCCAGCTTTGGATTTCTTCGTGGGAGTGACAACTTGCTTGTCATTCTACTTGAAGTTCCTTTTCTTTCCCTTTGCCCTTTTCTTGAAACTAGTGATCTTGTTAACCATCAACACTTGATGCTCTTTCTTGATTTCTACCTTCGTCGATTTCAACATCATGAAGAGCTCGGGAATCGTTTTCGTCATCCCTTGCATACTATAGTTCTTCACAAAGTTCTACTAACTTGGTGATGGTGACTAGAGAACTCTGTCAATCACTATCTTATCTGGAACATTAACTCCCACTTGATTCAAGCGATTGTAGTACCAAGACAATCTGAGCATATGCTCACTAGTTGAGCGATTCTCCTCCATCTTTTAGCCATAGAACTTGTTGGAGGCTTCATATCTCTCAACTCGGGTATTTGCTTGAAATATTAACTTCAACTCCTGGAACATCTCATACGGTCCATGACGTTCAAAACGTCTTTGAAGTCCCGATTCTAAGCCGTTAAGCATGGTGCACTTAAACTATCAAGTAGTCATCATATTGAGCTAGCCAAATGTTCATAACGTCTGCATCTGCTCCTGCAATAGGTCTGTCACCTAGCGGTGCATCAAGGACATAATTCTTCTGTGCAGCAATGAGGATAAACCTCAGATCACGGATCCAATTCGAATCATTGCTACTAACATCTTTCAACACAATTTTCTCTAGGAGCATATCAAAATAAACATATGAAAGCAACAACGCAAGCTATTGATCTACAATAAAATTTGCAAAATACTACCATGACTAAGTTCATGATAAATTTAAGTTCAGTTAATCATATTACTTAAGAACTCCCACTTAGACAGACATCTCTCTAGTCATCTAAGTGATCACGTGATCCAAATCAACTAAACCATGTCCGATCATCACGTGAGATGGAGTAGTTTTCAATGGTGAACATCACTATGTTGATCATATCTTGTCGGGGAAACTGATCCACGAACACCTATGGGACCGGTGGACCGAGCCCCTTTCGGTTCGGCGGGGGGCGGAGGTCGCGCGAAGAGTAGATCGAGGCGAAGCACACGAGCGGTTTACCCAGCTTCGGAGCTCTCCGGAGAGATAATACTCCTACTGCTGCATGTATGAGTGTATTGAGTTCTTGCTCGGGAGCGCTGAATGCTAGAGTACACACCCGCAGCTAACAAGACCGAGCGTGAGTGTTCTTCTAACTGTCCAACCTCCTCTTCTACGTTGCGCATGGGCCTCCTTTTATATGCTCAAGGGGTCACCGACAGGTGGCAACGTAGACAAGGGTAAAAATGGAAAGGTGTTGCGGTTGGTACAACTACCTGTATAGTGTTTCCTACCTAACCCTGATGGCAGGGGACAAAGGCATTAAATGCCCGTCTGCGTCGCCCAAACAGTGCAAAAAGGGACCGTCAGGGACGCCACCGCTTGCCACGATGGCAATCTTGTCAGCGCCGCTTGCCACCGCGCACCGCTGGCTGTACAGCCTCCTGCTACGTGTGCCTGGAAAGGTCCTAGAGCGACACGTTGGTGGATGTGCTGGAGCGCAGGTACAGGGTGGTAGCTTGTCGCGGCAAGCGCCTTGCCGCGGTTGTTGTCTTGTCGCGTCCGGGAGCTTGTCGCTCACCGGGCCTTGCCGGGACGCGTGGCGCGTCGTGGCAAGTTCCTTGAGATGCCTTGGTTGGCCTTCCCGGCAAGCTCCTCTAGCCGGGGCCTTGTCTCCTTGGCTTGAATACTTTGTTCTTGAATGGCTCCAAAGAAACCACGGAGGACCTTGGCGGTCACCCGGCAAGCCTTGCCGCGAGATGCTGCGACTGCCCGTGCACAAGTTCGGTATACTAGGGTACCCCTACTCTAGTACACCGACAGGAGCCCCCGGGCCTGGGCCACACACGGTGCCGAGCACTATTGGGCCAGGCCCAAAATAGGGCACGGGCACACGCGGCCTGGGTTATGCCGTATCTCACTCCGTATCCACCGCGCCCTCGCCGAAGGACACGCGTTGAATGCGGCATCATGGGAGAGATCGTGGGTGGTTTCTTTATTCGGAAAGGCGGAACGTCCGCCCCTCCCCCTTTATAAGCAGAGGAAACAGGCGCAGTTCGCCCATCTCGCCGGTTGCTATCCCAATCTCAAAAACCTCCGCCGCTCCTCCTTTTCTTCCCAAAGCTGAAAGAGAGCAGCGCTCCGCCCCCCATCGCCACCAGCACCACCAACGCCGTCAATCTCCCCCACCACCTCCGCCATGGCTCCGAAAGCCGACAAGGGGAAGGTCATGAAGTCGGCCGAAGCGCAGCGGCTCGCGGCGCTGCGAAAGGAGCGGGCAATCTTCCCCCCCAAGCTCGCCGCGGAGGAGCTGAGGGAGTACTACTACCTCTTCTGGTCGACGGAGACGCGAGCGCATCTGCGCACGAAGGTACTCCCCGCCGCCGCTCGGAAACTGGCTCCAAACGGATATCCCTTCTTCGCGCTATTCTTCTACTGCGGGCTCTGCCCGCCTTTCTCTGAGTTTTTCTGCGACATCATGAACACCTATGGGCTCCACCTCCTTGACTTCACCCCTAATGCCGTTCTGACCATGGCAGTTTTCGCACATCTCTGCAAAAACTTTGTCGGAGTCTATCCAAATGTAGCTCTTTTTCGCCACTTCTTTATGCCTCGAGTTGAGAGAGGAGAGCCCTTATCCGGCGGAATCGCCTGGATCTCGAGAGCCCACAAGGAGGAAGCTTATTTGGAGGGAGAGCTCCGCGGCAAGCCCCAGAAGCTTATTTGGGAGGAATGGAGAGCAGACTGGTGCTGGATCGTCGAGGTGAACCCGCAGCTGTTTACCGCCCGGCGCCAAGCCCCAGTAGCGCGCGGCAACGACTGGAGCAACGTGGCCCCGGAAGACGACAGGCTGAAGATTGCCGTCACCCGGATCCAACGCCTCAGGCTTGCCGGGCTAACAGTAGGCGCTGTTGGCGCAGATTTTCTTCGCCGCCGCATCACCCCCCTACAGGAGAGGAGGAGGCCCGCCTGGGAGTTCAAGAATGCGGCGGACATCATGAGGCTGCGCCCGGGCCTCAACTTCAGCTTCACCGTCTTGGAACTCAACGCGATGCTCCAGGAGCTGTTCAAGCACGACCCTCAACATCCCGAAGCGTTTAGGTTGCCGAAGGGTGTCGTTCCGCTGTGCAACAACTCCTTGCTCGACCGCATCCATGCAATGATGCCGTTGTGCGACTCGCATGGAATTGTCCCAACTTGGCAAGAGCCTGCAGACGACGTCGTGCAGGAGTTCTTCGACAGCTTGGTAGAAGTGCCGGTCCGCTCCGATGAACAGAAGAGCCTCACTCGTGACACCACCGATGCGGAGGTGAATCGCATCGCCACTAGGCTGGAAGAGGCGACGGCAGCCGCTGCCGCGGGCAAGTTTGGATTCACCGTGGAGGAGGCAGAGGAAGCAGAGGCGACAAGCCTTGCCGAGCGAGAGGGGCTTGCCGGCGAGGGAGAGCTTGCCGGGCCTGATGTCGAGGTGAGCGAGCCCGCCAAGGACGCGAGCGGCTCGTTGGAGATCAACTCCTCTTCCTCCTCATCATCAGATAGCTCGCTGCAAGCGGAGCCCCCAGCTCCACCAAGAAGGCGCCTCCGCAAGGCCGGGGACGTAGAGGAGCGGCAGACGAGTCCACAGCCGCCGCGCCGCGCGACACGCTCCACCGCGGCAAACACTGTTGCCGCGGGAGCGCCTCACAACGCTGCGGCAACTGGAGCGGGGTCCTCCCGGACCACCGCTTCTGCTTTTGCCGCTTCTCACGCTGCGGCGGCGGCTAGAGTGGGGCCGTCTCAGACCACTGCCACTGCCCCCGTCAAGCGGCCAAGGGAAACTACTCATCCGTCTCGTCGTGCCAGAGGTGAGCTGGACTTTGACCTCTCCGCACTCAGCTCTGACGAGGAAGAAGAAGAGTAAGATTCTTTGTTGTACTTGTAGTTCTTCAATTCTTGTTGTTTTTGTCTTGTATCTGATTTGCTTTTCTCCGAACCCATTCCTTTTCAGGACTCTGGACCAGAGAGCGGCGAAGAGAGCCAAGGTCCCGGTGATTGTCATCGAGGACGAACCCACCGTGACAGCAGGGGGCGTGTCCGAGACCACCTTGCCGGACCCGGCAACTATTCCCCAAAGCAGCCCCCAATGCAGCCCCCAGCGTAAGTATATGGGTTACTTCCCGCTGTTAGGTGCGCATGGGTGCTCTTTCTTTGCTGACATCTGACTGTTGGTTTGTGCAGGAGCAGAGCAACCTCACCAGGTGCGCCCGGAGGCCGCCCCCGACATGCCATCTGCTTCGACTACGCCGCCAAGGGAGAGTTTCCTGATAAGGGAGCGTTCTCCGGCAAGGGGAAGCACCAGCGACCCCCCGGCGGCGGAGACCACGACTGCAAAACCCGGTATGGGTAATCCTCTTGCTTGAAAACTTCCCTTGGGTTCTTCTTCTTTTGATCTTCTTTTTGGATATTTGCTTGACTTTTCTCCCTTTTCCGGCCGTCAGATCCATCTGCCACGGAGCCGATGGAGACCGAGGTTGCCGGCGAGGAGAACGCACGCGGCAGTACCAACGACGCCGCTCTTACTGAAGAAGCAGCCGGCGCTGATGATCCCGCAGGCGAAGAGGCCGCCAAAGCTGCCGCCGCAAAAGCAGGCGAGGGGTCTGGCGATCGTACTGACGGCCCTGAGGTCGCAGGAGCGCCAGGCGCTATGCCGACCGCTGGTCCCTCCGCCGCTGCCGCAGCATCAGGCTCCGAAGAGCCCCAGCCAGGCGCCTATTTGAAGGCCGGCGATGGCGTCTTCATCAAGCTCCCCTGGGCGTCAAGCTCCAGGGCGCCGGTCGAAGGAGAAATCTTGGATGGAGAGGTGCTCGCCTCCGCTGGGCTGACGCTGGTTGATGCGCCGAGCAGCAGCAGCGACGAGCCTGAGGAGGAGCGGCTGCTGCGGAAGCTGGTGTCGCTCTACCGCGCTCGACAGGCCAAGGTGGAATCCCGAGAAGCGCTTGTCGCGAAGGCGGGAGTGGACATCGAGAAGCGCGCGGAGGAGCTCCGGGGTCTCAACCAGGAAGCTCTCCGGGCCCTGGAAAAGGAGCGGGAGCAACTCGCCGAGGAGCAGAAAGCCTTCCTCCTCGAGAAGGCTGAAGTTGAAGAGCAACAGCGGCTTGCCGCCGAGAAGCTGTCTGCGCGGGAGGGCGAGTTGGCGTAGTGGAAGGTCAACCTTGACAGCCACGAGGAGGAGCTTGCTGTGCGCGAGCAAACATTCGGCGGGGCTCTAAAGCAAGCAGAGGATGCTGCCGCAGCTGCTGAGGCCGCCAAGAAGGAGCTGGAGACGAAGGTGGCGCAGCTGGAGGCCGATCTCAAGGCGAGTGGTGAAGAGCTTGTTGCGCTCAAGCGTGAGCGCGAGAAGGACGCCTACAACTTTGGCGAGCTGCAGGGTCATCTCACCGAGAAGGGCAAGGAGCTTAGCGCCGCCAAGGACTCCAACGCAGATCTTGAGTTGAAGCTGACTACTTTGACCAAGACGCTGGACGGCGCCAGGGAGCAGGAGGTGGCCTTGAAGGAGAAGATCAAGGCCGACGAAGAGTTGCTGGCGAGTGCCGCTGCCACCCAGAACACTTTTAGGGAAAATGTGGAGCACTGGACGGAGGGGCTCATGGATGTTGCCGCATCCATTGATAGTGAGCTGGCGCAGCTGGGGATGGAGGATCTCGGGTATCCCTCCGATGAGAACCTCCAGTCTAGCGCCAAGCTCACCTTGTTCTTCAAAGGCGTGGCGACGGCCCTCCAGCAACTCCGGGAGAGGATCCCAAAGCAGCTGGCTGACGAGTCGCGCAAGATCTGCGCGGGAGCTCTTCAAAAGGTGTTGGTGAAGGTGGCCTTCCGCAACCCGGGCCTCAACCTCACCAACTTCCTCAAGACCCTGCCGCCGGATGCTGATCTGGAAGCGCTCAAGACCCTTGTCGCACCCATTGTGGACAAGGTGAGCGGGATCAAGAGGGTTGAGGGCGATCGCGTAGATTAGGCCGCCCGTTTTCTCCTTTTCTTGTCGCTGCTGGTTATGTTATGAGAACAATCTGTTAGAGCTGCGACAAGCTATCTTGTAATATAACTCTATTTTGGGTAGCGATTGCTATGTTATTTCCTTTACTTGATTCCTTCCTTTGTATGTTGTTTGCCCTACGCTTTTAGGGAACTTGTCGTATGAGGCACCTTAACCCATGAAAGCGCTGAGTGCGGGACGTCAAGAGCTCTGCGGTGTCAGAACCGATTAAGAAACCTTGTCGCAACCAATCGCAGCTCACTTAAGTTGTTGAGCGGACTCAAACAAAGTAAGGGCGAATCGCTCTGAGTTGGTTCCTCCGCCGCATAGGTTTTCCATACAAAGCACGGTCGCTCGAGGAAGATAACTTAAAATTTTAAAATTGATTGCTCAAACTTTGGCAACTTAGCTTTTCTGTCGTTTGCTTCCTGGTAAGGCGAAACTTTCTTGAACGACGCCTGGTCCACACCATTATCTTCTCCTTTCCCCCGGCAAACTTGTGGGCGAGGGAACCTTCCTTTCTTTGAGAAGAAGAAAGAAGAGAAAATAAAGATATGGAGCCTTACGGCTCGTTATTGCTTACCGGGGGTAGGTGCTGCACAAAGTGTCAGATAACGCGCGCAAAAAAGAAGAAAGCATGAAATTGACAAGATGTGCGGAACACATGAGTTTTATTGATGCACGGGGTCTGCGCCCGGCTTTGTACAAAGGATTACATGCAACAGCGGCAAGACTTGTACAAAAGGTGGTTGCCAGAATAGGTTCCGGCAACCGCGTCTTACGGGTAAAACTTACGAAGATGCTCAATGTTCCAGGAGTTGCTCACCGGAATGCCATCTTCGGTCTCAAGGCGGACAGCGCCAGGCCTAGTGACTCGTTTCACCCGGTAAGGGCCTTCCCACTTCGGCGTCAACTTGTTGGAATTCTTGGCGGACTGAACACGCCGAAGAACAAGGTCGCCTTCCTCGAGACTTCTGGCATTAACTTTGCGGCTATGGTAGCGGCGCAAAGCTTGCTGGTAGCGAGCAGCTCGTACAGCAGCCTGAAGACGGTCCTCCTCAAGGAGCAGCGCGTCATCTTGTCGCAGCTGCTCTTGCTCAAGCTCATCATAAGCAAGCACTCGAGGTGACCCGTATACGAGTTCCGTGGGGAGAACTGCCTCTGCTCCATAGACTAGAGCGAAAGGTGTCTGGCCAGTGGCTCGATTTGGCGTCGTTCTGATCGACCAAAGAACCACCGGCAGCTCCTCAATCCAGTTCTTTCCGCACTTGCGCAGCCTGTCGAAAGTCCTGGTCTTGGGTCTGCGCAACACTTTAGCATTTGCCCTCTCCGCTTAACTGTTGCTTCTCGGGTGAGCAACAAAAGCGGAGCAGACCTTGGCGCCAAGATCTTGGACGTACTGCATGAAGGTGCGGCTCGTGAATTGCGTGCCGTTGTCGGTGATGATCCTGTTAGGGATCCCAAACGGCAAACAATCGACCAAGAACTTGATCGCCGATCGTGCTGTCACCTTCCTCATCGCTTCCACTTCCGCCACTTTGTGAACTTGTCGATTGCAACGCATAAGTACTCAAAGCCCCGACAGCTCGGGGAAAGGGGCCGAGGATGTCGAGCCCCCAGACCGAAAATGACCAGGATAAAGGGATCGTCTGGAGAGCTTGAGCTGGCTGGTGTATCTGCTTGGAATGGAACTGGCATGCTTCACACTTGCTTACTTGTGCAGTTGCATCCTGGAGGGCTGTTGGCCAAAAGAAACCTTGCCGGAATGCTTTGCCGGCAAGTGCTCTTGCGCCAATGTGGTGACCACATATGCCTCCATGTATCTGTGCCAACAGCTTTTGTCCGTCTTCCCGGGGAATACACTTCAATTTCACACCGTTGAGTCTTCTTCTACACAGTGTGTTGTCAACAAACTGGTACATACTTGACTGCCGGGCTACTCTTTCCACTTCTTCTTGCTCTTCGGGAAGTTCTCCTGTCTGAAGGAAACGGACAATCTGCTGCGCCCATGCTGGATCTTGCGGCTTGACAACAAGGACTAAAGGCATATCTGCTGCTGCGGGAACATCCACTTCTACGGCGAGAACCTGCGGCTCAATCGGAGCTTGACGTTCCCCGGCAAGCTTGCCGAAGCAAAACTTGTCGGGAGCGTATGCTTCAACGGAACAAACCCTAGGGCTTGCCGGAGCAGACTGCTCCTCAGCACCCTTGGTGTTGATCTTGTGGACCTTCTTGGCGGCGGCCTCGGGGAGCTCTGCCGGAAAATAGTCACCAGAAATCAACTTCCTCTTCTTGCTCTGTCCAGTTGATGGCGTTACAGACGGTTGAGTCAGCTTGAGCACAAAGGTCCCTGGTTCCACAGGTAACTTAAGTGCGGCACACTTCGACAGGCCATCGGCAACGTGGTTCTGAGCTCCTGGAACATGCTCCATCTGTAGGCTGTCAAAGTGCTCTTCTAGCTTTCTCACTTCATCAACGTAGGCCTCCATCAACGGACTCTGATAATTCTTGTTCACTTGGCGGACGACAAGCTGCGAGTCACCCCTGACAATGAGCTTCTTGATCCCAAGGTCTACTACGATCCTGAGACCGGCAAGCAAACCTTCATACTCTGCAGTATTGTTCGTTGCTTGCTCCTTGGGAAAGTGCATCTCGACTACGTGCTTGAGGTGCTCTCCGATGGGTGCAACAAGTAGCACGCCCGCACCGGGCGCTTTGCAGCGAGAAGGCACCATCAAAGTACATCAGCCACTCTTTGCTTGCTTCCTTGACGGGATGCTCGTTTCGAATTTCTTCATCCGTGTTGGCGCCCATTCTGCTATGAATTCTGCCAATGCTCGCTTTGGATAGTTGAAGTGCTCTCAAACTTGAGGCCAAAGCTTGACAGTTCTAGTGCCCACTGACAATCCTGCCTGCTGCTTCTAGATTCTGCAAGATCCTCTTCAGCGGAAAATGAGTGACGATCGTGATCTCATGTGCTTGGAAGTAATGGCGCAGCTTTCGAGGCCATGAGAAGGCCGAAGCAACTTCGCACACCCAGTACCTTGACCTAGCCCCCTGCAGAAGGGAACTGACAAAGTAAACTGGGCGCTACACCATTCTCTTATGTATCTCCTCACGCGCCTGCGCAGATCCATCTTTGTCGGGACCAGAGCTTGTCGGTGAAGTCCCTTGCTTGTCGCTGGATGCATCTGCCGTGGTTGCTGGCTCATCATCCGCCTCCCTCTCCGCTACTAACGCAGCACTAACCACTTGATTGGTTGCCGCTATATACAGCAGCAACTTCTCTCGTGGCTTAGGTGCGACAAGTGTTGGAGTGGAGGACAGGTATCTCTTCAAGTCCTGCAGCGCAGCCTCCACTTCCGGAGTCCATTTCATTGGACCTGCCTTTTTCAATATTTTGAAAAACGGCAGGGCGCGCTCAGCAGACCTAGAGATAAACCTGCTGAGAGCCGCCACGCAACTGGCAAGTCTTCGTACATCCTTGATGTGCTTCGGTGCTTCAATCTGCTCAATGGCCTTGATCTTGTCGGGATTGGCTTCAATTCCCCGCTGGGACACGAAGAACCCGAGAAGCTTGCCGGAGGGGACTCCAAACACACACTTCTCGGGGTTAAGCTTGAGGTTGATCTTGCGCAGATTTGCAAAGGTTTCGTGTAAATCTTGAATCATAGTTGCCTTGCCCTTGCTCTTGACCACTATGTCATCCATGTAGGCTTCCACATTTCTGTGCATTTGCGGCTCAAAAGCGACATGGACCACCCTTGCAAATGTTGAACCGACATTCTTTAAACCGGAAGGCATCCGTATGAAACAGTACGTGCCACATGGAGTGATGAATGCGGTCTTCTCCTCATCCTCTTCTGCCATGAAGATTTGATGGTATCCTGAATATGCGTCACATCCGGCCGTGGAGTCAACAATCTGGTCAATGCGCGGCAAGGGAAATGGGTCTTTGGGACAAGCTTTATTGACATCGGTAATGTCGATACAAAGCCTCCATTTCCCGCTTGCCTTGGCGCTGCGACTACAGGATTGGCCAACCACGAGGATGGAGCACCTCCGACAAGGCCTGCTGCTTCCAACTTCTTGATTTCTTCGCGATGAATTCTGGCGCCCACCGCTTGTTTCCGACTTTCGCTTGACGGGCCGCGATGAGGACAGACGGCAAGATGGTGCTCGATTACTTTTCTGGGAACATCGGGGTTGTCAGACGGTTGCCACGCGAACACGTCGACGTTCGCCCGCAGGAAAGCAATGAGCGCGCTTTCCTATTTAGGGTCGAGAGTGGCACTGATGATGAAGGTACCACCAGTGCCGTCCTCCTTGGCGGAAACCTTCTTGGTCTCTGGCGGAGCTGCCATTGTCTTCTCACGCTTGCCGGTGGAGCTCGATGGTGCGTCCTCGATGGTAGCGCAGCACTCCGAAGAGGTGCGCTTGCCGGAGTGGGCATCAAAACTCTTGCCGGACTTGGCCTTCTTCTTCCCCCCGGGAGCTTCAACGGCAAGTGACTTTCGATCTGTTGAGGCTTACACCTCCCGGTAGATCTTGTCGGCGCAGATAAGAGCATCCTTCTTGTCGCCAGGGACCGAGATGACACTTATCGGGCCGGGCATCTTCAGCATGTTGTATGCGTAGTGAGAGGCTGCCATGAATTTGGCGAGTGCTGGACGGCCGAGTATCCCATTGTAAGGCAATGGAAAGTCAGCAACGTCAAAAGTTACCCTCTCAGTCCTGAAGTTCAACTCGCTGCCAAATGTCAACGGCAACGTGATCTTTCCCTTCGGCTTGCTCCTTCCCGGATTGGTTCCTTTGAATGTGCCGGTCTCTTCGAGCTCGCTGTCAAGGACCTGGAGTTTCTGGAGTACCGCGGAGGAGATCAGGTTCAAGCCGGCCCCCCCGTCAACTAGCATCTTAGTGACCTTGAGGTTGCGGATAGTTGGTGAAACCAACATCGGCAAACACCCGACCGCAGTTGTGCGATCAGGGTGGTCCTCAATATCAAAGATGATAGGCGTGCTGGACCATTTCAGAAGTTTGCGTGACTCGACAGGTGGTTCTGCCGCATTGACTTCCCGCACCCACTGCTTGAGTTGGCGGTGTGAAGTATGCAGAGAAGCACCGCCGTCAACGCACAGGACCTCTGTGGCTTTCTGGAACTCTTGCTCACTGGTCTTGACATCATCCGTATCTTCATCGTCGTCGTCATCCTCATCTTTGTCGCGGCCGCAGGGAGGTCTGTCTCCTTGTCGCTGCTTGGCCTTGCCGCGGCGTCCTCCCCGACCGGGGCGCTTCTTGCCGGATCCTCCAGCACCTTCTTGGGCCTTCTCCTTGTCGCGTCGCTCGTATTCAGCCTTTTGCTGCTCGACAAGCTGCTCGACCTTCTTGCAGCTCTGGAGATCATGGCCCTTGGTGCGGTGGATCTTGCAGTACTGCTTGTTGGTGCCGTCCTGCTTGTCGGCTGCCGCCACAGCCTGGCAGTTGGTGCATGTGGCAATTTCCTTGCCGGAGCTACCAGCTTTGGCTTTCTTGGCGCCACCTCCGTTGCCGGACTGCTCAATGACTAGCACATCTTTGCCTTTCTTCTTCCTATTGTTCTACCGCCGGTTTTTCTTTGCCGGGGCAGCATCCTCGCTATCAGATCCTCCTGCTCCTGTATTCTCTCCGGGAGTTTCTCCTTCTTCAAAGACGCACACTTGTCGGCCAGGCATATAGCTCATCGACGTCTCGATCTTGCACATCGCCATCTCCTCCGCATCCCGCGGTTACGCGACGCTCGATGGAACGCTACGATGACCGCGGCAGGGTGGACATCTGGGATGTTGTAATGTACACGGCTGAATCTCTGAATGTACTTACGCAGGGACTCTCCTTCCTTCTGGGCGAGCAGATGAAGGTCGCTCTCTTGGCCATGAGGCTTGTGGCCGCCTGTAAAGGCGCCGACAAACTGATGGCATAGGTCTGCCCAGGAGGATATGGAGTTATCCGGCTAGTGCATGAGCCAGGACCTGACATTGGGCTTGAGCATCAGCGGGAAGTAGTTGGCAAGGATCTTGTCTTTCCGCCCCCCAGCAGCTTGCACCGCGATGGTGTAGATGCTGAGGAACTCCGACGGATGCGCCTTGCCGCCGTATTTCTCTCGCACGTCCGCTTGAAATTTTTGTGCTGGGCCACGGACTTGCCGCAGCTCACGAGTAAACGCAGGGCAACCATCACAGACGGCAAGTCGCTCGTTCTTCGGGCGCATGCATGTCGACAGATGGCCCAACGCGCTGGTCTGATTGATGCCACGCTTCTCTTCGGCACTCGATGCGAGTACGAGCGTCTTCTTGCTGTCGTTCGTGGAGAACTTGGCGCTGATCGCGACGAGCTCGTGGATTTGATGATGCAGTGGAGTCGCTGTCGAGGTTGATCCGGCGAGTCGGCGATCTTGGCCTTCGGGGCGGAGAGTGCATGGTGGTTGCACCCCCACCGGTCTTGTCGCCATCGGCTCGTGCCTGGCAGTCTTGCCGCGGCTGCGATGTACTCGGCTGCCGTGGAGTGTCGCTGTTGGTGAAGCCGATGAGACTCTGAATGGTGGCCCTCCATTCGTCGATCTTGTCCGCCGTTGGAGGGTAATCCAGGAGCAGTTGAGCTCGTGCCAAAGCTTCTGCTGAAGTGGTGGGTGGCGGTGGCGAACGGCGTGAGGAGCGGGATATGCTCGGACTTCTAACTATGTTAGAAGGAGCAGTATCTCTTCCAGGCGACCGTGCCTTGCTCGTGCCATCATGTTGGCGTGCATGCTGGTCTTGAGCATCCCGAGATCCACCAGCTCGATCTTGGTCCAACGAACGTATGGTACCGAGAGTACCATGACGCTGCCGGTCCCGCGCGTCCTGAGATGGGCGCGGTGTATGTACGGTCGCCGAGGTCTTGGAGTGCGCCTGGTCGTTGTGGGAGCCGACTGCGCCACCGATGGGCAGCGCAGCCTTGTCCTTGGACTTGGCAGCACCGTGAGCTCCCTCGTCGACGCCCGTTCTTCCGCCGGCGTCTACGCCACCACCCGTTTGCTCCGGTGGTGGTGGGATCGACGCGGACGGAGCAGCCACCTCTGAAGCCTTCTTCGGTGGCATGTCGATGAAGGAGATGAAGATCTAGCTCATGTGAACGCCGGATTAGGTTCATACAGCCTCGACGCCCCCTACCTGGCGCGCCAAAGATGTCGGGGAAACTGATCCACGAACACCTATGAGACCGACGGACCGAGCCCCTTTCGGTTCGGCGGGGGGCGGAGGTCGCGCGAAGAGCAGATCGAGGCGAAGCACATGAGCGGTTTACCCAGCTTCGGAGCTCTCCGGAAAGATAATACTCCTACTGCTGCATGTCTGAGTGTATTGAGTTCTTGCTCGGGAGCGCTGAATGCTAGAGTACACACCCGCAGCTAACAAGACCGAAAGCGTGAGTGTTCTTCTAACTGTCCAACCTCCCTTCTACGCTATGCATGGGCCTCCTTTTATATGCTCAAGGGGTCACCGACAGGTGGCAACATAGACAAGGGTAAAATGGAAAGGTGTTGCGGTTGGTACAACCACATGCAAAGGTATCCTACCTAACCCCGACGGCAGGGGACAAAGGCATTAAATGCCCGTCTGCGCCGCCCAAACAGTGCAAAAAGGGACCGTCGTGGACGGCACCGCTGCCACGATGGCAATCTTGTCGGCGCCGCTCACAAGACCAAGACTGCTGGCTGTACAGCCTCTGCCACGCATACCGAAAGGTCCCAGAGCGACACGTTGGTGGATGTGCTGGAGCGCAGGTACAGGGTGGTAGCTTGTCGCGGCAAGCGCCTTGCCACGGTTGTTGTCTTGTCGCGTCCGGGAGCTTGTCGCTCACCGGGCCTTGCCGGGACGCGTGGCGCGTCGTGGCAAGTTCCTTGAGATGCCTTGGTTGGCCTTCTCGGCAAGCTCCTCTTGCCGGGGCCTTGTCTCCTTGGCTTGAATACTTTGTTCTTGAATGGCTCCAAAGAAACCACGAAGGACCTTGGCGGTCACCCGGCAAGCCTTGTCGCGAGATGCTGCGACTGCCCGTGCACAAGTTCGGGATACTAGGGTACCCCTACTCTAGTACACCGACATATCTTCTATATGATTCACGCTCGACCTTTCGGTCTCTGTGTTCTGAGGCCATATCTGTATATGCTAGGCTCGTCAAGTATAACCTGAGTATTCCGCGTGTGCAACTGTTTTGCACCTGTTGTATTTGAACGTAGAACCTATCACACCTGATCATCACGTGGTGTCTCAGCACGAAGAACTTTCGCATCAGTGCATACTCAGGGAGAACACTTCTTGATAATTTTAGTGAAAGATCATCTTAAAATGCTACCGTCAATCAAAGCAAGATAAGATGCATAAAGGATAAACATCACATGCAATCAATATAAGTGATATGATATGGCCATCATCATCTTGTGCTTGTGATCTCCATCTCCGAAGCACCATCGTGATCACCATCGTCACCGGCGCGACACCTTGATCTCCATCGTAGCATCATTGTCGTTACGCCATCTATTGCTTCTACGACTATCGCTACCACTTATTGATAAAGTAAAGCAATTACAGGGCGTTTGCATTTCATACAATAAAGCGACAACCATATGGCTCCTGCCAGTTGCCGATAACTTCGGTTACAAAACATGATCATCTCATACAATAAAATATAGCATCACGCCTTGACCATATCACATCACAACATGCCCTGCAAAAACAAGTTAGACGTCCTCTACTTTGTTGTTGCAAATTTTACATGGCTGCTACGGGCTTTAGCAAGAACCGTTTTACCACGCATCAAAACCACAACGATGGTTCGCAAGTTAGTGTTGTTTTAACCTTCGCAAGGACCGGCGAGCCACACTCAGTTCAACTAAAGTGAGAGAGACAGACAACCGCCGGTCACCTTTAGCAACGAGTGCTCGCAGCGGTGAAACCAGTCTCGCGTAAGCATACGTGTAATGTCGGTCCGGGCCGCTTCATCTCACAATACCGCTGAACCAAAGTTTGACATGCTGGTAAGCAGTATGACTTGTCTCGCCCACAACTCACTTGTGTTCTACTCGTGCATATAACATCAACGCATAAAACCTAGCTCTGATACCATTGTTGGGGAACGTAGTAATTTCAAAAATTTCCTACGCACACGCAAGATCATGGTGACGTGTAGCAACGAGAGGGGAGAGTGCTGTCTACATACCCTTGTAGACCGTAAGCGGAAGCGTTAGCACAACGCGATTGATGTAGTCGACGCCTTCACGGCCCGACCGATCAAGCATCAAACTACGGCACCTCCGAAGTTCTAGCACACGCTCAGCTCGATGACGCCCCTCGAACTCCGATCCAGCCGAGTGTCGAGGAGAGTTCCGTCAGACGACGGCGCAGGATGATCTTGATGTCCTACCGTCGCAGGGCTTCGCCTAAGCACCGCTACGATATTATCGAGGTGGAATATGGTGGAGGGGGGCACCGCACACGGCTAAGAGATCCAAGGGATCAGTTGTTGTGTCTTTGGTGCTAGCCCTGCCCCTCTATTTATATGTTGAGCCCCGGGGTCGAAACTTGGAGCAAAAGCCTCCTCAAAGTCGGTTTTGCCCGAAAGGCTAGAGTCCCACTCGGACTCCAGGACCAAACGCCACAATCCATGGGCCTCGGCGTCTGGCCCAGGGCCAGACGCCAGGGTCTCCGGCGTTTGGCCCCCTGGCCTCCGCAAAACTCCTTTTGCACCGACCTAAAGCCTCATGGGCTTGACCCCTTGGCCTAACCATATCATCCAATATATGAATCTTTACGTCTCGACCATTTCGAGACTCCTCATCATGTCCCCGATCTCATCCGGGACTCCGAACTCCTTCGGTACATCAAAACATGTAAACTCATAATATAACTGTCATCGAAACCTTAAGCATGCGGACCCTATGGGTTCGAGAACAATGTAGACATGACCGAGACACGTTTCTGGTCAATAACCAATAGCGGGACCTGGATGCCCATATTGGCTCCCACATATTCAACGAAGATCTTTATCGGTCAAACCGCATAACAACATACATTGTTCCCTTTGTCATCGGTATGTTACTTGCCCGAGATTTGATCGTCGGTATCCAATACCTAGTTCAATCTCGTTACCGGCAAGTCTCTTTACTTGTTCCGTAATACATCATCTCACACCTAACTCATTAGTTGTAATGCTTGCAAGGCTTAAGTGATGTGTATTACCGAGAGGGCCCAGAGATACCTCTCCCACAATCGGAGTGACAAAACCTAATCTCGAAATACGCCAACCCAACATGTACCTTTGGAGACACCTGTAGTACTCATTTATAATCACCCAGTTACGTTGTGACGTTTGGTAGCACCCAAAGTGTTCCTCTGGTAAACTTGAGTTGCATAATCTAGTTATAGGAACATGTATAAGTCATGAAGAAAGCAATAGCAACATACTAAACGATCAAGTGCTAGGCTAACAGAATGGGTCAAGTCAATCACGTCATTCTCCTAATGATGTGATCCCGTTAATCGAATGACAACTCATGTCCATGGCTAGGAAACTTAACCATCTTTGATTAACGAGCTAGTCAAGTAGAGGCATACTAGTGACGTTAAGTTTGTCTATGTATTCACACATGTATCATGTTTCCGGTTAATACAATTCTAGTATGAATAATAATCATTTATCATGATATAAGGAAATAAATAATAACTTTATTATTGCCTCTAGGGCATATTTCCTTCAGGTGTGTGGCAGGAAGCCTAAGTAGGCAATGGCCGATATACAATTATCGCCCTTAGCACAAACATGGCCGATACATAATTATCGCCCTGAGAAAAATAAATGGCCGATGGGGTGTTGACATCGCCCTTAGAACAAACACATTACAAGTTATTTTTCGGCACACAAGCTTTGCCGAAAAACAGGGGGGCATGTGTTGACACCAGATTTTGGCATGGTTAAGAATCCGGGTTCGTATGCATAAGTTAGAGGCAACACTTCGCGGGCCGGCCCTGAGTGGGAAAGAAAACCCTTGCCGGAGTGAAACCTTGCCGGAGTGAACCCTTGCCGGAGTGAACCCTTGCCGGAGTGAAACCTTGCCGGAGTACAAACCTCGCCGGAGTGAACACTTGCCGGAGTACAAACCTTGCCGGAGTGAACACTTGCCGGAGTACAGACCTTGCCGGAGTGAAACCCTTGCCGGAGTACAAACCTTGCCGGAGTGAACACTTGCCGGAGTACAAACCTTGCCGGAGTGAACCCTTGCCAGAGTACAAACCTTGCCGGAGTGAAACTCTTGCCGGAGTACAAACCTTGCTGGAGTGAAACCTTGCCAGTGTGAAAGCTTGCCGGATAGAAACATTGTCGGTGTGGAAAGCTTACTCGGATAGAAAACTTGCCGGGTTGGAGGTTGTGATAGTCAAACGGACAAGAAATTGAAGATGGGCTCAAAGGGTTATTCAGATGATCTCGGATGGAAAAAAGTTCAACATGAAAGTTGTTCGTCTCGTCGAAACGATCGATTTTGATATAAAGATCGTCCCAATCCGAATTCGTATGCAAAAGTTATGGCCGCTACAAGATACTGCTATAGTAGATGGCCGGACACTCCGGAGGCAACCCTCCGAATTCGATATTTTTCTGCTGTAGGCCGGACACTCCGGGCATGCCCGTCCGGGGTTTGGATTTTTCTACTGCAGACTTCAGAAAACAGCCAAAAACTCTCTCAAGATAGCCTCTATTCAAAAAACATTCAACATGAAAGTTGTTCGCCTCGTCGAAACAGTCAAGATTGCTTTTGGGCTCGTTTTCATCCGAAGTCGTTTACCGCCACAAAAAAGACCCGCAAGATGCAGCCAGTTTAAACCGAACAGTTTTGGAAAGTTCGGACAAAACCAACCCGAATTTGACTAGGGTTTTGGACGTGAATCCAAACTTTTCCTTGCACGGGATGTCCAGCCGCCTCTTATATACCCAAGGGGTGATGGCCGATTGAACAACACACAATCGAACAACACATCTACCACTTTTTTATCTTTTATCTTTTCTTCCTAACCCTAGTTCTTCTTCTTCCTCGTTCTTCGTCTGTTCTTCTTCATTGCAGGGCGGCGAACCTCGAGGCCCTAGGGGCGATCAGGTCGACCTAGGGCAGCCCATAGCCGCCGCGCGCCCAGACAGGGTCCCTCCCGGGCGTGTGGGGTTTCGGGTCCTCAAAAGCGCCCGTTGACTGTCTTGCGTATCGCGCTGTCGGTCGGGTCTCCTTCGACGTGAGCTACGGTGCATCACCCCCGGCGTCGAGGGTACACGTGACGTGTTCGTGTGTCAACACAAGCATGAATGAGTAGGCACATCAGGGCTCAAACAACTCCTACTCATGCTAGTGGGTTTCATCTATTTACTGTGGCAATGACAGGTCATGCAGAGGAAAGGGGTTCAACAACCGCAGCATGTAACAGCTGAATCGTTGTTGTCCTAATGCAGTAAAAGAGAGCAGGAGCGAGAGAGTGTGATTGTATCAGAATGAACACGGGGGTTTTGCTTGCCTGGCACTTTTGAAGATAGCATTGGGTCTTCATCAGTGTCAACGATCACAGCGTCGGAACAACGTCTATCGAGGGGGAACAACACTGGCAAACAGAGAATAAACACAATCAATGCAATGCACAATATGATGCATGAACATGGCATGTATATGTGATGTTGTTTGTGCTATTGCAAACAGCAACAAGTTCAATGGAGCTCATTTGAATCAAGGATTCAAAGGAAACTCCAAACTTAAGCATTTTAAATTCCCTTTATGTGTTTTCATCTATACAGCAGGTTTAGGTTGGTTTGTCATGCATGAAACTAGTACAGATGGATAGATTGAATTTTTCTGATAATTCTTCATATATAAATTATTACATTCTGAGCTACGGTTGATTTTATATGATTTTTAGAAGTTTATACTATTTTCTCGAATTTCCTGAATTTAGTTTAATACAGAAAAAGACTTATTGCATCACCATTAGGTCATGCTGACCTCAGCAGGTCAACATCGCCTAACCAGAGTCAAACCTGATAGTGGGACCCATATGTCATCGACTCAGCTAATTAATATAGTTAATTAGCCTTAGGTTAATCCTAACTAAAATGTATGTGGGGCCGGGGCCCACGTTTCAGTGACTTAGCATGCTAACTAAAACTTAATTAGCTCTAAGCTAAAAATTAGTAGGGCTCTGGGCCCACCTGTCAGCGACTGATGGGGGTGGTTAATTAAGGCCTAACGATGCGTTTAACCGACGGCTAATCGCCGGCGACCGTAGGCCGCGGCGGAGGGGCTCGGGTTCGCTCTCTTGGCACCCAAATGCACGGCGGAGAGCACCCACGCGGAGCCGGAGCTCGCCCGCATCCAGCGCAGCAAGCAGCAGCGGGTAGGGAGGCCGGAGCTCGTCGGAAACGAGCTCGGGGCGGCGGCCGGCGTTCGGGCACAAGTGGCGCGGCGGCTACGGCGTGCGAGAGGGAAAACGGAGGGAGGGAGAAGAGTCAGTGGCTCACGACGGTTGCGACGGCCGTCGAAGTGGGCTCGGGGGAGGTCAGAGCTGAGTGAGGCGGCGAGGGGGATCTCCGGCGACGGCAGTCGGGGACGGGCTTGGTGAGGCCAGAGGAGCGCGCCCGGCGTCGAGTGGTGGAGCGAGGAGGTTGAGGACGTCGAGGCGAAGCTCATGGACGCGTCGTAGGGGCGAGGGGATGGCTCAGGGAGCGGTAGCGGCGAACGGTGGCGACGGTGGCGCTCGGGTGTGGCGCGGGGGAGAGAAGAGGATGGGGAGGAGCGCGGGGGAGAGGTCGAGGCGGTCGGGAGGTTGTGTGGCGTCCTCTGGGCGCTTCGAGGCGGCAAGGAGACAGGCAGGCAGGAGGTGGCGGCGATGCATGCGCTGCTGTTGGCACACCTCCTGCTTGGCGGGGAGGTGGAAGACGACAGGGGGAGCCCCTGGTGGGCTGGGCCAGAACAGGAGCTGGGCTGGTACGGCTGCAGGTAGGTGGCCCAGGTAGTTTCCTCTCTCTCTCTCCTTTTTACCTCTTTTTGTTTTCTATTTTTCTGTAGTTGTTTGGGCTTTATTAAAAATACCAGAGCACTTCTAAAAATCCTGAAAATAATTGTGGGCAATATTTGAAAATATTTCCAACAGCCCTCAAATGCCTTCAAGATTATTTGGACATTTAAAATATTTTATAGAATTTAAATGCCCAAATTCAAATACTTATGATTTAATTCAAAAAATCCAGAGTGTCCTAGAGAAGTGTGCACCATTTTTGTTAGACGTTCTAGACCAAAACAAAAGTGATGAACATTTATGAAGGGCATTTTGGGTTCATTGAAAAGATTTATTTTTGACCCTAGTTGAATTTCATTTGCTGCTAGGGTTTATCAGCCCCCATTTCAGGTTTCGGATAAAATTAGACATGATGCCTTGATGCAATGCCACTATTTACAAACATGAATCTAGGGTTGCGATAAGAGGCCCGATAAATTTGCTTGATATCCCGGCCCCCAAAAAGACACATCATCAGTAAAATCTCATCAAGCCAGAAAAATTGGTTCTGGACATGTAGATGGTTAGATCTTTCTAACAATTATGGGATTTTTAATTTATTGCCTAAGGACTGCCTATGCGTGTACGTGCAGTCTCATCAAGAGAAAGTTGCAAGTGTTCCATGAGGTAATTGTTCACTTTTTTTGTCTCAGCAAGAATGCATGGATTGGTTATTCTCAGTCTTTCAATCATTGTATGTAGTAAAAACTTCTCAATCATTATCCAATTTCTATTAGCTAGAACACAGAACGATCATGTCATTTGGCTAAGGCTGCAATTGTCCTTGCAGAAAGCTCAGGTTTTGAGCAAGTAGAGCACTCTACAAGGCGGGTAAAAATCATGCTTCCTTTCTCATGTATCTATCGAACCAGCGTCAGTCGACTGTGCAGACAGCTCACTGGATCCAAAATCAGGTACAAAATCAGGTACAGCTCACTGGATCCAAAACCAGCGTCAGTCGACTGTGCAGACAGCTCACTGACGCCGCGAAAGAAATATGGCAGACCGCCGCCTAAAATGTTGGGAAACATATGCAGCCGTAGAGGTTGAGGGGGACGATTGCAGCATGCACCCAACATGGCTAGAGTAGGTGGACATCGATCGAGTGTGGCTGCATGTATAGAAGCTCCAGTGGCTTGGATACAAATGTTTTCTCTCTCTTTTTTACCGGTTAATTAATGATTTCATTGCTTCAGAAACAAATCTTTGAAAAGGAGGCCAGCATGAAATGTGTAGTGTACATGCACATGTATGTACGGAAATTTCAGTGACGCGAGGACACAAGCAACTGAACGCTGTACGTACAGTGTCTTGATAGTTTGTGTCATACTCAGGTCGTATGTTGCACACGACCCAATCAGCCTCACCGAGGATAAAACCGCTCCCGGCCATACATTCCACGCAACACATCAAAATATACTGATCTACTTACTGTGTCGTCATGCAAATAATAAATAAATTTATGGTGCTTAAGTTGAATACTGAACTAGGGCCTTCATATTCATGTTTTGGGTGTACATTATTAGTTCACATGGAAGAAAGGGAGCATCTCTGATATAAATTTTTGAGCAAGCAGTTGGTATATATACATATGAATGCTATATATATATATATATATATATATATATATATATATATATATATATATATATATATATATATATATATATATATATATATATATATATATATATATATATATATATATATATATATATATATATAGCTCTTCTGTTTATCACAAGGAAGGAAAGTGCTGATATAATTGCAGGGTGGCTACTGGCTAGGTACGTTTTGTTCAGGAATATCTTTTATGAATAATTTTAACTCTACTAATTTTATTTCTATTTTCCCTACTTTTCAAGAGATGGACAAGGTAATTGCATTTACATGGTCTGCATTGCTAGCTTTAAATAAACCTATACACAACTGTCTGGAGTTCATGTCACAATTCTATCAGTCTTCGTCCATTGATACATATGTTGATTTCACTTTTCATGGTGACTCGTGAGATATTATAGGCTTCATCCATCACTTAAATATAATAAACTGCGCAATTGTTTACATTGCCATTATCAACATTTTTGTCTAAAATTTGCGGGATAGACTTTTAATATGCCTGGCAGTGGTAATTTATCTTCGCGTCACACTTCAAAGATTTCAGCTCTTGGTGGCATGGCAGCACACAGACATGAGATAATGGGCCTCAACCTTCAAATATAATATTCTAATATTTGCTTGGGTTCACCTTTCCCTCGCAAGCTATATAATTTTTTTTGCTACTGTAGCTTTGAGAAAATTATTTTGTATGGGGAAAAGCACTTTTCTTTGTAAATTTTGGTGTCATTTATTTTCACCATGTGGTCTACGAGGCGAGCGTGTCGCCTTGGAATGTAATATGATCCGTCCCATTTGTATTGACTCCAGCCTTAACCAATACACGCCATCTTGGATGTATTTACATCAAAAGATTTTTCTAAATCACTTATAATATACGAATACATTACGAAATTTATAGTGACAGGAAAACAAGTTTTTTTTGACAATATAAGTGTTTCAGCAAGACGTGGATCGAAGTGCTGCTCGGTCCAATAGGCATGTAGAATTGAAAGTAGTGGTGACAGAGAAACATTAAGTCTTTTAGAACGTCTTATACACCAGCTGGAAGAAGAAAATTGCGTGGCAACACAGTACCACAAGAAGTAGAAATTTTCCTTGATGGATTGTATATTTGGCTACTAAACTTTCAATGTTTTCATGTAATGATATATACATGGCACACTATTCACATGTGATATGTTCTATGCAACTTAATTTAGAAACTCTATTCATGGAGACATGCATCTTCGATATGTTCTTTATGCTTCTCCTACATATTGTCTTTGATATTTAATGTGGCAGGCTTTGATTCATTGCTGTTAGCTAGAAGGTGTGCGGAATTATTTTGCTATTCTTATTCAAGTAATGCATGTTCAGGTAATACTGGGGACCAACATATGTTTTGGGAAGGAGAAGATCTATTATTCCTTGCATCTCTAAATCACACTTGCCGTGGGATCCCTATGGTTTGAGAAGATGTTGTGTCGAGGCCAAAACAAAATTCAAAAGAGTGGGATTTTCCTGAACCCATCCCTGTATATTCACGTGAAGTACATTTTGGATTTTTTTTCCTCCATGTATTATATCTATTAGTGACCACGTTCACCTGGAAAACTACATGGACACCTCCTGTAATGTTAGAAGCTCAGGATAATGTGTTTTTATGACAAGCAAGAGGTTGAATAAGTCATGATTTTAGCACGGTTGCCAAGACAGGTACTCAGTTGTCATCTATTTTAAGTTATATTTAACTTGGGCATGTTGGATATTTGAAACTGTTTGAATCAATTTGATTATTACCCGCACGAACAATCAAAGTCTGCGGATAAACTTTGGATACTTGAACTATAGTAGTATTTGTGATAACCATATATGTATACGAATTATGTTCTCCTATGTATCTTGATATTGTTTAATGAAACGTGCTACCACATGATGTTATATTACAGTTTTGACATTCATTGTAGTTGGATTTAGCAAAGGGAAGCCCAAAGTACAAATGTTCCTTATAAATGTACATTAACTATTCGTTGGGCATTGTTTTTATAACTACGAAAAATGATGTTTTATATTCACATTTCGGTCTGAATTTGTTTTTTCACAAATCTAATAATATTTCCTCATTATAAACTTTATAAAGTTCTAGCCCGCGCATCGAGCGGGCCACTTTGGTAGTGGACTAAAAAAATAAATGGACTGGCTGACATGTGGGCCAGTAGGTCGAAGCCTAAGAAGGCATTGGATTTACATTCAACGGCCGACATTCTTCTTCAATCTCTCGTCTTCTTCCCCCAGCGCTGCCGGAACCACCTGCTCCAGCCGTCGGCGTCGAGCGGCGTTGTTTTGCGCTCCTCAGCAAAACGCTACCCCGCCGACGGCCAGGCCACCCCTCCACTCGCACCTCCTGTTATTCTCTGTCGAGTGTAGGCCCACCCCGCACCCGAACCAGTCAAGTTTTCCACCCCTCTCCGTCTGCGACTCCACTGCCGCGTCTTCCCCATCTATGGGCCGTTCCAGTCTGGGGCCTCACCGTCGTCCACCGCCTCGGTGCGATCGGCGCGGCGTGGTCAACATACGAGAGTCATCGGAAGAGGACTGTATGTGGAGAGCCTGACGGTTGGGACGCACGAGGTCCATGGTCGCACGCAAGGAAAGTTCCTCCTTATTACGCACTGTACGTGCACTATACGTGGGAAGGGATCCTGTATTTCACGAAAAAAACATTCCCCCCGCTGATAGGTCGGACCCACTAGCTATATCTTCGCACGCAAGGAAGTGCCTCCTTATTACGCACCAAAAAATGAATACCCCCAGCTAGCTGGGACCCACCATAGTGGGTGGCTGACTTGTGGGCCTACTAAGTTGACGAGGATGGAGGGCTTTGTCAACTTAGACAATATGAACGATTCTAGCTCCAGTGACCGTATGATGTCCATCCAACAGCCATAGTGCTTCTTCAACCTCTGGGCTTCTTGCTCCAGCCACCCAAAGTAGCGCCGGTCGTGCCACGTGCTCCTGCCTCTCGTGGTCGGCTGTGGTGCCGCGGAGGCCTCACCGCCCCCTACTACTCCCACCGCTGGCCCAGGGTATCCCTCTACTCACCCACACACCCTGTTATTCTGTGGCGACGACAGCCTCACGTCGCAACCGAACCAGTGAACCCTCGTACTTCTCGATCTCCGCGTGGGCATCCAGTGCTGCGTCTTCCCCGGCTCTGCGTCGTCCCCTTCCTAGGCCTCGCCGTCGTCCACTGCCTTGATGCTCTCGGCGCAGCGTGGTCAATGTGGTCAACGACCGACTTCCATCGGAAGAGTACTGTACGTGGAGAGGCTGACAGCTGGGTCCACGGCCACAACCCAGTTTTTTGTGATTTGCCAAGTAAGTCGCTTTGTCAGGCCTGTTGGGCTGCAAATCTTTCAAGACGAGGAGAGCTTCATTCGGCTGGCCGAGAAAATGGCCTATCAGTAATGAGAAATGGGTTGTACATTTTTAAAACACATCAAACCGGCAATTAGTTTCAAATATCTTTTTTCATTTCGAGATTTTAAATTACATTAATTTTTATGCGTGGAGAATTTGTTGGATTTTATATTGATATACATTTATTTTTAAAATCAGTTTGAATGTGAGTCGAAATTTTCGGATTAAAAATAGTTCGGACCGCACCGAAATATGCAAAATTTCACATAATTTTTTAACCATCGCCACAATATGGGCTGTAATGCTAACAAAAAGAATATGGGCTCAAAATAAACCTTAAAAATTAGCAAATGGGTTGTAAATTGTTAGAAATAATGGCAGATGGGTTGTATGCTATTTTGCACAGATTTGAGGCTTTCCTAAAAAAGGTTGACGCACAAGCAGTGATTGTTGGATGTCCATCGAACGACCGTCGTGCTTCTTCAATCTCTGCTCTGTTGGGGAACGAAGTAATTTCAAAAAATTTCCTACGCACACGCAAGATCATGGTGATGCATAGCAACGAGAGGGGAGAGTGTTGTCTACGTACCCTTGTAGACCGAAAGCGGAAGCGTTATAACAACGTAGTTGATGTAGTCGTACGTCTTCACGATCCGACCGATCTGAGCACCGAACGGACGGCACCTCCGAGTTCAGCACACGTTCAGCTCGATGACGATCCCCGAACTCCGATCCAGCAGGGTGTCAGGGATGAGTTCCGTCAGCACGACAACATGGTGACGATGATGATGTTCTACCAACGTAGGGCTTCGCCTAAGCACCGCAATGATATGACCGAGGTGGAATATGGTGGAAGGGGGCACCGCACACGGCTAAGGAATGATCACGAAGATCAACTTCTGTGTTAGGGTGCCCCCTGCCCCCGTATATAAAGGAGGAAGGGGGAGGTGCGGCCGGCCCCCATGGGGTGCGCCTGGAGGAGTCCTACTCCCACCGGGAGTAGGACTCCCCCCTCTTGCCTTGTTGGAGAAGGAAAGGGGGAAGGGGAAGAGGAAAGGGCCCCCCCTTCCTTGTCCTATTCGGACTAGGGGGGGAGGAGGCGCGCGGCCTGCCCTGGCCGGCCCTCCTCTTCTCCCTTAAGGCCCATGTTGGCCCAATAACCCCCGGGGGGTTCTGGTAACCCCCCGGTACTCCGGTAAAATCCCGATTTCACCCGGAACGATTTCGATATTGAAATATAGGCTTCCAATATATCAATCTTTATGTCTCGACCATTTCAAGACTCCTCGTCATGTCCATGATCACATCCGGGACTCTGAACAACCTTCGGTACATCAAAATATAAACTCATAATAAAATTGTCATCGTAACGTTAAGCGTGCGGACCCTATGGGTTCGAGAACTATGTAGACATGACCTAGAACCATTCTCGGTCAATAACCAATAGCGGAACCTGGATGCTCATATTGGCTCCCACATATTCTACGAAGATCTTTATCGGTCAGACCGCATAACAACATACGTTGTTCCCTTTGTCATCGGTATGTTACTTGCCCGAGATTCGATCATCGATATCGAATACCTAGATTGCAAGGCTTTAAGTGATGTGCATTACCGAGAGGGCCCAGAGATACCTCTCCGACATTCGGAGTGACACATCCTAATCTCGAAATATGCCAACCCAACAAGTACCTTTGGAGACACCTGTAGAGCACCTTTATAATCACCCAGTTACGTTGTGACGTTTGGTAGCACACAAAGTGTTCCTCTGGTAAACGGGAGTTGCATAATCTCATAGTCATAGGAACATGTATAAGTCATGAAGAAAGCAATAGCAACATACTTAAACGATCGAGTGCTAAGCTAACGGAATGGGTCATGTCAATCACATCATTGTCCTAATGATGTGATCCCGTTAATCAAATGACAACTCATGTCTATGGCTAGGAAACTTAACCATCTTTGATCAACGAGCTAGTCAAGTAGAGGCATACTAGTGACACTCTGTTTGTCTATGTATTCACACATGTATTATGTTTCCAGTTAATACAATTCTAGCATGAATAATAAACATTTATCATGAAATAAGGAAAAAATAATAACTTTAAAATTGCCTCTAGGGCATATTTCCTTCAGTCTCCCACTTGCACTAGGGTCAATAATCTAGTTCACATCGCCATGTGATTTAACACCAATAGTTCACATCACCATGGGATTAACACCCATTGTCGGTGTCAAAACCGGCGGATCTCGGGTAGGGGGTCCCGAACTATGTGTCAAGGCGGATGGTAACAAGAGACGAGGGACACGATGTTTTTACCCAGGTTCGGGCCCTCTCGATGGAGGTAAAACCCTACGTCCTGCTTGATTAATATTGATGATATGGGTAGTACAAGAGTAGATCTACCACGAGATCAAGGAGGCTAAACCCTAGAAGCTAGCCTATGGTATGATTGTTGAGATGTATGTTCGTCCTACGGACTAAGGCCCTCCGGTTTATATAGACACCGGAGAGGCTAGGGTTACAGAGTCGGTTACAATGGTAGGAGATCTACATATCCAGATTGCCAAGCTTGCCTTCCACGCCAAGGAAAGTACCTTCCGGACACGAGCCGAGTCTTCAATCTTCTATCTTCGTAGTCCGGGAGTCCGCGGATATTGATAGTCCGGCTGTCCGACACCCCTAGTTCGACTCCTCAAGAGCCCTGAACCAGTCTTCAATGACGATAAGTCCGGCGTGCATAATGTTCGGCATTGCAAGGCGGGTTCCTCCCTTGAATAATCCGGAGAAGATAATGAACACCAGGATAGTGTCCGACTCTGCAAAATAAATTCCACATTCCAACGTAGAGAGAATAAAATATACACTTAGCTCAATCTGCTGACGTATTATGCGGCATGACATCACACCGTAGCCAAGCCCTTGTTTGAATTACTATACCACCTCAGCACGTTTAGCGAAGCGGTTTCCTTGGCATGTCCTGTCGAAGCAGAGATCGTGTTCCCCTTATTCCGGGATTCTCATCAATACGTGCGTGGGTAACCCAACCATTTCCATCGCCACACCTCCTCTATCGAAGGGGAATCTCAAACGGTCACGGAGACGGCCCTTGGTATTTCTTCCCCTTTATAAGAGGGCCAAGGCCTGTCCTGGTTCTTTAATCTCGCATCGAATCTTTCCCTCACTCCCAGTTCCAACACCCAGAGCTTCAGATTCGGGCGCTTCGGATCCTCAACAATGTCCGGCTCCGACCTCCAGGGTCGGTGGATGCCCTCCTCCGTCACGGAGGAGGACATATTGAAGTTGCGTGAGGCCAAGTACCTGGCCTACGAGGTTTCGCACAGGTTGCCTGCCCCACGGCAGGCCGTGCCAGCCCCCGAGCCTGGCGAATACGTCGTTTTCGTATCTCACCTCCGTCGGGGATTAGGCTTCCCGACGGATCCCTTCGTGAGAGGGCTCCTGTTCTACTACGGGCTGGATTTCCACGACTTGGCTCCGGAGTCCATCCTCCACATCTCCGCATTCATTATTGTCTGCGAAGCCTTCCTCCGCATCATCCCCACTTCGCATGTGGCTGAAAACATTTAAGGTGGAGCCAAGATGATCGGGGCGCAAGCGGAGTCTTGCGGGCGACCATAAGCAAGAAGGTCGATGCCCCGTGGCTCGAAGGTTCCTTCCAGGAGGAACTGGGTTTGTGGCAGCAGGAGTGGTTTTACATCACTGCTCCAAGGGGCAGCAAGCAAAAGCCGCCGCCCTCATTCCGCCCGGGACCTCCTCGGCAACTGATGTCATGGGTCAACCAAGGGTTCAACTGGGGGCCGTCCGAAGACGTGCCTTCACTGCAGGGCCAGATTCGAGACCTCCAAACGAGGGAGATCGACCTGATCAAGGTGATGCAGGTTATGCTAATCAGGCACCTTCCGCCCTGCAAACTTCGTCCTCTCCGTCTATGGGAGTACAATCCGGAGGGACCTCGTATTCTCCAACATTTTATGGGTGCGTCACCCACGGAGATGTACAAGCTGTTCTTCGGACCGCAGGTGGCGTGTCCGGATTTGGCCGAGGACGCAGGCCTAAGCCGCGATTGCCCGGATACTCAGGTAAATAGCTCAGAGTCCGGACATTCTATTTGCATGCCTTTCAAAAGTCCGTCTCCTGACCCTTTGTTCTTTACAGGAATGGGTGGCGCGATCAAGGCTGATAAGGTGTCCAGCCCCCTCCCAGAGACCGCACTGGAGCCCGTGCTGGTCAGAATGTTGGAGGTTGCGCCCACAGAGGGGGGCGACGGGGGAAATAAAGGAGCTAGTACTTCGCCCGAAGGGGCAACTGAAGAGGAGGGAACCAAAGACCCCTCCCATCAAAGGGAGAAGAGGACCGCCTCCGAAGATCCGGAGGCAAAAGCCCCTAAGCGTGGGAAGAAATCCTCACCGGGGGGTCCGGCGTCCGGAGAGAATCCGGACGCGCAATCATCGCCGAAGGACCAGCTCTCCAACGAGCCGTAAGTATGAAAGAGGGAGTTAATTAATAAAGTAGTACCTTCATTTGTGCTTCTGTAGGTAACCGAACTATTTATTTCGCAGTTCGGATCTGCAACCTTCTCAAATGAGTTCATCTTCGGGGGACCTTCTTCCGGAGATGATGGAGAGCGATACGCCTCCGTCTGCAGCGCCGCCAGATGAGGCAGGCGAGCCTGAAGTGTCGTCACGGAGGGCGTCCCCGAGTTCGGAGGGGCCAAAGGGTTTAGCACCCACCAGAGTCCGGCCTGGAGAACTGAAGAGTCTGCTTGAGAGGGCGTCCATTTCAGAAGATCACCGTGTGTTAATGCGTATGGTGATTGGAAGGATTTCGTCCGCTGAAAGCGGATTGTGTAATGCCGCCATGAGCTTGCTGGCGGGATTTGAGGTATGCGAAAATGGTGCACCCCTTTGTCTTTTAACAGTTTTGCATATAAAAAATGCGCCCTGTATAGATAGTAGCCCCTGAGACTCGGTAGGTTGTCGAAAACGACAGCGTGCCGAGGATCAAAATCTCAACATCTCAGGTAATGAATACCGCCGTTCTGATACAGGTGGCAGATAGTCCGGGGGCCAGCCGGACTAATGAGTTTGCCAAATTAAGTCGACAACTTGACGTGGCATATGCTGACATCGCACTTGTCAACCAGCGACTTGACGAGTCGCAAGGTAAATAAATTCTCCGCAACCGCTTTATTGAGTGGGTCAAAGCCCGCCTCTGATAAGTTATATGCTGTTTATACAGACAGTGCTGCTGCTGTGGAGAGCCTTCGGGCCGAACTTGCTCTAGCTAAGGAGCAAGCCCGAAGGAGTGACGCGGCTGCCGCGAGGGCGGCCGAAGAGTTGAAGGCCGAAAAGGCTGCGCACTGCCTAAGCAGGGCGGAGGTGGCCGAATTGGCCAAGAAATTAAAGGATGCTACCGACCGCAATGAGGCTCTTGAAAAGGAGCGCTTATTGGAGCGGGAAGACCTGAAGAAGGCCACCGCCGAAGCCAAGGATGCCCGCTCTGCAATGCGGGCTATGAAGGAGCTGCGCCAAGCCGGAGTAATCGCGGCTGGCAAGCCTTTTCTGATGCGTCGCCGGTTCATGGATGCCAAGTGTAGGAGATATGCCCTAGAGGCAGTAATATCAGTTATTTTGTATCTCCAAAGTTTGTAATGAATGTTTAGCTTCCATGCTATAACTGCAATGATTCTCGAGTCTGCAATATCCACAAGGCTCGGAGGAAAACTCATGTGCACGTGTGGTATACTAAACGGTAAAATGAATTCCTAGTCTAGCCTCTAAGACTGGCTCATGTATTGCATGATGATCATGTTTTCCTGATCATGGGCATGTCTATGCTGGCAATTTTGAGGGCACGATGTTGGTAGAACATTTGTGTTGAATCGACCCATTTTGATGTTATGCTATGAGATACGTTCGTCACAAGTTAATGGTTAATAACACAGAGAAGTTAATGTTTGCATAATTCCTTAGACCATGAGAGTATCGAGTTCCTTCATACTTGCTTCGTGAACTTTGGGGTTTGTTAAACGTCATCCGTAACTGGGTGGCTATTACGGCAGCTTACGGGTTCACGAAAAAGTATGGCAAGTAATAAGATAGCTCAATATTGGGATTTGCTCCTCCGACGATGGAGAGATATACTCGGGCCCTCTCGGTGTAACGGTATCCATCATCGTCTAGCCAGACACATTGTGATTTGATCACTGGGATGCCGGAACATGGAAACGAGAAAAGAGAACAAAACCGGTAACGAGGTAACTTGCATGGTGGACAAATTGTTGATCCACACGAGTGCAATAAATCTCACCTCGGGTGTTTGTGACATATCGCGAAGCAAAAGTAATAGCTCACTGCAACTGGAGGTTCACTCGAATATTTATTTGTGTGGGTATAGGGGTCAATATGGGTGTCCACGGCTCCGATGTTGATCATTGATCGGAAGGGGTTCCGGGTCATGTCTATACTTCACCGAACCTATAGGGTCACACGCTTAAGGGTCATCTATCTGCTGAATACTAGACAGGGAGTCTGAGAGAAAATCACCGAAAAAAGGTTTCGGACACCGGAATGGTTTCGGACAGCGGAATCGTACCGCAGAGGGAGGTCATCGGATGAGTTTCGATGATACCGAAAAGTTGTTTCGGGATATACCATTAAGTCAAATTGGTTTCGGCAAATGCCGATAATTCTTGGAAGGTGCCGAATCATTCGGAAGCTTTTTAGAATTTTCTGAGATAAAAACCGGAAATGTTCCGGAGCTGCCGGAGCCACTTCAGATGCGTTTCGCAGATGAAAATCACTAAAACCGGAATTGTTTCGGAACACGTTGAAAATTATTATGGTGGGTACTGGAAATGTTCTAAGCCCACATAAATATTTTCAGTTCGATCAGACGCTGAAAAATGTCGTCATGAATAGTGAAAATCAGACTTATGGTTACTTTATGGAAAGCCACCTTTTGGGGCTTTGCTCCAAAAGATCTTGGGGATGACATGGATGGATAGGAGCCATTTTTTGGGCCCCTCATGGGGGTGTGGCCGGCCACATGGGGTATCCCCCCTTGGGGACCCTCTTGTTCATTGGTTTCACTCCTAGGTCCTTGTGGAAGGACTTCATTCATGTGCATTTTGGGTTTTTGTGTGAAACTACCCTACCCCTTGGGATTTCCTATAAATAGAGGTGGAGGGCAGCCTCCACACTCATCCTTGCTCTCATACACATGCCATGCATTATCGGCTTCTTCTCTCCCTCCCACGAAAAGAGTTTCAGAGAGCCGTAAGGCTGTCTGGGTTCCGCAGAACTAGTTACGACGGCGAAGCCTGCCGGATAGTGACACCGTATGTGTGCAACCCCGTAGAGAGATTGTAGTTTCGATCTTTTGCCCGAGGGGCTGTTCGAGTGTCCTCCGTAGGGTTGTCCGAGTTTCGAGGGTCTCTCGAAGGGCTGTCTGCGACATCGTCCGGGACTGTCCGACCGCCTCGAAGGGCTGTTCTGCGACATCGTCTGGGACTGTCCGACCGCCTCGAAGGGCTGTCCAGAGAGGGAGTACATCCTCGCGGTTGGGAGGTTGTAAATCCTAGCTGCGGGGATCTGCACCGACGATCTACACCGACTCTTCTTCCGCTGCGCTTCGAGTCGGTACGGATCAGATCAAACCTTGTATGCAGTCTCCATAGTGGTCCTGGGCATGCTCGCTATACCGAAAATTTTCGTTTTCCATTGCGTTCCCCTACAGTGGCATCAAGAGCCGTGCTATGCGTAGATGCAGGTTACGATCTAGAATACATGGAGATGTATGGGTATTGCATAATATAATTTTGGAGTAGATGAGATCTATTGCTGAAAATTATTTATGCGGGTGACAGATGAAATTTGTTACCTGACGTTCTTGTTGCTTCCCTAGAATTTGCGTTTGCTCAATCTCGAGACAGCATGGTGGAATTTGACAAAGTTTTGGCAATCTGTGATCCTGATTGATCATGGAAGTGCTATCAGTTCTTTGGGTTCTGCCATAGTCAAAAGAAAGATGAAATTCGCAGATGAAAGGGCATTGCAGATATGATCTGCACGGGGGTCATGCGTATGACGAAGTTTAGTATGGAGCTCGAGATTTAATTATCTCGTGTTTCATACACCCTGAGATGTTAAACTAGCAACTTGAATAATCATACTTGATGATAAAACGTTGGTAGCTGCGGTTTAAGTCAAAACCTTAGAAGCCACGTAAAATAAAATTTTGCAGGTTAGAGGCGTCTAACTTGGTTTTGCAGGATGTGCATGTGATGTGGTATAGCAATGCTCATATTCAATTTGCTTATGTATGAGATGACTATATGATGTAATTAACATGACCTGCGTGTCATGATTCGGCATGATGGCTGGAGCCATATGATTGCATTTTAATGACCTGCGTGTCAACCTTAAGTAATGCACTTATTTTATTAGCTATGGAGATAGCAATATTATCTGGTGCCTCGACAAGGTGGTGGCAATCTTCGCGAAGGTGAACACCGACGCGAATGCCGGAGACGAAGAAATACTTGACTTCTCTGTCAGAAGAGGCTATACCATATCATGCTATTATGAATTGCCTGAGATGTTTATCCCTCTTGATGCACCCTACTTGATTGCGCGATAGTCACTTTTATTAGGGTGATCTCTCACTTAAGATATCAAGTAGTTAGTGTTCTCCCAAGTGCAGCACCGTCACAACATCTATCCTTTCGGGGTGCGCCATGGATGCATGGGCACGAACGATTAGAGAAATGTAAGGCGGGTGAGGTCAGACCTCGCAGCAAGATCACTTGGTTGTCTTGACGTTCATGGCAGGATCGTCCTGAGCTCGGAACACACGCATCGAAAGATGAACAAGAGTCACATGGAGATGTGATCGGCAAGTTGGCCTACCAATTGAAATCCTCGTCATGAGATGATGATTCTATGACGTTGAATTGATATTTGATCTTGAATCACTCAAAATCAATTTTGAGAGATATTGATTTGAGTGGGAGCACACTTTAGAACAAAATGTTTATTCACTAGTGCAAATTTCATTATAAACAAAGTCTAAGTGAAACTTGTGTTTTCCGTTGTAGATCAAATGGCTCGCAACACCGCGTTCAACTTAGGCCCGATGTTAGAAAAAGAGAAGTTAGCTACGACAGGAAACAACTATGCGGACTGGGTCCGTAACCTAAGGATTGTCCTCAGGAGCGCTAAGAAATTGTACGTGCTTGAAACTGCTCTTCCAGCTAAACCGGCGGCAGAGGCCCCGGAAGATGAACAAAATGTCTGGGCCACTAAGGATGATGATCACAACTTAGTGCAGTGCCTCATGCTAGCTTGCATGAGTACATGGCTTCAAAAACGTTTTGAATTCCATAAACCTCGTGATATGATCCGGGAATTGGATGCTCTGTACAAGGAAACCGCAAAGTCTGAACGATATGATATCATGAAGGCTTTGATGGATTGCAAGATGGCTGAGGGTAGTTCAGTTGGCGAACATGTGGTCAAAATGATTGGCTATTCTGAAAGGCTTAAAGCCCTGGAATTTCCACTTCCACCTGGCCATATGATGGACATGTTGCTTTCTTCACTCCCCCCGTCTTATGACGGTTTTGGCATGAACTACAACATGACAGGGATGGAGAAGACACCGGAAGAGGTGCTCGCCATGCTGAAAACTAAAGAGGGAGGACTGCGGAAAAATCGCAAGCAAGTGTTGCTTGTGAATAAAACCGCCAGTTTCAAAAAGAAGAAAGGCAAGCCAAAGAAGGGCAAGGGCACCGGTAAGACCGGATCCCAAAGCAACTCTATGTGTGGAGCCAAGAATGAAACTGAGTGCTTCTACTGCAAGGGCACAGGACACTGGAAGAGAAACTGAAAGAAGTATCTGGAAGAGAACAAGAACGGGAAAACCGGAAAAGGTATAATTGTTATACATGTTAATGTCATTGACGTTTTGCTTGCTAGCGAAAATTCTAAGTCTTGGATATTTGATACCGGATCGGTTGCTCACATTTGCAACTCGATACAGGGGCTTCAGAAGGTGCGCAAGCTGGCAAAGAATGAAGTCGTAATGCGCGTCGGGAACGGCACTGGGATCGCCGCTCAAGCCGTCGGCATTATGCCTCTACGTCTCCCTTCAGGATTTATCTTAGAACTAAGTAACTGTTATTTTGTTCCACTGTTGTGTAGAAACATTATCTCCGGATCATGTTTAGTACACGATGGGTATTCGTACAAGTCTGAGAACAATGGTTGTTCACTTTATTGTAAGGATATGTTTTATGGATTTGCACCCATTGTTGGGGGCCTTTTCATACTAAATCTTGAATGTGAAAATGATGTCTTTAACGTGAATGCCAAACGCCTTAAGAAGGCTGATACCACCACCACTTACTTGTGGCACTGTCGGCTTGGCCACATCGGAAAGAAACGCATGCAAAGACTCCAGAGAGATGGAGTTTTACCGTCCTTTGATTTTGAATCATTTGACACATGTGAAGCTTGTCTGATGGGTAAAATGACCAAGACGCCGTTCACGGGTCATCCTGAACGGGCGGGTGAATTATTGGAAATAATACATAGTGATGTATGTGGTCCAATGAGCACAGCCGCACGGGGTGGGTATTTCTACTTTGTGACTTTTACTGATGATTTAAGTCGGTATGGCTATATCTACTTAATGAAGCATAAGTCGGAAACCTTTGAAAAGTTCAAAGAATTTCAGAATGAGGTAGAAAATCATCGTAACAAAAAGATTAAGTTTCTGCGATCTGATCGCGGAGGCGAATATCTTAGTCATGAGTTTGGCCAACATCTGAGTGACTGTGGAATCGTTTCACAGCTTACGCCTCCCGGAACTCCACAGAGAAATGGAGTATCGGAAAGACGTAACCGAACCCTGTTGGACATGGTAAGGTCGATGATGTCTCTTACAGATCTGCCGATATCTTTTTGGGGTCATGCACTTGAAACTGCCGCTCACACACTAAACAGAGCACCGTCTAAGTCTGTTAAGACGACACCACATGAGATGTGGAATGGGAAGAAACCCAGTTTGTCGCATCTTAAAATTTGGGGATGTGAGGTACATGTAAAACGTTTACAACCTGCCAAACTCGATCCCAGATCAGACAAGTGTAACTTTGTAGGTTATCCAAAAGAAACAATTGGGTATTCCTTCTACCTACCCTCCGAGCACAAAGTGTTTGTCGCTAAAAGCGGAGTCTTTCTTGAGAAAGAATTTCTCGCCAAAGAATTAAGTGGGAGGACAGTACAACTTGATGAGATTAGTGAATCTTCGGCAACTGTTGATATGGCTAAGGAACCGGAAGAAATTCCGCTAATTATCCCTGCAACTGAGCCGGAAGTTGTCGCATATGATGCGGAGACTTCAGACAATGTTGTAACTGAACCGCGCAGATCAGGTAGGGCTATCCAGCCACCTGAATGGTTTCATAACGAAATCTTCATTCTTGAAGACGATGAACCTGCGCACTACAAGGAAGCGATGGCGGGGCCCAGCTCAAAAGAATGGCACAAAGCCATGAGATCCGAAATGGAATCCATGTACGAAAACCAAGTTTGGAACTTGGAAGAACTTCCAGAAGGCGTAAAGCCGATTGGTTGTAAATGGATTTTCAAAAGAAAGACGGACGCGGATGGTAACATTACTATCCACAAAGCTAGACTTGTTGCGAAAGGGTTCACGCAAGTTCCAGGAGTGGACTACGACGAGACTTTCTCGCCCGTAGCTATGCTTAGGTCTGTTCGGATATTGCTAGCAATTGCTGCTTTTTTCGACTATGAAATATGGCAGATGGATGTCAAAACGGCTTTCCTAAATGGAAACCTCAAAGAGGATGTATACATGATACAGCCAGAAGGTTTTGTCATTCATAAGGATGCTGGAAAGGTATGCAAACTTCAGAAAGCCATTTATGGTCTGAAGCAAGCGTCAAGGAGCTGGAACATTCGTTTTGATGAAGTGGTCAAAGAATTTGGCTTCATCAGGAATGACGAAGAATCTTGTGTTTACAAGAAGTTTAGTGGGAGCGCAAAGGCATTTCTAATCTTGTATGTGGATGACATATTGTTGATTGGAAATGATGTGAATTTTCTTAGCGAAATAAAAGACTCATTGAAAAAGAGGTTTTCAATGAAAGACTTAGGTGAAGCGGCATATGTATTGGGCATCAGAATCTATATAGATAGATCAAAACGCCTGATAGCGCTTAGCCAAAGCACGTACATTGACAAGGTGTTGAAAAGGTTCAACATGGAGAACTCCAAGAAAGGCCTACTCCCAATGTCACCTGGCACAGTGCTTTGCAAGAATCAGAGTCCTCGGACTCTCGATGGGCGAGTGCAAATGAATGATGTTCCATATGCCTCGGCAGTTGGTTCTATTATGTATGCCATGCTATGTACAAGACCGGACGTTTCCTATGCGCTAAGTGTTAGCAGCCGGTACCAAAGTGATCCAGGGTTGGAACACTGGGCCGCAGTCAAGGGTATTCTTAAGTACCTCAGAAGGACCAAGGATTTACTCCGTGTGTATGGAGGTGATGAAGAGCTCATTGTAAGTGGTTACACTGATGCAGGCTTCATGACTGACCCAGATGACTTCAAATCTCAATCAGGCTATGTTTTCATATTGAACGGTGGCGCAGTTGATTGGAAAAGTTCCAAACAAAAGACTGTGGCGGATTCTACGACGGAAGCAGAATATGTTGCTGCTTCAGAAGCCTCCAAGGAGGCGGTATGGATCAAGCAATTTCTTGAAGACCTTGGTGTGGTTCCTAGTGCCCAGGACCCGGTGGAGATCTATTGTGATAATAGTGGCGCTGTGGCTCAGGCAAGGGAGCCAAGTTCGCACCATAAGACAAGACATATTCAACGCAAATATAAACTCATTCGACATCATGTCGAAGAGGGTTTAGTGAAAGTACGCAAAGTTCACACGGATCTAAATGTGTCAGACCCAATGACGAAGCCTCTACCACGAGCAAAGCATGAGCAACACCGGATAGCCATTGGTGTTAGGGAAGCCATGTAACTGGATTATGACTCTAGTGCAAGTGGGAGTCTGTAGGAGATATGCCCTAGAGGCAGTAATATCAGTTATTTTGTATCTCCAAAGTTTGTAATGAATGTTTAGCTTCCATGCTATAACTGCAATGATTCTTGAGTCTGCAATATCCACGAGGCTCGGAGGAAAACTCATGTGCACGTGTGGTATACTAAACGGTAAAATGAATTCCTAGTCTTGCCTCTAAGACTGGCTCATGTATTGCATGATGATCATGTTTTCCTGATCATGGGCATGTCTATGCTGGCAATTTTGAGGGCACGATGTTGGTAGAACATTTGTGTTGAATCGACCCATTTTGATGTTATGCTATGAGATACGTTCGTCACAAGTTAATGGTTAATAACACAGAGAAGTTAATGTTTGCATAATTCCTTAGACCATGAGAGTATCGAGTTCCTTCATACTTGCTTCGTGAACTTTGGGGTTTGTTAAACGTCATCCGTAACTGGGTGGCTATTACGGCAGCTTACGGGTTCACGGAAAAGTATGGCAAGTAACAAGATAGCTCAATATTGCGATTTGCTCCTCCGACGATGGAGAGATATACTCGGGCCCTCTCGGTGTAACGGTATCCATCATCGTCTGGCCAGACACATTGTGATTTGATCACTGGGATGCCGGAACATGGAAACGAGAAAAGAGAACAAAACCGGTAACGAGGTAACTTGCATGGTGGACAAATTGTTGATCCACACGAGTGCAATAAATCTCACCTCGGGTGTTTGTGACATATCGCGAAGCAAAAGGAGTAGCTCACTGCAACTGGAGGTTCACTCGAATATTTATTTGTGTGGGTATAGGGGTCAATATGGGTGTCCACGGCTCCGATGTTGATCATTGATCAGAAGGGGTTCCGGGTCATGTCTATACTTCACCGAACCTATAGGGTCACATGCTTAAGGGTCATCTATCTGCTGAATACTAGGCAGGAGTCTGAGAGAAAATCACCGAAAAAAGGTTTGGACACGGAATGGTTTGGACAGCGGAATCGTATCGCAGAGGGAGGTCATCGGATGAGTTTCGATGATACCGAAAAGCTGTTTGGGATATACCATTAAGTCAAATTGGTTTGACAAATGCGATAATTCTTGGAAGGTGCGTAATCATTCGGAAGCTTTTAGAATTTTTCGAGATAAAAACGGAAATGTTCGGAGCTGCGAACCACTTGGATCGTTTGCAGATGAAAATCACTAAAACCGAATTGTTTGAACGCGTTGAAAATTATTATGGTGGGTACTGGAAATGTTCTAAGCCCACATAAATGTTTTCAGTTCGATCAGACGCTGAAATATGTCGTCATGAATAGTGAAAATCAGCTTTATGGTTACTTTATGGAAAGCCACCTTTTGGGGCTTTGCTCCAAAAGATCTTGGGTATGACATGGATGGATAGGAGCCATTTTTGGGCCCCTCATGGGGGTGTGGCCGGCCACATGGGGTATCCCCCCTTGGGGACCCTCTTGTTCATTGGTTTCACTCCTAGGTCCTTGTGGAAGGACTTCATTCATGTGCATTTTGGGTTTTTGTGTGAAACTACCCTACCCCTTGGGATTTCCTATAAATAGAGGTGGAGGGGCAGCCCTCCACACTCATCCCTTGCTCTCATACACATGCCATGCATTATCTGGCTTCTTCTCTCCCTCCCACGAAAAGAGTTTCGTAGAGCCGTAAGGCTGTCTGGGTTCCGGCAGGAACTAGTTCTAGACGGCGAAGCCCTGCCGGATAGCTGACACCGTATGTGTGCAACCCCGTAGAGAGATTGTAGTTTTGATCTTTTGCCCGAGGGGCTGTTCGAGTGTCCTCCCGTAGGGCTGTCCGAGTTTCGAGGGTCCTCCCGAAGGGCTGTCTGCGACATCGTCCGGGGGACTGTCCGACCGCCTCCCGAAGGGCTGTCTGCGACATCGTCCGGGGGACTGTCCGACCGCCTCCCGAAGGGCTGTCCAGAGAGGGAGTACATCCTCGCGGTTGGGAGGTTGTAAATCCTAGCTGCGGGGATCTGCACCGACGATCTACACCGACTCTTCTTCCGCTGCGCTTCGAGTCGGTACGGATCAGATCAAACCTTGTATGCAGTCTCCATAGTGGTCCTGGGCATGCTCGCTATACCGAAAATTTTCGTTTTCCATTGCGTTCCCCTACACCAAGTACGCTCAATTTGAGCGGCTGTGGAGTTCAGAGGATCCGTATATGGACTTGGCTGCGAGTGCGGCTGATGCCGTTAAGCACTTCCGGAGCCAGGGGGATCACGAGACGGAAGAGTTATATTGGTCTCAATTCCATAGTCCGGATCGTCCTCTTCCGCTGACGGACAGGTTAGCCGAATGGGCCGAACTAAATAGACTGTCCGGACTGGCTATGACTGACATCGTGGCCCATGTCTGGCCAGAGAGGTCCAAGGCGACGAGCTCTTCGGCCTACTGCAGCAATTCCTTGGGGCGGTGCCGCATATCAAGGAGATGAAATGGTCGGCCTGCATCGAGGGCGCGTGGATGGCTCTGGCCCGTGTGAAGGCGCAGTGTCCGGAGATGGATGCCACCGCTGTTGCAGGCCAGGGTTCGGATGGAAACCGGCTTCCTGCCGAGCATTATTTCAGGGAAGTTATGCGTGGCGCTCGTGTAATAGAGTCGCAGTGCTCAAAAAATGTAACGTTCAATTGAACGCAGTAACTTGTAGATCAATGATTATAGTATGAATGCTTTTTATACTTGTGCTTCCAAGTAGTAAAACTTCTCCTGTGCGGCCGTTTACGTATACTTGTGTATAACCTGAAAGATGCAGTCTTCGGCTTCAGCCCCCTCGCACAAGGTGCTGGGGTGTTCGCAAAATAGCGCGTTTTCACACTTAATCCGACGTCTCGGTCCTGTTATAAGGAGGTGGTAGCATAGCAAACGAGGCAATCCGGACTATAATGCTTTATCTCTTTCACTTAGCCAATGGAGCTCGAGGGTGGGGCTACGATATAGCCCCTGATGACACCGCACATCTTCGGATTCGGGGTGCGTATGTGCCTGACCGGGAAACGGTCCTTCGTCAAAGCGGGGAATTCTAAACATTCCGATAGTCGATCAAGTGGCTGACCAGACTCTCGCTGTATCATGACAGTCAGTTTTCGGCTTTCTCTACTGAGGTGCTCGCCCAGCCGAACTGGGGCACAATCGCAGTAGTTCTCCTGGTGCCGCGTTAGCCGATGATACGGAACGTAAGGCAGCAAAACACAGGAGCCGGGCAAACCCAACATTTGACCAAAGACATGATTCGAGCTGATGCATATAATGCCTAACTCGAGACGCCGAACACTCCGAAGGTGTTGGACTTTATAATAATGGGCAGAATTATGCCCTAAGCCCTTGTGTCCAGAATGCGGGCATGGTCTTCTGTCGTGGCCGATGCCAAAGCGTCAGGCTCCGCTTTGGCTATAGGAAGGAGCCAAGGGAGAGTAACAACAAGAGACAGTAATAAAAAGGTCTACGCAGGGTCTTAATCTGAAAAGAATCCTTGCAACGGGTCCCTACTGCACGTCTGCGCCTGTGTCTCCGTTGCGCCGTTATCCTGGACGGGTACGCACGTTGTTCATCTGTAGAAAGAGAGGAACGTTTAGTTTTAGAAACAGTTCGTGCGAAAAATATGCAAAAGAAGAAATATAAATAATTAAAGCAAGGTTTATATGAAACCGCGGTCAGTTGTGCGCGCAGCCCCCTGTGAAAAGGGTATGCGGCTAGGGAGCCCCTAGCCTGCTGAGTCCGGATTCGTCTATCCGAGTCCGGGGTCTTTAAGTGACCCTCGCACTGAAATGGCGCCATGTGGACCGGGCATCTTAAGTGTAAGAGACGCGTAATGCGGTATGGCGTTGAAGCGGACAAAAGCCTTTCGTCCCAACAGTGCTTGATATTCACTTTTAAATGGGACGATATGAAAAATTAATTTTTCGCGTCGAAAGTTGTTCGGCGATCCGAACACGACTTCTAGTAATATCGAGCCTGTGCACTTGGCGTAAGGGCCTGGCGTCACTCCTTTGAAGGAAGTGCGGCTGTGTCGAATTTTGGTAGGGTCTATCCCCATCCGACGGATTGTGTTTGAATATAGCAGGTTTAAGTCACTGCCTCCGTCCATTAGGACGTTTGTGAATTGTAATCCGTCTATTATCAGATTCAATATCAGGGGAGTCCGTCCTGCGTTTCGAACGCTTCTGGAGTAGTCCAGGTGGTCGAAAGTGATTGGTTTTGATATCCAATCTCTACGGTCTGCTGGGTTGGACCGTGCGAAGCTCTTTTTAGAAAGTGTCGCACTGTTTTTCTGTGTCCTCACATGAAGTGAGTTTACTGCTTTGACCCCTTGTGGGAAAGTCTTTTGTTTTCCGGTGCCCTGCTGGCGGGGTTTATCTTCTTCGCTTAACGCGCCGAGCCCCTTGTGTTCGGCGTTTAATCGGCCGGACTGTTTGAAAACCCAACAATCCCTGTGGTTGTGATTTGCAGGCCTTCCGGCGGTATTGTAGATTTGACATATCCGACCCAGAATTTTGTGTAGGTTAGACAGTTCGTCACTGTCATCCTTGAGGGGCTGAGTTTTATGATTGGGCCGCGAGCTTTTGAATCCGGTGTTAACTGCCGTGCTCTTTTGGCTTTTCTCTTTATTCCGGCGCTGCTCCTTTCTGCGCCGTGATTTTCCGTTTCCATCTCTTATCTCGGATGTACTTGGGTCGCTAGTGCTGCTTCTTGCTAGCCAACTATCCTCTCCCGCACAGAAGCAGGTCATGAGGCTTGTTAATGCGGTCATTGTCCTCGGTTTCTCTTGACCGAGGTGCCTAGCAAGCCATTCGTCTCGGACATTGTGCTTGAAAGCTGCTAAGGCTTAGGCGTCCGGACAGTCGACTATTTGGTTCTTTTTAGTAAGAAACCTGTTCCAGAATTTCCGCGCTGACTCTCCGGGTTGTTGAGTTATATGAATTAAATCATCTGCATCCGGAGGACGGACATAGGTCCCTTGAAAATTTGCTCTAAATGCTTCCTCGAGCTCTTCCCAACTTCGAACAGTGTTTTCTGGGAGGCTTTTGAGCCAATGACGGGCTGGCCCCTTGAGCTTGAGGGGTAGATATTTTATGGCGTGGAGATCGTCTCCTCTGGCCATGTGTATATGTAGTATATAATCTTCTATCCAGACTCCAGGGTCTGTTGTTCCATCGTAGGCCTCTATGTTTATGGGTTTAAACCCTGCTGGGAATTCATGATCCAGCACCTCGTCGGTGAAACATAGTGGGTGTGCGGCGCCCCTGTACTTGTATGTGCCGCTATCGTCGGACACTTGACGTGTTGCTTTGCTTCTTGGGGCTTTCTTTTTGGGTCCGTAGATGGACCTGGCTGGGCCATTGGACGGTGGGGGCTCTATGGCCTCCTCGTCGAATTCTGGAAGCAGCTTACGCTTCGGGTAGCTCTTCGATTGGTGGCCATTGCCGTATTTATCTGCGGTTTTGAGTACTTTGCTCCATCTTATTCGGAGCGTGTCTTCCGCTGTTTTGAGCTTCCGCTTTTCCTTCTTCAGGCTTCTTGCTGTGGCAATGAGCCTGCGCTTAAAAAGCTCTTGTTCGACGGGGTCCTCGGGCGCGACGAGTTCGTCATCATTGAGGCTTGCTTCGTCTTCGGAGGGAGGTATATAGTTACGATCCTCAATCTTTTCGTCTGCCGCCCTTTTGTGAGGGCTTGCTTCTGCATCCTCCTGCGCTGAGTCTTGCTGGAGGGGGTTGTCTTCGGCACTATCTGGGGTATTGTTATTTCCTGTGCCGGAATCTATATTCTTGCTGTGGCGGGATTTAGAGCGGCGCCGCTGACGCCGGCGTTTGGGCTGCTTCTTTAAAGAGTCTGCCTCCGCTGCTTCTTCGCCATCCCCTTCTTTTGGGGTATCCACCATGTATACGTCATATGACGAGGTGGCCTTCCAGTGCCCTGTAGGCGCTGGCTCTTGTTCGTCTCCGGCATCGTCGTCCATAGCGTCGATGTCGTCGGAGTCGTAGTCTAGCATGTCGGTTAGATCCTCGACAGTGGCTACAAAGTGGGTGGTGGGTGGGCTCTGAATTTCTCCATCGTCCGAACTCCAACCGTCCTGGCCATAGTCCGGCCAGGATTCTCCTGATAGCGAGAGATGCTTCAGGGAATTCAGGATATCGCCAAAAGGCGAGTGCTGGAAGATGTCCGCGGCGGTGAATTCCATAACCGGCGCCCAATCCGGATTAATTGGTAGGGGCGCGGGAGGCTCGGAGTCCGGCGAGGAGTCCGGCGCCTCAGGATCACGAGTTTCACAGGGGACAAGATTGGTATTCGGCTCCATCGCCGTGGATGTTGAAGCCCCCAGGGCGGCGTCTATCCACCGGCCCTCGATATGGGCAATCGGCTCCGGGCTAGTGGCCGAAGCGGATCCGAGTGCGGCCACCAAAGCACTGTCCGGTGGCAGAGCTAGATCATGCCCATCGTCACAGTGCGGCACGCTTGGCTGTGGCTCGCGTCCGTCGAAGATCAAGTCTTCGCGGTCATCGGCCGTGAAGTTTAAGCTTCCGAATCTGACCTGACGGCCAGGGGCGTAGCTTTCGATCTGCTCCGCAGTGCGAAGCCGCCGAATACGAAGATCTGTCCGGGGAGAAAAGTCTCACCCTGGACAGCGTTGATGGTTGAAGATGCCATCGAGCCTATCGGTGACGACACAGAGGAACTCTCAATGAAAGCACCAATGTCGGTGTCAAAACCGGCGGATCTCGGGTAGGGGGTCCCGAACTGTGTGTCTAGGCGGATGGTAACAAGAGACGAGGGACACGATGTTTTTACCCAGGTTCGGGCCCTCTCGATGGAGGTAAAACCCTACGTCCTGCTTGATTAGTATTGATGATATGGGTAGTACAAGAGTAGATCTACCACGAGATCAAGGAGGCTAAACCCTAGAAGCTAGCCTATGGTACGATTGTTGAGATGTATGTTCGTCCTATGGACTAAGGCCCTCCGGTTTATATAGACACCGGAGAGGCTAGGGTTACACAGAGTCGGTTACAATGGTAGGAGATCTACATATCCATATTGCCAAGCTTGCCTTCCACGCCAAGGAAAGTACCTTCCGGACACGAGCCGGAGTCTTCAATCTTCTATCTTCGTAGTCTGGGAGTCCGGCGGATATTGATAGTCCGGCTGTCCGGACACCCCCTAGTCCAGGACTCCCTCACCCATAGTTCACATCATCATGTGACCAACACCCAAAGGGTTTACTAGTCAATAATCTAGTTCACATCGCTATGTGATTAACACCCAAAGAGTACTAAGGTGTGATCATGTTTTGTTTGTGAGAGAAGTTTAGTCAATGGGTCTGCCACATTCAGATCCGTATGTATTTTGCAAATTTTATGTCAACAATGCTCTGCACGGAGCTACTCTAGCTAATTGCTCCCACTTTCAATATGTATCCAGATTGAGACTTAGAGTCATCTAGATCAGTGTCAAAACTTGCATCGACGTAACCCTTTACGATGAACCTTTTGTCACCTCCATAATCGAGAAACATATCTTTATTCCACTAAGGATAATTTTGACAGCTGTCCAGTGATCTACTCCTAGATCACTATTGTACTCCCTTGCCAAAATCAATGTAGGGTATATACAATAGATCTAGTACACAGCATGGCATACTTTATAGAACCTATGGCCAAGGCATAGGGAATGACTTTCATTCTCTTTCTATCTTCTGGCGTGGTCGAGTCTTGAGTCTTACTCACTTTCACACCTTGTAACACAGGCAAGAACTCTTTCTTTGACTGTTCCATTTTGAACTACTTCAAAATCTTGTCAAGGTATGTACTCATTGAAAAAACTTATCAAGCGTCTTGATCTATCTCTATAGATCTTGATGCTCAATATGTAAGCAGATTCACCGAGGTCTTTCTTTGAAAAAACTCCTTTCAAACACTCCTTTATGCTTTGCAGAATAATTCTACATTATTTTCGATCAACAATATGTCATTCACATATACTTATCAGAAATGTTGTAGTGCTCCCACTCACTTTCTTGTAAATACAGGCTTCACCACAAGTCTGTATAAAACTATATGCTTTGATCAACTTATCAAAGCGTGTATTCCAACTCCGAGATGCTTGCACCAGTCCATAGATGGATCGCTAGAGCTTGCATATTTTGTTAGCACCTTTAGGATTGACAAAACCTTCTAGTTTCATCATATACAACTCTTCTTTAATAAATCCATTAAGGAAGCAGTTTTGTTTATCCATTTGCCAGATTTCATAAAATGCGGCAATTGCTAACATGATTTGGATAGACTTAAGCATCGATACAAGTGAGAAAATCTCATTGTATTCAACATCTTGAACTTGCCGAAAACCTTTTGCGACAATTCTAGCTTTGTAGGTAGTAACACTACTATCAGCGTCTGTCTTCCTCTTGAAGATCCATTTATTTTCTATGGCTTGCCGATCATTGGGCAAGTCAACCAAAGTCCACACTTTGTTCTCATACATGGATCCCATCTCAGATTTCATGGCCTCAAGCCATTTCACGGAATCTGGGCTCATCATCGCTTCCTCATAGTTCGCAAGTTCGTCATGGTCTGGTAACATGACTTCCAGAACAGGATTACCGTACCACTCTGGTGCGGATCTCACTCTGGTTTACCTACGAGATTCGGTAGTAACATGATCTGAAGTTTCATGATCATCATCATTAGCTTCCTCACTAATTGGTGTAGTAGTCACAGGAACATATTTCTATGATGAACTACTTTCCAATAAGGGAGAAGGTACAATTACCTCATCAAGTTCTATTTTCCTCCCACTCACTTCTTTCGAGAGAAACTTCTTCTCTAGAGAGTATCCATTCTCAGCAACGAATGTCTTACCTTTTGGATCTGTGATAGAAAGTGTACCCAACTGTCTCCTTTGGGTATCTTATAAAGACACATTTCTCCGATTTGGGTTTGAGCTTATCATGATGAAATTTTTTCATATAAGCGTCACAACCCCAAATTTTAAGAAACGACAACTTTGGTTTCTTGCCAAACCGTAGTTCATACGGTGTCATCTCAATAGATTTAGATGGTGCCCTATTTAACGTGAATGTAGCTGTCTCTAATGCATAACCCCAAAACAATAGTGGTAAATCGGTAAGAGACATCATAGATCGCACCATATCTAATAAAGTACGGTTATGACGTTCGGACACACCATTACGATGTGGTGTTCCGGGTGGCGTGAGTAGTGAAACTATTTCACATTGTTTTAACTGAAGACCAAACTCGTAACTCAAATATTCTTCTCCACGATCAGATCGTAGAAACTTTATTTTCTTGTCATGATGATTTTCCACTTCACTCTGAAATTCTTTGAACTTTTCAAATGTTTCAGACTTATGTTTCATCAAGTAGATATACCCATATCTGCTCAAATCGTATGTGAAGGTCAGAAAATAATGATACTTGTCGCGAGCCTTAAGATTCATCGGACCACATACATCACTATGTATGATTTCCAACAAATCTCTTGCTTGCTCCATTGTTCCGGAGAACGGTGTCTTAGTCATCTTGCCCATGAGGCATGGTTCGCAAGCATCAAGTGATTCATAATCAAGTGATTCCAAAAGTCCATTAGCATGGAGTTTCTTCATGCGTTTTACTCCAATATGACCTAAACGGCAGTGCCACAAATAAGTTGCACTATCATTATTAACTTTGCATTTTTTTGGCTTCAATATTATGAATATGTGTATCACTACAATCGAGATCCAACAAACAATTTTCGTTGGTGTGTATGACCATAGAAGGTTTTATTCATGTAAAGAGAACAACAATTGTTCTCTAACTTAAATGAACAACCGTATTGCAATAAACATGATCAAATCATATTCATGCTCAACGCAAACACCAAATAACAATTATTTAGTTTCAACACTAATCCCGAAAGTATAGGGAGTGTACGATGATGATCATATCAATCTTGGAACCACTTCCAACACACATCGTCACTTCACCCTCAACTAGTCTCTGTTTATTCTGCAATTCCTGTTTCGAGTTGCTACTCTTAGCAACTGAACTAGTATCAAATACTGAGGGGTTGCTATGAACACTAGTAAAGTACAGATCAATAACATGTATATCAAATATACCTTTGTTCACTTTGCCGTTCTTCTTATCCACCAATTACTTGGGGTAGTTCCGCTTCTAGTGACCAGTCCCTTTGCAGTAGAAGCACTCAGTCTCAGGCTTAGGTCCAGACTTAGGCTTCTTAACTTGAGCAGCAACTTGCTTGCCGTTCTTCTTGAAGTTCCCCTTCTTCCCTTTGCCCTTTTCTTGAAACTAGTTGTCTTGTTAACCATCAACACTTGATGTTTTTCTTGATTTCTACCTTCGTCGATTTCAGCATCACGAAGAGCTTGGGAATTACTTTCGTCATCCCTTGCATATTATAGTTCATCACGAAGTTCTACTAACTTGGTGATGGTGACTAGAGAATTCTGTCAATCACTATTTTATCTGGAAGATTAACTCCCACTTGATTCAAGCGATTGTAGTACCCAGACAATCTGAGCACATGCTCACTAGTTGAGCGATTCTCCTCCATCTTTTACCTATAGAACTTGTTGGAGACTTCATATCTCTCAACTCAGGTATTTTCTTGAAATATTAACTTCAACTTCTGGAACATCTCATATGCTCCATGACGTTCAAAACGTCTTTGAAGTCCCGATTCTAAGCCGTTAAGCATGGTGCACTAAACTATCAAGTAGTCATCATATTGAGCTAGCCAAACGTTCACAACTTCTGCATCTGCTCCTGCAATAGGTCTGTCACCTAGCGATGCATCAAGGACATAATTCTTCTGTGCAGCAATGAGGATAAACCTCATATCACGGATTCAATCCGCATCATTGCTACTAACATCTTTCAACTTAGTTTTCTCTAGGAACATATCAAAATAAACACAGGGAAGCAACAACGCGAGCTATTAATCTACAACATGATTTGCAAAATACTACCAGGACTAAGTTCATGATAAATTTGAGTTCAATTAATCATATTACTTAAGAACACCCACTTAGATAGACATCCCTCTAATCCTCTAAGTGATCACGTGATCTAAATCAACTAAACCATGTCCGATCATCACGTGAGATGGAGTAGTTTTCAATGGTGAACATCACTATGTTGATCATATCTACTATATGATTCACGCTCGACCTTTCGGTCTCTGTGTTCCGAGGCCATATCTGTTATATGCTAGGCTCGTCAAGTTTAACATGAGTATTCCGCGTGTGCAACTGTTTCGCACCCGTTGTATTTGAACGTAGAGCCTATCACACCCGATCATCACGTGGTGTCTTAGCACGAAGAACTTTCGCAATGGTGCATACTCAGGGAGAACACTTATACCTTGATAATTTAGTGAGAGATCATCTTATAAAGCTACCGCTGAACTAAGCAAAATAAGATGTATAAAAGATAAACATCACATGCAATCATAATATGTGACATGATATGGCCATCATCATCTTGTGCCTTTGATCTCCATCTCCAAAGCATCGTTATGATCTCCATAGTCACCGGCATGACACCATGATCTCCATCATCTTGATATATATCAATGTGTCGTCACATGGTCGTCTCGCCAACAATTTCTCTTATAACTATTGCTATTGCATAGCGATAAAGTAAAGCAATTATTTGGCGCTTGCATCTTATGCAATAGAGAGACAATCATAAGGCTTTTGCCAGTTGCCGATAACTCGGTTACAAAACATGATCATCTCATACAATAAAATTTAGCATCATGTCTTGACCATATCACATCACAACATGCCCTGCAAAAACAAGTTAGACGTCCTCTACTTTGTTGTTGCAAATTTTACGTGGCTGCTACGGGCTTAGCAAGAACCAATCTTACCTACGCATCAAAACCACAACGATAGTTTGTCAAGTTGGTGTTGTTTTAACCTTCGCAAGGACCGGGCGTAGCCACACACGGTTCAACTAAAGTTGGAGAAACTGACACCCGCCAGCCACCTGTGTGCAAAGCACGGCGGTAGAACCAGTCTCGCGTAAGCGTACGCGTAATGTCGGTCCGGGCCGCTTCATCCAACAATACTGCAGAACCAAAGTATGACATGCTGGTAAGCAGTATGACTTATATCGCCCACAACTCACTGTGATCTACTCATACATATAACATCAAACCATAAAAACCTAGGCTCCGATGCCACTGTTGGGGAACGTAGTAATTTCAAAAATTTCCTACGCACACGCAAGATCATGGTGATGCATAGCAACGAGAGGGGAGAGTGTTGTCTACGTACCCTCATAGACCGAAAGCGGAAGCGTTATAACAACGCGGTTGATGTAGTCGTACGTCTTCACGATCCGACCGATCCAAGCACCGAACGGACGGCACCTCCGAGTTCAGCACACGTTCAGCTCGATGACGATCCCCGGAATCCGATCCAGTAGGGTGTCGGGGATGACTTCCGTCAGCACGACGGTGTGGTGACGATGATGATGTTCTACCGACGCAGGGCTTCGCCTAAGCACCGCAACAATATGACCGAGGTGGAATATGGTGGAAGGGGGCACCGCACACGGCTAAGGAACGATCACGAAGATCAACTTGTGTGTTAGGGTGCCCCCTGCCCCCGTATATAAAGGAAGAAGGGGGAGGTGCGGCCGGCCCCCATGGGGTGCGCTTGGAGGAGTTCTACTCCCACCGGGAGTAGGACTTCCCCCCTCTTGCCTTGTTGGAGAAGGAAAGGGGGAAGGGGAAGAGGAAAGGGGGGCGCCGCCCCCCCTTCCTTGTCCTATTCGAACTAGGGGGGAAGGGGCGCGTGGCCCGCCCTGGCCCGCCCTCCTCTTCTCCCTTAAGGCCCATGTTGGCCCAATAACCACCGGGGGGTTCCGGTAACCCCCCGGTACTCCAGTAAAATCCCGATTTCACCCGGAACGATTCTGATATTCAAATATAGGCTTCCAATATATCAATCTTTATGTCTCGGCCATTTCGAGACTCCTCGTCATGTCCATGATCACATCCGGGACTCCGAACAACCTTCGGTACATCAAAATATAAACTCATAATAAAACTGTCATCGTAACGTTAAGCATGCGGACCCTACGGGTTCGAGAACTATGTAGACATGACCTAGAACCATTCTCGGTCAATAACCAATAGCGGAACCTGGATGCTCATATTGGCTCCCACATATTCTACGAAGACTTTATCAGTCAGACCGCATAACAACATACGTTGTTCCCTTTGTCATCGGTATATTACTTGCCCGAGATTCGATCGTCGGTATCCAATACCTAGTTCAATCTCATTACCGGCAAGTCTCTTTACTCGTTCCGTAATACATCATCCGCAACTAACTCATTAGTTGCAATGCTTGCAAGGCTTTAAGTGATGTGCATTGCCGAGAGGGCCCAGAGATACCTCTCCGACATTCGGAGTGACAAATCCTAATCTCGAAATACGCCAACCCAACAAGTACCTTCGGAGACACCTGTATAGCACCTTTATAATCACCCAGTTACGTTGTGACGTTTCGTAGCACACAAAGTGTTCCTCCGGTAAACGGGAGTTGCATAATCTCATAGTCATAGGAACATGTATAAGTCATGAAGAAAGCAATAGCAACATATTTAAACGATCGAGTGCTAAGCTAACGGAATGGGTCATGTCAATCACATCATTGTCCTAATGATGTGATCCCGTTAATCAAATGATAACTCATGTCTATGGCTAGGAAACTTAACCATCTTTGATCAACGAGCTACTCAAGTAGAGGCATACTAGTGACACTCTGTTTGTCTATGTATTCACACATGTATTATGTTTCCGGTTAATACAATTCTAGCATGAATAATAAACATATATCATGAAATAAGGAAATAAATAATAACTTTATTATTGCCTCTAGGGCATATTTCCTTCATGCTCTTCCTGCTCCAGCCGCTCAAACAAGCGCCGGCGGGACTGCCTGCTCCCTCCTCCCTGCGGCCAGCTGTGCTGCCGCGCAGGCCTCACCGCCCCACCGTACTCCCATCGCTGGCCTAGCCATCCCTCTACTCACCCACACCTGCTGTTATTCTCCGGCGATGGCAGACGAACCAGTAAACCCTCGTACAGTCGTACTCCCCTCCGCGTGGGAAACAACTGCCGAGTCTTCCCTGCCTCCGTGTCGTTCCCTTCCTAGGCCTCGCCGTCGTCCACCGCCCTGGTGCTCTCGGCGCGGCTTGGTCAACGTGGTTAACGACTGACATGCATCTGAAGTGGACTGTACATGGAGAGGCCGAAAGCTGGGTCCACGGCCGCACGCAAGGAAATGCCTCCTTATTACGCGCAAAATAATGATTCCTCCACCTGACATCAGGTACCCACCGAAAGGGCCTCTGTATTTCGCGAAAAAAACGTTACCGTCGCTGACAGCTTGGAGCCACCAGCTATATCTTCGCACGCAAGGAAGTGCCTCCTTATCACGCACAAAAAATGAATACTCCCCCTGTTAGCTGGGACCCAGTATAGTGGCAGGCTGACTTGTGGGCCTACTAAGTTGACGGGGACGGAGGGCTTTGTCAACTTAGTCAATATGCACGATTCTTGCTCCAGTGACCGTACGATGTCCATCCAACGGCCGTAGTGCTTCTTCAACCTCTGGTCTTCTTGCTCCAGCCGCCCAAACCAGCGCCGTTCGTGCCTCGTGCTCCTGCCTCCCGTGGCCGGCTGCGATGTGGCGGAGGCCTCACCGCCCCTACTACTCCCACCGCTGGCCAGGTCATCCCTCTACTCACCCACACCCCCTGTTATTCTGCGCCGACGGCAGCCTCACACCGCAGCGAACAAGTGAACCATCATACTCCTGTACGCGTGGGCATCCACTGCCACGTCTTCCCTGACTCCACGTCGTCCCCTTCCTAGGCCTCGCCGTCGTCCACCACCCTGGTGCTCTCAGCGCGGCGTGGTCAACATGGTCAAGGAACGGCTTCCATCGGACGTGGACTGTACGTGGAGAGGCTGACAGCTGGGTCCACGGCCGCAGCAAGGAAGTGCCTCCTTATTATGTGCAAAATAATTATTCCTCCACCTAACAGCGGGGACCCACCGGACGGGCCATCGTATTTCGTGAAAAAAATGTTTGCCCCTGACTGCTGGGACCCATTAGCTACATCTTTGCACGCAAGGAAGTTCGTCCGGGCAAAAAAAAATGATTCTCCCCCTGACTGCTGGGACCCACCAGCTACATCTTCGCAGGCAAGGAAGTGCCTGACAGTCGGGACCCACCTGGTCGAAGCGTACGTAGCGCCGTCATTCTGGTCGCGGACGTGTACGTACATATATACTGGTGGATGTAGAGGCGCGCACGTGTCGTAGTAGAGACGCGTATGTGTCGTAATAGAGGCGCGCAGGTAGCATGTACACGTATGTATAGCGTCCACGGTGCAAGAAAGTAAATACGGCCACGTATGTGTACATACGGGCGGGGTCTCGAACGCCTACTCCCGCATACGTACGACCAGGGCTCGTGTACATGGCTGGGTCGGAACGGAGAAACAGCGTCGTGTTCGTGTTCATGGGGAGGCAACGAAATGCGTCGTATTCATGGGGAGGCAACGGAATGCATCATGTTCATCGGGAGGCAACGGAACGCGTGGGAGCCAATCGGCTGGGTTGGAACGGAATGCATGGTCGTGTTCATCGGGAGGGCTTGGACGGAACAGGCGATGGAAACGAGGCTGGCGTACCACAACGGAGGAAGCGGACCTCCTATGTTGAGCGGGTCTGTTGATCGGGAGGGGTCAGCGCATCGCAAAAGCGGAGAAACGGACCTCCTACGGTCGAAACGGGGTCTGTTGATCGGGATGGGTGTGGCATACCGCAAAACAGACGAAACTGACCTCCTACGGTTGGAACGGGGGTCCTGTTGATCGGGAGGGGTGTGGCGTACCGCAAAACGGATGAAATGGACTTGTCTTGGAGCGCTACGGTCGAAACGGGGGTCCTGTTCATCTGGAGGGGTGTGGCGTACCGCAAAACGGGACTCCACGGGATACTGTTCATCTCCACCGTCGACCTCCTCCAGCCTCCATGGGCTAGTGTCGACCTCCTCCAGCCTCCATGGGCTCCTGTTCATCCAGCCTCCACCGCGCTACTCCATTGGCTACTGTTCAACCACCCCTCCACGGGCACCCCTCCACCATCTACTGTTAATCCAGCCCTCCACACCACAGGGTCCTGTTCAGCCACCCCTCCACGGGCACCCCTCCACCGTCTACTGTTCATCCAGCCGTCCACGACACCACGGGGTCCTGTTCATCCAGAGGCAACGCCACCGCTCACTGTTCATCCAAACCCCCACCCCCATAGCGCTCCTTTGTTCATCCCAGAGGCAGCATCGATCGGCTTCAGTTAGCAGCAGTAGCGAAGGAATCGCTCGGTCGGGTTCAGTTAACAGCCATCGATCGATCGCTTAGGTTCAGTAACGAGTAGCCTACAGTTTAATCGCTCCGGTTCAGTTAGAGCCCAACGCCTCGCTCGTGTTCAGTTAGAGCCAACGCCTCACACACACGCGTGTACGTGTATGAGAGAAACGCGCATCGCTCGGCCCCCGACCTCCCACCGTAACCGGGAACTCACCGAAATTTTCCTCGCCCTCACTTCTACCACGGTTTTTTCCGTCATGGATGGCCCAAAGAATGTCATGGAGCTGCGTCTCTGGCCCGCCCAGGACGAAAATCCCATTTTCTGTCATGATTTTTAATCATAGAAGTAGGAGCCCACCACATCTATGATGATACCGGGTTTTGTCACAATTATCGTCATAGAAGTGTCATATGTATGATAGAATTTTTTTTCGTTTGACCCAAATGTCACGGATGTGTCTTTTCTTGTAGTGATACTAGAACAACATCTGACTCTATGTGAATGCCTCCGGCGGTGTACCGGGATATGCAATGAATCAAGAGTGACATGTATGAAAGTATTATAAAGGTGGCTTTGCCACAAATATGATGTCAACTACATGATCATGCAAAGCAATATGACAATGATGAAATGTGTCATAACAAAGGGAACGGTGGTAAGTTGCATGGCAATATATCTTGGAATGGGTATGGAAATGCCACAATAGGTAGGTATGGTGGCTGTTTTGAGGAATGTATATGGTGGGTGTATGATACCGGCGAAAGGTGCGTGGTATTAGAGAGGCTAGCAATGGTGGAAGGGTGAGAGTGCGTATAAACTATGGACTCAACATTAGTCATAAAGAACTCACATACTTATTGCAAAAATCTGTTAGCTATCAAAACAAAGTACTACGCGCATGCTCCTAGGGGGAGATTAGTAGGAAAAGACCATCACTCGTCCCCGACCGCCACTCATAAGGAAGACAACAAATAAATAAATCATGCTCCGACTTCATCGCATAACGGTTCACCATTCGTGCATGCTACGGGAATCACAAACTTTAGAACAAGTATTTATCAAATTCACAACTACTCAACTAACATGACTCTAATATCACCATCTTCATATCTCAAAACAATCATCAAGTATCAAATTTCTCATAGTATTCAATGCACTTTTATGATAGTTTTTATTATAACCATCTTGGATGCCTATCATATTAGGACTAATTTTATAGCCAAAGAAAATTACCATGCTGTTCTATAAGACTCTCAAAATAATATAAGTGAAGCATGAGAGATCAACAATTTCTATAAAATAAAACCACCACCATGCTCTTAAAGGATATAAGTGAAGCACTAGAGCAAAATTATCTAGCTCAAAAGATATAAGTGAAGCACATAGAGTATTCTAATAAATTTTCAGATTTATGTGTGTCCCTCCAAAAGGTGTGTACATCAAGGATGATTTTGGTAAACTAAAAAGCAAAGACTCAAATCATACAAGATGCTCCAAGAAAAACACATATCATGTGGTGAATAAAAATATAGCCTCAAGTAAAGTTACCGATGGACAAAGACGAAAGAGGGGATGCATTTTGGGGCATCCCCAAGCTTAGGCTTTTGGTTTACCTTGAATTTTAACTTGGGGTGCCTTGGGAATCCCCAATTTTAGGCTCTTTCCACTCCTTGTTCCAAAATCCATCAAATCTTTACCCAAAACATGAAAACTTCACAACACAAATCTCAACAGAAAATCTCATGAGCTCTGTTAGTATAAGAAAACAAACCACCACTTCAACGTACTGTAATGAACTCATTCTTTATTTATATTGGTTTTAAAACTACTGTATTCCAACTTCTGTATGGTTCATACCCCCCGATACAACAACACACGAAAAACAGAATCTGTCAAAAACAGAACAATCTGTAGTAATCTATAAGTTTCGAATACTTCTGTACCCCAAAAATTCTGAAATAAATTGGTGGACGTGAGGAATTTTTCTATTAATCATATGCAAAGAGAATCAACCTAATCGCACTATCTAGTAAAAAATGGCAGCTAATCTCGTGAGCGCTAAAGTTTCTGTTTTTTACGGCAAGATCGCAAAGACTTCCCCCAAGTCTTCCCAAAGGTTCTACTTGGAACAAACAGTAATTAAAAACATAAAACCACATCTAAACAGAATCTAGATGAATTATTTATTACCAAACAGGAACAAAAAAAGGAACAGAAATAAAATTGGGTTGCCTCCCAACAAGCGCTATCGTTTAACGCCCCTAGCTAGGCATAATAACAAGAATGGATCTAGGTATTGTCATCTTTGGTATGCAATCCATAAGTGGCTCTCATAATAGATTCATAAGGTAATCTACTTTTCTTCCGAGGAAAGTGTTCCATGCCTTTCCCTAACGGAAATTGCAATCTAATATTTCCTTCTTTCATATAAATAATTGCACCAATCGTTCTAAGGAAAGGTCTACCAAGAATAATAGCACAAGTGGGATTGCAATATATATCAACAAAAATGAAATCTACTGGCACATAATTCCTATTTGCAACAACAATAACATCATTCGTCCTTCCCATAGGCTTCTTAATGGTGGAATCCGCAAGATGCAAATTTAAAGAACAATCATCAAATTCACGGAAACCTAACACATCACACAAAGTTTTTGGAATCGTGGAAACACTAGCACCCAAATCACATAAAGCATAGCATTCATGATCTCTAATTTTTTAATAGTAGGTTCCCACTCATCATAAATTTTTCTAGGGATAGAAACTTCTAATTCAAGCTTTTCTTCATATGATTGCATTAAGGCATCAACGATATGTTTGGTAAAAGCTTTATTTTGATCATAAGCATGAGGAGAATTTAGCACGGATTGCAACAAGGAAATACAATATATCAAAGAGCAATTATCATAATTAAATTCCTTGAAATCCAAAATAGTAGGTTCATTGCTATGTAAAGTTTTGACCTCTTCAATCCCACTTTTACCAATTTTTGCATCAAAATCTAGAAACTCTGAATCATTGGGACACCTTTTAACTAAAGCTGACTCATCTCCGGTCCCATTATTATCAAGATTCATATTGCAAAATAAATATTTAATAGGAGACACATCGATCATTTTTTAGATCTTCATCCTTATTATCGTGAAAACTAGAAGAACATGCTTTTATAAAGCAATCTTTTTAGCACGCATCCTAGCGGTTCTTTCTTTGCACTAGCCAATGGAAATTCTCATATATTTGAGAGACTCATTGCTATCATGCTTAGGTGGAATAGATCCAAGTTTCAAAGAATCAACATCAAAAGAAATTCTATCCACGTTCCTAGCCAACTCATCAATCTTAGGCAATTTCTCTTCAAGCAAAGCTTTGAAATTCTTTTGTGAAATCATAAACTCCTTAACACTAGTCTCAAAATCAGATGGCATCTTATTAAAATTTCCATAAGAGTTGTTGTAGGAATTATCATAATTATTAGAGGAATTACTAGGAAACGGCCTAGGATTAAAGTTTCCTCTATACGCGTTGTTACCAAAATTGTTCCTACCAAAAAATTTCACATCCATAGATTCATTATTATTCTCAATCAAAGTAGACAAAGGCATATCATTGGGATTAGAAGAAACACTCTTATTAGCAAACAATTTCACAAGTTCATCCATCTTTCCACTCAAAACATTAATCTCTTCTATCGCATGAACCTTTTTACTAGTAGATCTTTTGGTGTGCCATTGAGAATAATTAAGCATAATATTATCTAGTAGTTTAGTAGCTTCTCCTAAAGTGATTTCCATAAAAGTGCCTCCCGCGGCCAAATCTAAAAGATTTCTAGAAGCAAAATTCAATCCAGCATAAAAAAATTGTATGATCATCCATAAATTCAAACCATGTGTAGGCCAATTACGTATCATTAATTTCATCCTCTCCCAAGCTTGTGCAACATGCTCATGATCAAGTTGTTTAAAATTCATAATGTCGTTTCTAAGAGAGATGATCTTAGCGGGAGGAAAATACTTCGAGATAAAATCATCTTTGCACTTATTACATGAATCAATACTATTTTTAGGCAAAGAGGAAAACTAAGTTTTAGCATGATCTCTATGCGAAAACGGGAATAGCTTCAATTTGAAAATATCATTATCCACATCTTTCTTCTTTTGCATATCACATAAATCAACAAAGCTGTTTAGATGGGTAGCGACATCTTCACTAGGAAGGCCAGAAAGCGGATCTTTCATAGCAAGGTTCAGCAAAACAGTATTAATTTCACAAGATTCAACATCTGTAAGAGGAGCAATCAGAGTGCTAATAAAATCATTATTGTTGGTATTGGAAAAGTCACACAATTTAGTATTGTCTTGAGCCATCGTGACAAACAATCCAACATACAAGCACACAAGAAGCAAGCAAAAAGAGAGGAACGGAAAAGAGGCGAGCGGAAAAGATGGTGAATAAAACGGCACGGTTGAAGTGGGGGAGAGGAAAACGAGGGGCAAATGGCAAATAATGTAATGCGAGGGATAATTATTTGTGATGGGTACTTGGTATGACTTGACTTGTGCATAGATCTCCCCAGCAAAGGCGCCAAAAATCCTTCTTGCTACCTCTTGAGCATGCGTTGGTTTTCCCTTGAAGAGGAAAGGGTGATGCAGCAAAGTAGTGTAAGTATTTACCTCAGTTTTTGAGAACCAAGGTATCAATCCTGTAGGAGATTACACGCAAGTCCCTCGTACCTGCAAAAACAAACAAGAACCTCAGAACCAACGCGATAAAGGGGTTTTCAATCCCTTCACGGTCACTTAAGAAAGTGAGATCTGATAGAGATAATAAGATAAATATTTTGGTATTTTTGTTGTGTAGATTGGAAAATAAAGATTGCAAAATAAACAGCGACAGAAATGGCTTATTGATGGGAGAATAATATAATGGAAGATAGACCCAGGGGCCATAGGTTTCACTAGTGCCTTAAGATAGAAAATTCTATGGTGGGTGAACAAATTACTGTCGAGCAATTGATAGAAAAGCACATAGTTATGAGAATACCTAGGCATGATCATGTATATAGGCATCACGTCCGTGACAAGTAGAACGAAACGATTCTGCATCTACTACTATTACTCCACACATCGACCGCTATCCATCTTGCATCTAGAATATTAAGTTCATAAGAACAGAGTAACGCATTAGGCAAGATGACATGATGCACTACTGAAAACAGGGAATTTGCCATCAGCCAGCTCTTTGCCATCTGCCAACGGATGGCAAAGAATGTCTTTGCCATCTGTTTATAAAAAACAGATGGCAAAGAACTGACAGACGGCAAAAAACATGGTTGCCATCAGCCAATTCTTTGCCATCTGCCAGTGGATGGCAAATAATCCTATGGCCGTCGGGGGTGGAACGGCGTACCAGCCCCACCTCTTTGCCATCTGCCAGCAGACGGCAAAGATTCTTTGCCATCTGCTGGCAGATGGCAAAGAGATGGGGTTATTTTTTCAGGCAAAAAAATGTTCTCTCTATCCCCTCCCTCTCTCCCCTCCTCTCCCTCTCTCCCATGCATCTCACCTGCCCGCGCCCACACCACACGCCGCCCTACCACCCCACCACCCAGCCGCCCACGCCCGCACCACACGCCCCACCACCCCGCTGCCGCACCAGCACACCCGCCGCCCCACCCAGCACCCCACCGCCCCACCACCCCGCCGCCGCGCCGCACCACATGCCGCCCCACCCGCCGCCCACCCAGCACCCCACCACCCGCCGTTTCTGCCAACCGAGCCCAGCCGCCCGCCCCTCCTTCCCGCCCTCCTAGATCCAGCCGCGCGGACAGGCTCCCCTGCGTGCGCCCCTGCTCCTGCCCTGCGCGGGCTTGGCTGCGCCCCTTCCCCGACCTCCTGGCGCCCCTGCCCTGCACTGCCCTGCCTCCTTGCAAAGCCGGCGGGAGTCGCTGCCCTCCATCTCAGTCACCAGTGACCAGTCCCTAGCGGCAGCAAGTAGGCATGTGAGCAAGAGCGACCCGATCACTACTAGGGAAAAGGCTATACACAGAATCTTAGCAGCAGCGCGGTTCAAAAAACAGCGCTAGTGCTATTTAGCAGTAGCGAGCTATTAGAAACCGCGCTACAGACACAAACTTAGCAGTAGCGCCTGTTGAAGAAAAAGCGCTACTACTAATATTCCCATTGGTAGAATGCTAGGCTACGCATAGCAGTAGCGATCTTAGCAGAAACGCGCTACTGCTACATCACAGTTAGCAGCGCGTTTCCAGGGAAGAGCGCTACTACTAACAAAAATAAAATAAGATGATAAACAAATAGAAATTTAAATGAAAATGAAAGAAATAGAAAAAGGAGAAAGGGAAAAATAAAATGTAAAGCAAAATAAACGAAAAAGTGAAAAATCGGAGGAAGGCATAGCAGCTACGTTTGTTTGTAAGAGGCGCTATAGCTAACGTAGCTGCAGCGCGTGCCCTAGACCCCCGCTATAGAAACAGAATAGGAAATTAGCTATAGCAGCAGCGTTTTAATGGCGCTATAGCTAACTTAGCTATAGCGCGTTTTGCGAAACGCGCCACCGCTAAGTTTGACTTAGCCAAAAAACCGTTTCCCCCGCCCCGGCCACCACTTCCCCCAAATCCCTCAAACCCACCCCGCACGCGCCGCCGTCTCCCCGATTCGTCGCCCCACACTTCGCCGCCGCCGACGACGCGCGCCACCAGAGCCGTGCGCCGTCGATGACACCGGAGCCGCCCCCAACGCCATGGAGCCGCGCGGCCTCGTCAACGCCACCGGAGCCGCCGTCGACGCCACCTTCCTCGCCGTCACCGGAGACGCCCCTGCCTCCCTCGCCGTCACCGGAGACGCCCCTGCCTCCCTCGCCACCACACTGCCTCCGTCGCCACCACCGGAGCCATCATCTGTAAGCCCCCACCCCTCCTCTCTCTCTCATGCATAGGTTAGCCAGTTTTTAATTAGGTTAATTATCTAGGTTTTAGGGCAAAAATTTAGTTAGGGCATTGACAGAGAAGTAGTTAGGTTAACTAGTTTAATTAGGTTAATTATCTAGGTTAGTGCAAAAACTTAGTTAGGGCTTTGACAGAGAACTAGTCAGGTTAACTAGTTTAATTAGGTTAATTATCCATGTTAATTAGTGCAAAAATTTATTTTAGGCTTTGACAGAGAACTAGCTGCGTTAACTAGTTTAATTAGGGTTAATTATCTAGGTAAACTAGATTAACTAACTAGGTTAAATAGGTAGGTTAATTAGGTTCGTTGGATTAAGAAGCTAGGTTAAGTAGATTGGCAAAGGTTTTTGATTTTTCAAAAGACCACTATTTTTCAAGGAAAAGAATTTAGGCAAATTTTATTTTTCATTGAAGTGGTCATGTCATATCTTTTCATTGAAGTTGTTCGATTGTGCCCAAGTGGTGGCTTTGTTGTTTCCAGGGAATGATGCTGAGTGGCCCATGTTTTGCAGGAATGTTGATTCATTTCTGTTCCGGCAAATTTCAGGTTCTCGATTTGTCCACTTTTTAGAAAAGGTCATGCCGAAATTTGCCGTGAATTTCGGCATGACTTGTGCTACAAACTAGGACATATCGAGTGCCCGAGATTTGCCGCACCAAGAAGGAGTCAACATTCCTGCAAAACAATAGTCCTTTTTTATGTCATTATTCATTTTATTAGGTCTAGAATTAATTGACTAGATTTAATCATAGGAAACATGGCTAGCAACGATGAAGGACAGGGTTCTGGTGATTGCGACGACGTCTACCGGGCGGCAGACGAATTTTTTAGCTTTACCGACGATCAACAGATGTTGTTGCTGGGCCCGGCATCGGGGACTGAGACCGACACGCAGACCGGTGCTGAGACCGATACGCAGACCGGTGCTGAGACTGACACCGGCGCTGAGATTCAGACCGGCATCGAGACCGGCGCTGAGACCGGTGCTGCCTCGGGGAGCGGATCCGGTGTAGCACCGAAAGCGAAGAGGCAACGGGTTCCTAACAAACTCAGGACTACTAGACTGGTGGTCACGGAGGTGGACAACGGCAATTTTGAGCCAAAGGCGCCCGAGGAAGCGCGCGCGTGCTACGGCAATCAAATAGGCTACATCATACGGACAACAGCCACCATCAACGATGAGAATCTAAAGAAGATAGAAAATATGAGGAGCTCCCTCCTAAAGAAGTTACACCAGATATTCTTGTTCCCGGGCCGGAATGAGAAGGATTATGAAGATCCAGACAATGACCCGGCAATGAAGAAGATAAACAAACACGCCATGACCAAGTTTAGCAACGCGTTGGCTGCCTGGAAAAATCAAGTGAAAGCAAAGATCAACAACGGGGAACCCTACTCCGAGATTGTAAAGGAAAGTCCGACAATCATGGAAGAGCAGTTTCAAATATTCAAGGAGGCTTGCGAGGCCGAAGCTGCCAAAGAAAAGTCTAAGTACATGAAGGGGCTTCAAAAGAGGAACATTGGGACCCACCACCTCGGAAGCCGTGGTTATGGCGGAAAGAGGTCCAAATGGGCCAAGGAGGACGCGGAAGCCGCGAGTCTGGGCATCCCAGACCCCTTGGCGGATTTCACCGTCCCGCAGGAGCGTGACGTCCTGAGGGCCCGCCACCGTTGGGACCCACTGAAGAAGGTTTATGAGACAACACCGGTCATTACGGAGTTCATGAGACTACTGGTAATTTTAGTTTCTGATCAATTCGACTGCACACATTAGTCATATTTGTAAACGATCCTTGTGCCTTTTGCAGAGAGAGCAACCCCGGATTGCGGCCGAAAGCGACTCGCCATCTGAGGCATTGGCGAGGCCCAAGTGGGACACTCCATTCAACCGGGCGTTGAACATATTGAAACGACAACCGGTGGATACTCGACCGTCGTATGGACACGTGCACGGTGTCGGAGACGGCGCCACGTGGAAGAAGTACTACCGTGAGACCACGGAGGAGAGAAAGGAAAGACAGAGGTTAACTGAAGAAAGCATCGACAAGAAGGTTGAGATTGCGGTTGAGAAGAAATCATCTCAGACAGTCGCAACAGCGATAGCTGCCGCAAAACAGGCGATTGCAGATTTATCTACTTCCTTGGTGACGGGCGTTCACACTTGGACAAGGGAAAATCCAAAAAAAATGCAGAGGACTTTCCCCTTGCTGACTTCTTGGCAGCACATGCTCCCGCACCGGCTCCCGCACCTGCTCCCGCACCGGCTCCCGCACCGGCTCCCGCACCTGCTCCCGCACCGGCTCCCGCACCTGCTCCCGCACCGGCTGCCGCACCGGACGTGCTCGGTGGTGCCTCCTCTTTGGCTGAGCTCGACGCCCTCACGGTATCTTCCACACCGGCCCCCTTCAATATAAATGTATAATCTCCCGTTTTCGTTGCCTTTCGGATGTCTCACGTCGCAGACTTTTATTTGCAGGCGGCGAAACCCGTGCACCATATTGTACACCATCGGCGAACAGAAGGTGGGCGTGGGAAGGGACGATAATGGAGCGAAGGAACCATTGTGCCACAGCCGGCCGATCCCCCCGAACGTCTTCAAGGTTTCTGTGGCCAGTGTCAAACTGGGCCACGATAATTTGCCTCCTCTAATACCAGTGGGGGATGATGGCGAGACCCTGCGGCGGCTTGGTGATTGTTGCAATGGTTGGGTCCTGTTGTGGCCAAAGAGGCTGCTTCGTCTGGAGGCGGCTGGGAGCACACCCACGAGCACGCAGCCTCAGCAAGGTATGAACATCAACACCCCACCTACCCAATTAGCGTCGGGTGTCGGGTTGGGTGATAGCGGACGGGGTAAGCAGGTGGCTCCATTAGAGGCTGATGACGTCGCCATGGATGAGGATGAGGATGACGATGGCGCTGAACAGTATGTCTATACTGGCGCCTCCTCAGGGTTTGAGCATCATGAGTCGGTGCCTGAATTACCGTCTCAACGTGTTATTGACGACCATCCGGTGGTAAAGAAGCCTAGGAAGAGAGCGAGGAAAGGCAAAAAAGCTGATTCTATGATCCAGCCGCCTCAGCAGCCTCGGCTTCGGGACCGTGTAGATATCCCCGATGCGGATAAATGGCATATCCCCGGTAAACCAATCCTACCTGAAACAGCGCTACGGGCCAGATTCGGCGATCTGAGGAGACTTCATGACGATGTGCTGCGGGTAGAGAAAGGCCTCATCGCCTCGAAAGATCCAGGATACCCACTCTACGTGGTTAATGTTCCGCAGCAAATGTAAATGCGTCAAGGGCTTCCCGCGGATAAGTTCTTCCTCCGATTCGATTACATATTCGACATGTTTCACGTGAAGAAGCTGGATTTTACTTTTGTCCGCATTTATGCCTTGCACATGAGCTACATCATTGGGGTTGAGCAGATAGCTCATATCTGTGCCGCTGACCCGTACTACATGCACGAGGCCTTCTTGGGAGTCTGTGCACAGCATCGTGAATACGCGAGGGATTACATCGTCAGTTTCACGCTCGCCAATAAGGACAAGGAGGCGATTCTCGTGCCTTATCATCCCGTGTAAGTCATCCGCGATGCTATCCTTCCTTCGATTTCAATAATTCATTTGCACGGTGGAGGCTAATTAATTTGAGGTGTACTTATTTTGCGCAGCGGCGGGCGCGCCGTCCTCATCATCCTCTACCCCCGATTCTCACGCTCTTTACTTGGACTCGTCGAAGAACATTCACAAAAAGGATTACACCCACATCAAAGATGTTCTCGACGGTGCTATGTTTTACTACCAAGCAAGGGGTGGAGATGTTAGGGACAAGAAGAAAAGGGGCGGCAGGCACGCCTTCAGCCATAAGACCGACTTCTGCTGCATCCAGCAACCGAACGATTCTCTTAATGATGGATTCTATGTCCTACACCACATGCTGGAGTACCGACGGGATCACCAGAACCTTCACATGGCACCTAGATCTAGCGATGCCCATATTCTGCAATGGGCAAAGGACATAGGAGATATCGAGGATCATCGACTTCGAGCTGAGTTCTATAACATCCAGCGCGAACTTGCCCAAATCATCATGAATGAGGTCGTCGGAAAAACAGGGATGTTCCATGCAGAAGGACAAATGTCGCGGGAAGACACCCGAACATGGATAGCCTCTCAGCGTCTCGACATGAAGCCTTTCACAAAGCTCGATGACTATCTCCCTGACTTGGATGGATGGCACGACATGCTGGAGTGATTGTCGATATATGACAATGTGTCCGTTTAGTCCATAGTTTCTTTTATGACAAAACTTTGAGTTATGCACGGTGAAACTTTATTTGTGATGTAATTAAACCGTCCTCCTCGACTAGCGAAAATCACTCTAGTTAGGTCATTTGGGTACGATGAACTTTGTTATTTATGCTTATGATATGTTGTTTCTATTTTTGCCAAGTCTGTCTCTTTGTGTTGCTCAACTATATATGTTGCATATCATCGACTCATGTGACGATGCAGGTGCATAGATCATAAATGGCGAAGAAGTGCTACGCCATGAGTATATATCGACAAGTGGCGGAGTGAAAGGCCAAGGTGTACGGTTTTCGGTTTCGGCGACACGCAGTATTAGTTTAGGTTCACGCTAATGCGAGAGAGGATCTGAACTCATGTACTCAAAGTGATAGCTATTCTCATGTATATCATTGTTTAGATGGATGACGATGTATTTGCAAGTAATCGAGACTTGTATCGCTATTTTCGAGATTGATGACGAGATCGAGACCACTTTGTGTTGGATGATGATTATGATGATGACATGATTTGATGAGACTAATTGTATGTATATGCTATGATTACATTTGTATGTGGATGATATGCTAAAGATTATTGTATAAAGCCTATTCAAATGCAAAACAAATAAAAAACAAATCTGCAGGGAAAAAAACTAATAAAACTAGTAGTAGCGAGGGGGGGATTTAGCAGTAGCGCCGGCTTACCAGTAGCGCTTACACCAAAACGGCGCTGCAGCTAATACCAGTAGCGCCCTTTTCTAAACCGCGCTGCAGCAATTCGTGTGTAGCAGTAGCGTGTGTCAACACGCGCTACTGCTACACGTTAGCTGTAGCGCCTTATTAGTAGCGCCGGTACCCGCGCTACTGAGGGTGCCCAAACCCGCGCTGCTGCTAGGCTTTTCCCTAGTAGTGGATTTAAGGAACTAAAATACCCAATTTCTGATTTAGGGTTAGTTTTTTTTTTGCACTTTGGTATCCAGTACATCAACACATATAATTTTGCACGTCATTTCTGCCTCAATTAGCTTTGATGTTATTTTAGTGTGTTCGTAAGATCATATTGAGAATTTTAGTGTGTTTGTAAGATCATATTGAGAATTTTAGTGTGTTTGTAAGATCATATCGATCTATTTCTATGTGATATTGATAATTAGTTAGAACAATCACATGTCCTTTTGTTTAAAAAAATTTAGGATGGACCACCCTGTTATAAAATGCTAGCTCCGCCACTGCCCACCACCCCACCACCCTGTTCGACGTTTCAAGAGTAGAGGGAAAGGAAAATACAATAAAAGAGCGAAAGGCAAGTATTGGAAGGACATGGGAAATACTACTTGGGAGTCATTAATGTGTCATGTAATTTGCTACTACTTAGTTGCTACCTTGGCATCCCTCTGAAACTAAATAGATGGTATAGATGACACTTATTTTACTTAGAAGCACTCTCTACAGATAGTATTTCGTGTAGAAAGAACTCACAAACATGATCTATATTGACAACTTTAGTTTGGACAGAGATGAAGAAATCAATTTTGGACATGTGGATGGCATTCAAATATGTCGGTTGCCAAACTGAATCAAGAAGGCCACAACACATAAAAATTGTAAACTATGGCAACCAGTTTGTAATATCTAGTTATTTGGATGAACAAACCGGTGTGTCCACAATGCAAAATAATATCCCTGCAAGTCATCACAAACAAATATCATGTAAGTAAAACAAGTCTGCGTTGTAATGCTATGAATCCTGGAAACATCAGAAGGACACTCATAGATTTCGTAAAGGGACTTTTGAAAAACAAAGAAAGAAAGTTAGCAAGTTCTCTTATCTGCAAGTATAAACATGACATAGGCATACACTAATTAGAGAACGTAATTGATTCAGTATTTCAACTATATTTTTCGCCGAGGGGTCAAGGGTCGAGGGGTCAAGGGTCGAGGGGTTGAGTGGTCGAGGGATGACACCCCGACACGACACTCTGACACCCCGACCTGACACCCCGACACCCTGATACCACGACACCACGACACACAGACACGACACCCCCGACACCCGACACCTCTTCGGCCTCCTGTTGACCAAAAAGGTGCTCTTCGGCCTTCCAGAGGCCGACGGGGTCATATATTTGTGAATTATGAGTTAGGTCATATATTTTCCAATTATGTTATGAAAAACATCATATATATTTGCGTTGATCGGGTGGATTTAAATGTGCAGTTGTTTCATCGCTGTGAGGGTCTGGTGTTCAACGACCTCCCCGTGCGTTCGACGAGCTCCGCCCCTGCGTTCGTGGGTGAGCACAAATGACATCTCCTCCTCTCCCCCTTCATTTGCTCTGTTCCGGTCTTCGTGCCGATGAAACTTGCTAGCTATAGGTGTATTCAATCATCAGTATGCGTGACCACTATGCGTCTCCCGTTCGAAAGGGTTACATCTATAAATATGCATTCATTTGCATATTTATAGCCGTAATTCTTTCGAATTGTCCAACGTTATCCATGGACAGCCCGAGTATGTGTAGATTGGGTTCGTTTTCCCATATGCTCTGCTTCGGATCCAATGCAGAATTTCGTCAGTGCCTCTCTGTTGTTCTCCGGGTACACATCCTCTCTGCTTATTGCCGAGATGTGTATCAGGAGAACAGCGGGGAGGTGCTGCCGAAATTTTGTGCCGGATCCGAAGCAGAGGATGGGAAAACGAACCCAATCTACACATACTCGGGTGGGATTAGGACCTATCTTTACCTATTAGCGTCTAGGTTGCATGGACGTAATAAATCTGAGAAACTCTATTAACTGATGAATATGGTTTGCTGAATTATGTATGTATTTCTTGTGTGTCCAGTAGCTAGGCAAGATGAGTGATCGTGCGTGGATGTACACCGGTCACCCTAGTCAGAAAGACATGACCCCTGAATGGATGACAAAAACCAAGGGGTTTATCAGAGCCGCATTTGCAAATGGACAGGAAACAACCTGGTGCCCCTGTGTCGAGTGCGACAACTATCGTAAGATGTCAGAGTTTGAAATGATCAAACACCTGCAGAAGTGGGGTTTTACGCCCGATTATATGGTGTGGACATTTCATGGTGAGTCTGCCCAACGTTCCAGAGCTGAGGAGGGCCGTCGTCGCACCGACGAGCATGGTACCGGGATGGAAGACATGGTGCAAGACTTTGATGATGCTCGGGATTCGGACGATGAGATGGAGGAATCTGCAAAGGCCTTCAATGATATGTTGGAGTCTATGAAGCGTCCTCTCCACGAGCACACCGAGCTTTGTCAGCTGGATCCATCGCAAAAGTAATGGCTCTGAAGGCTGAATTTAACTTGGGCAGAGAATGCTATGATGCGATGGTGACACTATTTGGACGCTTTCTACCCAAAGGCCATATAATGCCTGCAAACCTGTACCAGTCAGAAAAAAATCCTTCGTGTACTTAAGATGCCCTATGAGAAGATAGATGCTTGTGAGAATGGATGTGCCTTATTTAGGCTCCAGTATGCGGACTTGAACTATTGTCCCATTTGCAAGTCTTCCAGGTATGTTGAGGTAGACAATGGTATGGGTGAGAAGAGTCACACCAAAATCCCCATTAAAGTTCTTCGGTATATGCCAATCATACCAAGACTTCAACGTCTATTCATGGTCGAAGAGACGGCCAGACAGATGACATGGCACAAATTGGGAAAAGAACCGAACGGGATGCAGATGGGAATCTGATGATGGTACACACATCAGATGGTGCTGCATGGAAACACTTCGATGCATTGCATGATGAAAAAACGGCAGATCCAAGGAATCCTCGAGTAACCATCAGCACAGATGGGTTCAATGTGTTTGGTATGATGGCATCCCAATACAGTTGTTGGCTTGTATTTGTCACTCTACTCAATCTCCCCCCGGACAGATTATGCAAAGAAAGAACATTTTCCTGACGTTGATAATTTTGGGGCCTAACTATCCGCGGAAGAATATGAATGTGTACATGCAGCCGCTTAAGGATGAATTGCAAGAAGATTGGGATAATGGGATCAAGACATACGATGCCGCTACAAAAAAAACTTCCTAATGCGTGTGTGGTACATGTACTCGATGCATGACTTGCCGGCGTATAAACTATTCGTTGGCTGGTGTGTGCATGGAAGGTTCCCGTGCCCCATACGCAAGGAAGCTCTTGAGTTTCGTCGGCTGCAGGCGGGTGGCAAGTTTTCTTGCTTCGACATGCATAGACAGTTCCTGGATCCTCACCATAAGTTCAGAAAAGACAAGAAGAACTTCATCAAAGGTAGAGATGTCAAAAACTCTGCACCACCTGCATTGACAGGCCAACAGACCCTGGATCAGTTAAACGCTCTCGAGCCGGATCCAAAGCGTCCAGGGTATTTCAAGGGGTATAATACGGAACACGCCTGGACCCACAAGATATGCTTGTGGGATCTGCCGTACTTCAAAGACCTCCTTTGCCCACACAACATCGACGTGATGCACACTGAAAAGAATGTCGGCGAGGCCCTCTTTGGTACATTTTTCGGCATAGAGGGGAAAATGAAGGATAATCCTAAGGCTAGAGTCGATCAAGAGGCTCTATGTGATAGACCGCTACAAAACATGAAACAACCAAAAGGAAAGAAGAACTGGGCGAAGCCAAAGGCATGGTTAAATCTTGGAAGGCCTGTTATGAGGGAAATACTCCTGTGGGTGAAAAAGGAGTTGATGTTCCCCGATGGGTATGCATCGAATCTAAATAGGGGTGCGAGCCTTGAAAAATTGAAAATATTTGGTCTCAAGAGTCATGATTGGCACATATGGCTTGAGCGGGTAATGCTGGTGATGTTGTGTGGCTTTATCCTTGAGGATGAATGGCTAGTACTGGCAGAGCTGAGATATTTCTTCCACGTTCTATGTGCGAAAGAATTATCACCTGGCTTGCTAGAAGAAATGAAAGAGTTGGTGCCGGAGTTGATCTGCAAGTTGGAGAAGATCTTTCCACCTGGCTTCTTTAATCCAATGCAGCATTTGATTTTGCATCTCCCGACTGAGGCACGATTGGGGGGGGGGCGTGCAGGATCATTGGTGCTATGCAACTGAGAGGATGCAGAAGACGCCTCGAGCAAAATGTAAAAATAAACATCGAATTGAAGCATCGATGGCCGAGGCATTCATTACTAAGGAGGCGCCAAACTTCGTGACAGCACACTACAAAGCCAAAAAACGTCATTTGCATAATCCGAAGCCTCAGTACAATGTTGGCGACCCTAAAAAGGGTGGATCCAACCTCAGCCTATTCAAAGGGAAGCTCGCACCAGCCGGTGCTTATACTCCCTTATTGTTGGATAACGACGAATGGCGGACCATTACGTTGTATATCTTGAACAATCTAACAGAAGTGCGGCCGTACATCGAGTAAGTTCTCGGTACATTGTTTCGCAACCTCTACTTCATTTGAACTGCTCTTATTCCCGGATACTTGATACAGTCGATACGTCGCCAAATTCTCATATGGAGCGGTTATCCAAAAGGATTCCGTCGAAGAGTATGAGCTTCTGGCAATGCATGGAGGCGGCTATCCCAGTTTCATCTCTTGGTTCAAACAAACGGTAATTTCCATTAGACCATTTCATTTATTCTTCTAAAGTCTGGCTAATGCAACAATCCTTTCGTATTAAACTTGTAGGCTAGTTCAGAGTCTATGGACGCCGAATTGAGACAAGTTGCTAATGGTTTTGACTATAAGGTCCATTCATTTGACAAATACGACATCAACGGGTATCACTTTCGTACCTATGGCAAAGAGCTATCTATGGCCGACTGAAAGTCTACAAATTGTTGTGTCTCTGCTATCGGCGAAGGAGATACCGAGTATTATGGAAGAGTTGTAGCAATTTATGAACTTCTATTCTATGGTGCAAACCCACCGAACGTCGTAGTCTTCAAATGTCATTGGTTCCAGCCGAAAGAGACTAGAAGGACTCATGAACATCTAGGGCTAGTCGAAATCAAACAAAGCACCCATTTGGATGTTCCCGATGTCTATATTACGGCTCAACAGGCAACCCAAGTTTTCTATCTACCGTGGGCCTGCCAAAGTGATCCAAATCTCGAAAGTTGGGATGTCGTTTATGAAGTGTCGCCACGTGTTAGACCACCTCCCCCCAATGAAGAGGATTATGAACCTCACATTAATCCAGACACATATGAAGGAGAATTGTTCCAAGAAACACGTCTTTCCAAAAAACATTTCAAGAACCGCTCACCTCATAACATTCAAGTAGACAGCGGCAGTGAATCCGAGCCTGAGCAGGAACAAGAAGAGCCTGAACAAGAAGAGGTTACTGCTGCGGATGACCTGTCAATGCTTGACCGATTACATGCAGGAGGCCTTCCAGATGTTGATGAATTTATTGATGATGATGATGAGCACGTCATTACTGATAGTGATGAGGATGATGCATTTATTGACCCCGAAGCATAGACGATGATGATGCATTTATGAATGATGACGACGAAGATTAATATTATAGTTCATGTCAGGTATTCCATTATTATTATATACATATATATTATTAATTAGTTCAAGTTTTAACCTAGCTACCTCAAAAATGACCTATTTAACATAGGATAGCTCTAAAATGAGCTATACTTAGCATTTATTCCTCCAAAATGAATTTATATGATTAGCTAGCTCAAAAATGACATAACAACCTTAATTAGCTCAAAAATGACCTATTTAACCTAGGATAGCTCTAAAATGAGCTATACTTAGCATTTATTCCTCTAAAATGAATTTATATACATATTATTATTCATTTCAGGTATTCATTTTTTTATGTTGTACTAATTTCGTTTACTCTTTGTCATTCCAGGTGTTGACAGATGGTTGGCGCGGGACGAGAGCGCTCCGAGGCTCCTACCTCGGCGCGTGGTGGGAGGGGTAGTTCCATTCCCTCCCATAGCCTCCGGAGAGCGCTAGATCTCTGTTTGTAGAGTCCAGCGATGGTCGCTTCTTCTTCGGCCGGGAGAGGTCGGGGGGGGGGGGGGTAAGAAGAAGGAGAAGGCTGCTAGAGGTGGACGTGGCGGCAGGAGAGTTAGGAAGGTTGCTACACCTTCCTCGCCGCCACCCCCAGCTAAGTCACCCGACCACAGGACTGCTCCGTCTGAGATCGAGCCATCTGAGGTGGACCCGTCTCGGACTCCACTCCACGAGCCTCCGGCCGACGAGCCTATGGCAGACGCGCCTACGGCCGACGAGCCTCGGGCTGACGACGAGCCTCGGGCCGCCGAGTCTTCGCCCCACGAGACTCTGGAGCTCAGATGGGGTCACGCTGAGTCGGAGCCGAGCCCATGGGAGGACTGGACGGAGTCGAGTGCACATGGTCATGTTCAGGGTGCAGACTATAGTCCTGATAGCTATAGCGAGGGTGAGTGGGTTGAGGGGCGCAAAGTGTACCAGTGTGGTCGTACAAAGCTCCCGCCCACCCCGGCGACCCCCGACCAGAGGTGGTTGATTGCGCCTAACGGGGAGAAGTAAGTGCATTTACTCTTTTTTTAACCTTTTGCCTTGACGTTTCTTCGAATATCTAATGCGTTGGCCTTGTCATACTGCAGTTCTTGGACACACGAAGATGGTGTCCGCAGGCCCAACACTGTCCTTGGTGTGATTTGTCGCCAGTGCTTCCCGGGGTGGGTCACGTTGCCCGGTGAGGGCCGGGTTCCAGAGCTAGGAATGACCTGGGAGCACTACTTGGCTGCCCCGGCCCCGCCGGAGCATAGGGTCGGCGATGTCGAGTGCGACACGGTGGCCGACATTGTGATCGCCACGTTTTGGGTAATTTCTCCTTTGCCATTTACGTTGTGTTTTCTTCTTTGATTGCATACCTTCTACATGTGTTTTCTTGTTTGATTGCAGACCTTCTAATCCGTGTTTTCTTGTTTGATTGCAGACCTTCTACAGGTGTGCTGAGGGACAGGAGGAGGCCGCGGCTCGGGTTATCGACGCCGAGTGCAGGCGCCTACTTGGAAACTTTCGGCACGAGGCTCGGACGCAGGCTGTTCGAGACTACTTAGCACAGACTGGTATTAGGAGGAGAAAAGAGAAGTGCCGGGACAAGTATCTGAGTAAGGAGAAGTACATGAAGGTAATTACCTATTCTTAAGGCCTTGTACTTAGTTTCCTTGATTTGATTCGCAGGCGTAGCGCTTAAATTTCTCTTGCTTAACTTAGGTGCCCCCGAGATGGTGTGCGGACAAGATGGACTGCTGGGAGGCGTTGGTGGATGAGTGGTGCTCTCCCCAATGGCGCGTCGGCCACAACATTGCAAAGGAGAAGCGTCTCAAAATGAAAGGTGTGCCACACCATCTAGGCAGTGTCAACCTACATGGGTACGGGAAAAACTGGGTATGTGTGGTTTGCTTCATGATTCATGCAAATTCATTCTTTGTGCTAGCTTGAGTCCTTAACTAATACTCTGTTCCTCTCTTTTAGTCAAAACACAACAAGGCTCCAGTGCCAGAGCTGTTCGACCTCTATGGCATGTCCAATATTGCACCGTACAAGAAGGCCAAGGTATTCTCTGAGTCTGACCTCGAAAATGCAAAGAACTTCAGCAACGAGGCCTCCCACCACAAGATGGTGCAGTACGTTAAGCAGGGGAAGGCGAGGAAAGGGCCGGACTTTAACCCGAGCCGGCCTCTTGATCCAGAGCTGGTGATGATATCTGGTGGCGGGAGGTCCCATGGCTCGTTAGCCATTGGTAATGGACTGATACGTTGTAGTAGCACTCTCCCGCAGATCAAGAAGCGCCAGACCAGCTCTGATCCTGAGATACCGCCTCGTTTACGACCAGTGGAAATCGAATTCCAGGTTTGTTATACGGACTCAGTAGCCTTTCCTCCATTACATTGTGTTTGCGGCCGTCGATGATTACAATGCTAACGAGTGGTGTTGCAGGCTGCTATTGAGGCAGAGAGAGCGAAGACCCAGGCTTCTTTTGAGGAGAGGGACCGGCAATTGGCGGAGAGGGACCGGCAGGCGGCGGAGAGGGAGAGGGAGAATGAGGAGAGGACAGCTAGGCTGTTGGAGGAGGAGAGGAACCGGAATGACTCGGCTAACCGGGCCATGTATGATCTCTTCGTGGTAAGTTTCTTCTGCATATTAGCTAAATCATGCACGCAATGTTCCTTTCATTAGTAACTAATATGACCGACTCGTCAAAACCAAATGTGTAGTCCATGTGCGAGAAGAACAGCCAGACCCCTCCGTCGATGCCAGTCATTGCTCCGGCGGGCACGGTGAGTTTCATTTGAACGGTCATTAGTTACTAGTCTTCACATTTGAGTTGCATCATACTAATGATACATTGGAAATAATCTTTGGTGCAGCGTAACTCCCGACAAGCATCGACCGATCCTTCTCCGTCTGCCACTGGCGCGACCGGTCCTACACCTACACCTACACCTACACCTCCGTGATGACGGTAAGTTTCCCAAGTGTTTTGCTTAATAGAGTTTTGTTGTGATGCCATGTTGTATCTACACATATCGTGCATAATGTGTGTATGTTTGAAATGCATTGTATGTGTGGGATTCGACACCTAGTCGTGTGCCTTTGGTAGCCTTCCATACAGGGAAATGCCTCCTAGTGCTTCCACTGAGCCATGGTAGTTCGCTACTGCTCCGGAACACATGGATTGACCGGCATGTGTCCTTCTTTGCTCCTGTGTCTGTCCCTACGGGGAAATGTCACGCGGTGTATCACCGAAGTCCTTGTAGCTTGCTACGACTTGGTTGCACTCGCTGATGACCGACACGTGCATTGCTGGGTCATGTATGCCTGTCCCTGTACGTTTGTGCCACCTTGGTTCTATGACTAGTCATGTCGGCCCGGGTTCTCTGCCATATGGATACTAGCGACATAATCATATACTTAGCATTTTTTCCTCCAAAATGACTCAATATGCTTAGCTAGCTCAAAAATGACATAATAAGCTTAATTAGCTCCAAAATGACATATTTAACCTAGGATAGCCCTAAAATGACCTATACTTAGCATTTTTCCTCCAAAATGACTTAATATGCTTAGCTAGCTTAAAAATGACATATTTAACCTAGGATAGCTCTAAAATGACCTATACTTAGCATCTGTCCCTCCAAAATGACTTAATATGCTTAGCTAGCTCTAAAATGACATATTTAACCTAGGATAGCTCTAAAATGACCTATACTTAGCATCCTTTCCTCCAAAATGACTTAATATGCTTAGATAACTCCAAAATGACATAATATGCTTAAGAAATGACATATTTTAGGTCCTAGATGACTTCACATGCTTAGCTAGCTCCAAAATGACATAATAACCTTACTTAGCTCCAAAATGACCTATTTAACCTAGGCTAGCTCTAAAATGACCTATACTTAGCATTTTTTCCTCCAAAATTACTCAATATGCTTAGCTAGCTCAGAAATGACATAATAAACTTAATTAGCTCCAAAATGACCTATTTAACCTAGGATAGCTCTAAAATGACCTATACTTAGCATTTTTTCCTCCAAAATGACTTAATATGCTTAGCTAGCTTAAAAATGACCTATTTAACCTAGGATAGCTCTAAAATGACCTATACTTAGCATATTTTCCTCCAAAATGACTTAATATGCTTAACTAGCTCTAAAATGACCTATACTTAGCATATTTTCCTCCAAAATGACTTAATATGCTTAACTAGCTCTAAAATGACATATTTTAGCTCCTAAATGACTTCATATGCTTAGCTAGCTCCAAAATGACATAATAACCTTACTTAGCTCCAAAATGACCTATTTAACCTAGGATAGCTCTAAAATGACCTATACTTAGCATTTTTTCCTCCAAAATGACTCAATATGCTTAGCTAGCTCAAAAATGACATAATAAGCTTAATTAGCTCAAAAATGACCTATTTAACCTAGGATAGCTCTAAAATGACCTATACTTAGCATCATTTCCTCCAAAATGACTTAATATGCTTAGCTAACTCCAAAATGACATAATATGCTTAAGAAATGACATATTTTAGCTCCTAAATGATTTCACATGCTTAGCTAGCTCCAAACTGACATAATAACCTTACTTAGCTCTAAAATATTTTGGTATTTTTGTTGTGTAGATTGGAAAATAAAGATTGAAAAATAAACACCGACAGAAATGGCTTATTGACGGGAGAATAATATAATGGAAGATAGACCCGGGGGGCATAGGTTTCACTAGTGGCTTAAGATAGAAAATTCTACAGTGGGTGAACAAATTATTGTCGAGCAATTGATAGAAAAGCACATAGTTATGAGAATATCTAGGCATGATCATGTATATAGGCATCACGTCCGCGACAAGTAGACCGAAACGATTCTGCATCTACTACTATTACTCCACACATCGACCGCTATCCAGCTTGCATCTAGAATATTAAGTTCATAAGAACAGAGTAACGCATTATGCAAGATGACATGATGTAGAGGGATAAACTCAATCTATATGATATAGACCCCATCTTTTTCTCCTCGATGGCAACAATACAATACATGCCTTGCTACCCCTGCTGTCACTGGGAAAGGACACCGCAAGATTGAATCCAAAGCTAAGAACTTCTCCCATTGCAAGAAAGATCAATCTAATAGGCCAAACAAAACTGATAATTTGAAGAGACTTGCAAATATATTAAACCATGCATAAAAGAATTCAGAGAAGAATCAAATATTGTTCATAGATAATCTTGATCATAAACCCACAATTCATCGGATCTCGACAAACTCACCGCAAAAAGAATTACATCGAATAGATCTCCAAGGGAATCGAGGAGAACTTTGTATTGAGATCCAAAGAGAGAGAAGAACCCGAAGGTCTGTGGTAAACTACTCACACATCATCGGAGAGTCTATGGTGTTGATGTAGAAGCCCTCCGTGATCGACTCCCCCTCCGGCGGAGCGCCGGGAAAGGCCCCAAGGTGGGCTCTCACGGGTACAGAAGGTTGCGGCGGTGGAAATAGGGTTTCATGGTGCTCCTGGATGTTTTCAGGGTATATAGGTATATATAGGAGGAAGAAGTAGGTCAGTGGATGAAAGAACATGTGGTGCCCCCATGTTTGGTTTTGGTAATTGATGACAATCTCTATGGACTAATGGTTGCCTTGAGTTTCATTTGAAGGGTTTGTCCATAGGCTTTTCTTGGAGTCCATTTGTTGGTTTCAAGGAGAGTTTGTGATGACCACCGTGCTATTAAGGAATTATCCCAAGATTGGTCATGTGAGTGTTGAGCGTATTGCAAGCATGTCTTGAAGAAAAAGATTGTGTGATCATTCATGTCTACCTTCAAGACATCATCCAAACTAAGAGAGTTGGAAAGATTCAAGGTTGATCAAGACTAAGTCAAGAGTGAATCAAGTTGATCAACTCTCAAAGCGTAAAAGATGTACCGAGGGGGATCAAGTGATCCCATGGTATGGTAAGCATTGTCCATTGCACTTTGTGTACTAACCCATGGTCTATGTGAGAGTTCTATGTGGGGTTAGGTACATGTCCATGGGCTTGCGTCAAGAGGAAGATATCATACAACCCATGGAAAGGCATCAAGTGGTGATCATCATCAAAATTGCCGTGTGCAAGTTCAAGTGGAGCATCACGAAGAGATCAAGTGCTTGGATCTTGCCATCCATTGTGGTGTCAATGGACTTGTGAAGATGTGCCGAAGAGTGGCTCACCCATAGTGGACTATGGGGGAGCAATCATCTAGTCTTCATCGAGCCAACGCAATCAAGAAAGGTGGTCCAACTTGAGGGAGTCAAGATCGTCATCATCTAGCTCAAGTGGATCATGTGCAAGGCAAAGGTTTGCCCTTGATAGGTTTTCTATTTTACCGGTCTCATGGTGGTAGTTGGGAGACGGGTTATAGGATCGATAGCCGTACTATCAAGGGGGCTCTCAAGTGAGTAGCTTGATCGTATCGTTCTTCGAGAGCTCAAACCATTGCATCCTTGCATCATGTTTCTTGGTTCTTGTTTGTTTCTATTTGTGAGTCTTAGAGCTTATGGTCATCTTGATGACAAGCTTGAGTTCATCAGCGGAGATTGCATCGTCTTCTATGATGTTTTCGGTGTTGGAGGTTTTACGGTCTTATCCAAGGAAGGGTTCTCACCATTTTCTTTTGGGCCTTTTATCATTTGCTTATTATTGGTATTTCTATCAAGATTATGTTAGCCCTTGTCGCTAGCTTTCCAACAAACTTGGTTTCGTCGAATTCGGAGTCCGAATGAGGAAGTTGTGGTAGTTTTGGTGTTCTGAAAAGGCTGCAGCGGTACTACCGCGGGTAGGAGCGGAAGTAATTTTTTACTACCGCCCTTGGGAGCGGTACTACCGCCCTTGGGAGCGGTACTACCGCTTGGAGCAGTACTACCGCGGCTACTTCCGTGGCTACTTCCGCTCGGGACCAAAATCTCGTCACAAGTCCAGCGGTGGTAGGCACGGATGTAATTTTTTAGTACCGCTCGCAAGCAGTAGTACCGCTACCCCGAGCAGTAGTACCGCTACCCCTAGCGGTAGTACCGTGATGTCAAGCGGTACTACCGCTCGATGCGGGCTGTGAGCATAACGGTTGGATTCGGAGGTCCTATAAAGGGGTCTTCTTCCCATTGAACCTTATCCTTTGAGCTCGTGTTCTTCCCCATTGTTGACCTTCTTCGAGCTTGCTAACTCTCAATCCCTCCATGGATTCTTGCTAGTTTTGAGGGAAAAGAGAGGAGATCTAGATCCACATTTCCACCAATCACTTTCTCCTCTATGTGAGGGGAACCCTTGGATCTAGTTCTTGGAGTTCTTGGTGTTCTCCTTCTTGTTCTTCCTCTCATTTTCCTCCCTAGCATTAGTTGCTTGGTGGGATTTGAGAGAGAAGGACTTGGCACTCCGTGTGCCCTTGCCATTGCATTTGGTGCATCGGTTTGAGTTCTCCACGTGATACGTGGAAGTTACAAGTTGAGAAGCTTATTACTCTTGGGTGCTTGGTGCCCTTGAGCTTGTTCATCTTGGGTGCTTGGCGCCCTAGTCGGTTGGTGGTGTTCGAGCTCAATCATTGTGGTGTAAAGCTCCGGCAAGCGTCGGGTCTCCAATTAGGTTGTGGAGATCGCCCGAGCATTTTGACGGTACCGTGACCGCCCCAAAGGTTGCCAAAGTGTACGGTTCGGTGACCGCCCCAAGGGTCGCCATTTATGCGGGTTCGGTGACCGCCCTCAAGGGTCCCTTAGTGGAATCACGGCATCTTGCATTGTGCGAGGCGTGAGGAGATTCTGGTGGCCCTAGTGGCTTCTTGGGGAGCATTGTGCCTCCACACCGCTCCAAACGGAGATTAGCATCCGCAAGGGTGTGAACGGGATACATCGTCGTCTCCGCGTGCCTCGGTTATCTCTTACCCGAGCCCTTTACTTATGCACTTTACTTTGTGATAGTCATATTGTTCTTTGTCATATATCTTGCTATCACATAGTTGCTTATCTTGCTTAGCATAAGTTGTTGGTGCACATAGGTGAGCCTAGTTGTTTTAGGTTTTGTGCTTGACAAATTAACCGTTAGGTTTATTCCGCATTTGTTCAAGCCTAAACCGTAATTATTTTAAAGCGCCTATTCACCCCCTCTAGGCGACATCCTCGATCTTTCAATTGGTATCAGAGCCTCGTCTCTCTTTGTTGGGCTTAACCGCCTAGAGAGTAAAGATGTCGACTAGAGGATTAGGATTCTCTGACACTCTTAGTTTCGATGGCACAAATTTTGATGTTTGGGTAATTCGCATGCTTAATCTCTTTAGGGTCATGGACCCGAATTTAGAGCGAATTGTAGATATGGGTTTTCTCCTCCAAAGGATCCCCAAAGATTATCTTTAGAGGATGAGAAAACTCTTATCTCAATGCTCAAGCTTCTAATGTGCTTTTCGATGCTTTGAGCAATGTAGTTATATTTGAACTCATGCCGTTCGGGATGCTCATGAGTTATGGACAAAGCTTCAAGATAAATATGGTGTGTCCAAGATTTGTGGGGATGGTTGTTCTCCTCCACCTCCGGTCATATAGTCTTCTCAACTTCTTCTACTTCACCTACATGTGGTTTGCCACAAGGTAATGATATGGTGAGTAGTGTTGGTCATTGCAATGATGATAGTATGCTTATTGTGGATGATCCTTCATCACTATATTATTGCAATGCTCCTCTTTGGGCTTTAACACTTGAGCACTCCAAATGCTTCACATGCTTGTGTTGATAGTCCTTGCATATCATGTAGAAATTGCTTGACTAAATATCATGATGATATGCTTGCTATGTCTTGTTGCCATGATAAAAATGCATCTATTTCCTCGAATTGTTGTGCTAACAATGTAGAGGAAACCGAACACTCCATGGAACAAGATGTGGTGTTTAGTGGTGCCTCAAGGGATCCTACATCATCATCTATTGCGTTTTGCCTTATGGCTAAGGCGTCAAAGGTATCTCCTACTTTGTACCCCAATATGTCTCTTGATGATGATGTTGATGCTAATGATGATGAGGATAATGATGAAGAGAATGATAATGTTGCCTCCTTAAAAATTAAGGGGGAAATGGTTTTTAAAGCTCTTCATAAAACTAAAGTTGCTCGTTCCAACTTCATGGAAATCATGTCCATTGCTATTGAGAGCAAGAAATATATTGATGAGTTGGAATCTCGTCTTGAGGAGCATGAGGTCACCATTGATAAAATGGAAGGTCATGGGCGTGATTACGCTAATGAGATTGCGGACCTCTCTCAAGCTCTTGAACTTGAACAAACCACCAAGGAATCTCTTGAGGAGACTTTTGCTCTAGAATTGTCTAGAGTGAAGGAATCTATTGATAGAGCCCTTGAGGTGGCCAATGTTTTTAAAACTAAAAATGCTAAGCTTGAAGTTGCTCATGCTAGACTCCTTGAGGATTTTGAGCACCTCGAAAATGGCTCAAGGGTCATCAAGGGTGAGCTCATCAAACTCACCGAGTCTCATGCCCAACTTGAAGCTTCTTATTTCAAAGAGCTTGCCAAGTTGTCCTCTCCTATTGTTGTAAATGATGATGCTTGTGCTACTAACTCTATTACTTGTGAAGCATCCATTTTGAAGGAGAATGTTGAGCTACGGGCTCAACTTGAGGTGCTATCTAACAATTATGGGAAATTGGAAGAAAGTCATGAAAAGCTCTCAAGCTCTCATGATGGCCTTCTAGTATCCCATAGTGTGCTAAAGATAGCTCATGAGGCCATGATTGCTAAGGTAACATCTAGTGAGCCTCATGTGGATACTAGCACTACTTCTAGTCAAAATAGTATATTGCCATGTGCTAGTCCTTGTAATTCATCTACTCACAATGTTGGTACATCTTGTGATGAATTGCTTTCCTTGCCTTGTTGCTCTAACGATGAAGCTTATACTTCCTCTAGTACTTGTGTTGAGACTAACCATGTAGAGGAAATCAACGAGCTCAAGGCCCAAGTCACTTCTTTGAAGAAAGACTTGGAAAAGTGTCATGAAGGTAAATCCACACTCAACAATATCTTGAGTGTGCAAAAATCCCCAATGACAAAGGTGGACTTGGATTCAACTCCAATAAGAAGAAGAAGAAGTCCAAGATGAATAAAAAGAAGGGCCAAGAACAAGTCAAGAATTCGGCCAAGATTGTTTGCTTCAAGTGCAAAGTAGAAGGGCATCATGTTAGATCTTGCCCATTGAAGAAGAAGGCCATTAGTGTCAAGCAACAAGGGAAGAGGGCACAAGTTCAATCACATGCTCAACCTCAAGTTGAAGAAAGGCCTCTTCCCAAGAAGACTCAAGTTAATGCTTCTCAAGTTGAGAGATCAAGTGAGAAGAAAGTGAAGAGTAGACGTTGCTACCTATGCCGTGAGAAAGGTCACCTCGCTTCTTCATGCACTAGTGGTAACTTATCCAACCCAATTATTATTGATGATATCTATTCTCTTGGGAAGGATAAGGTTGGCAATGTGTGTGCCAAGTTTGTTGGTACTCAAAGTGGTGTCAAGAAAAGAACCATTTGGGTAGCCAAGCCTATTGTGACTAACCTCTTAGGACCCAACTTGGTTGGGGACCAACAATCTCAAACTTGATCAATAGGTGTTTTTGGAGGGCATTGGAGACTTGGCTACATTATGAAGAATTAAGGGACTTCATCATTCTTTTGTCACAAGTCAAGTTTATTGGATTATCAAGTTTCTATCTTATATCCAATGTGCCTCCTTATGTAACTTGTACTTAAATTGTTTACCTTGAAAGTTACTTGCCCCCTTGCATGTTTTGGTTTTGTTCCTTGCATGTGTTTGTATATGTTGTGATTCCAACGTGCTTACCTTGAGCAATCAAGTATGTGTGTGTTGGTTTGCACATCATGTGCGTGTGTGTCGTGCGTTGAGCCTTTATGCTTCTTGTTTGTATCCTAGTTGGCTCGTGTGAGAGATTAATGGAACATCCCATTTTGGGGGAGTGATGTGCTCACAATCCTATAAATGTGTGTACATGAGGAATACCATCTAGTATTGATATTACAATATTATCTAGTCGCTAGGTGGTATATCTCTCATGAGAAATTCAAATTCTAAATAGTCCATTAATTATCTCTTGTTTGTTCCTCTTATTGCCTCTTGTTAAGTTCTTATTGGTATCACATTATGGGGAGTAATATGCTAAGTGCATATTACAAGCCTAGAAAATGTGTACATTTGAGATATTGTCACCTAGAATTGATATTGTAGATTATCTTGTTCCTAGGTGGCATGTTAGCTCTACAAGTTGCAATCTGCTTGTGGTTGGTGTGAAGATGATGTCGGATATCCTTGTTATCTACCACCGGGAATTATTTCCAAATACTTCTTGTCTTTGACAATTGGTAGTCTTATGTGTGGTAGAATTTATTGATCATCTTTACATCGGCTTTTTGTTTTACTTGCCTTTTCTCTTGCCAAGGTTTGTGTCAACTCCGTTGTCTTCCTACCACTTGTGGATCTTGTTTATTTCTTGTTCTTGTCTAGTGTTTTCTAGATATAGTGAAAGCGGTGATCCCACCTTGTGCTTTTTGTATTCAAATACAAATCCTATATAATGCACAACTCGTGGGGGAGCTATTCTATTTTCTTTAGAACACTCTTTTTGTGATCCTTATCAAGTGTGTTTTAGTGGAAGGCAAGCCTTTTTCTTTTGATACTTTGTGCCATCATGAAACTTTGTCGAGAGCTTGGTTTGTTTGGAACCATCCTCTCTTTGGGAGTTTGACATCTTTAGTTTAGTGTGTATCAATGGATATCTCATTCCTTGATGTATCTTTATGATATCTTTCAAGTGATGATTTCTCCATTTGGTATCCTTTTCACTTGGCATTTCTTCGTCTTTTGGTTTCGGGTTTTTGAAAGTCTTGAGCATGCATGTTTACTTCATGTATTTCATTTGGCATGCTTTCTTTCTTTGACTCAATATATATCGGAAACTCCACCTAGTCTCAATTTGGATGAGATGTGCATGAAATTCATTATCATATCTATATGCACATATTTATGTGGAGTTTGTCCTATGTATTGGTGTTTCTAACTATTTGGTCCCAATGAGTTTGGGTACCGTCTAGTTTGTGTTGTTCTTCTAGGAACTTTTGGAGATGCATTGGATGCTCGGCTCACTCTCAAGGAAGGTGTTGTCACCATGTGCATATTGGAGTCAAGCTAGGATGATCAATGAACTACTATCTACCTTCAATTGGTATCTACTACTTCCTTCCAATGATATCTCGGTAACAAGTATCTATTCATGCTTTCCCTTCTTGCACTCAACCTTGTGTAGGTTGCATCTTGGCATGATATTAATTTCATATCTTGTGATACTTGTTTCCTTTCTCAAAGCATCCCAACGATGATCTCTTGTTGCTAGTTGTGATGTCTTTGATGGTTGTGTGTTTGGGCTTCATTTATATACAATAAGACCATATCTAGCCAAGTGCTATGCTTTCAAGCAAATATCTTATTGGTATATTTATGACTTCCTTGTGGATATCTTGTTCCTTCGTGGTGTAACTATTTCGGGTGTACATCCTTCTTTGTAGATATATATATATCATTATGATTTCGTCTACATAGAACCTTATACACTTGAGAGAAATTACATCTCTAGTTGATATCCTTTCTTTCACGTCCACCTTGTCTTTCTTATGTTATTTCTTTGGTGGCTCCGTGAAAGCTTTTGCCTTGAGTGCGTGTCCTCTATCGTTGCATCTTGATGCACTCTTGTGTGGTGAAGATTAGTTTCCTCATGCTTATCTTTAACAAGGCTTTTGCCATCTTAATTGGCATCCCTCGTCTTGATGAGGCTTTCATCTTCTATCTTCACCACGGGTTGTCACAAGCATAAGTTCTTTATATGCTTATTAGTAAGCTTGTGAACCCATTTGCTAGTTGTGTGTGTGGGAATGATAGGCCTTGCACCGTGTGCCTCATTATTTCAAGACTATGTTGATGCTTAATGCTCATCCTAATTTTAGTCCTCTCAAGTGCTTTGCCATGACTCACACACATCTTTTTGGTTGAGCCTATTCTTAAGTTGCCTCTTTTACATGTTGCTCAACCATGTACTTGTTGCAAGCGCTAGGCTTTGTTTCCTATATGCTCACTTGCACTGGATGTGAGTTTTTATTGATTTTGGGGGAGCTATGATCCTATTTTGTGCACTTTGTATTCATACAAAAATTCTTATGTGTGCACAAATCATGGGGAGCTTCTCTAGTTTCTTTAGAACACTCCTTTGCGTTTATCATAATATCTTTATTCTTGTGGCATGTAGGATCATTGGTCTAGTAGGTTCAATTGATATCCGTTGATTGCTTGCTTCAATTGGTATCTTCTGATTGCTTGTGTCTCTCTCTATTATGTCTTTGTGTCATATCATTCTTTAGCAATCTTTGTGCCTCAATATAGTTTGTCTTCCTCCAAGTATTTACCATTGGATTTGTGTATGGCATGTCACTCTCTTTTTGAGAGATACACAATTTATGGAGGAACACTCCTTATATTGGCATTCTAAGCTTTTCACCCATTTTGGCAATTGATGCCAATGGGGGAGGAGTTTCAGAGAGTTTTGTGGAGAAGTTTAGAGAGTTATCTCCTCTTGCTTTAGTTTTGCTCCGTAGTATTTGCATCACATTCTCATGCATCATTGGTTGTTGCATTGCATGGTGATGCATAATTCCTTGTATAAACTCTCTTGAAAGTGATTGTCATCAATTACCAAAATGGGGGAGATTGAAAGAACATGTGGTGCCCCCATGTTTGGTTTTGGTAATTGATGACAATCTCTATGGACTAATGGTTGCCTTGAGTTTCATTTGAAGGGTTTGTCCATAGGCTTTTCTTGGAGTCCATTTGTTGGTTTCAAGGAGAGTTTGTGATGACCACCGTGCTATTAAGGAATTATCCCAAGATTGGTCATGTGAGTGTTGAGCGTATTGCAAGCATGTCTTGAAGAAAAAGATTGTGTGATCATTCATGTCTACCTTCAAGACATCATCCAAACTAAGAGAGTTGGAAAGATTCAAGGTTGATCAAGACTAAGTCAAGAGTGAATCAAGTTGATCAACTCTCAAAGCGTAAAAGATGTACCGAGGGGGATCAAGTGATCCCATGGTATGGTAAGCATTGTCCATTGCACTTTGTGTACTAACCCATGGTCTATGTGAGAGTTCTATGTGGGGTTAGGTACATGTCCATGGGCTTGCGTCAAGAGGAAGATATCATACAACCCATGGAAAGGCATCAAGTGGTGATCATCATCAAAATTGCCGTGTGCAAGTTCAAGTGGAGCATCACGAAGAGATCAAGTGCTTGGATCTTGCCATCCATTGTGGTGTCAATGGACTTGTGAAGATGTGCCGAAGAGTGGCTCACCCATAGTGGACTATGGGGGAGCAATCATCTAGTCTTCATCGAGCCAACGCAATCAAGAAAGGTGGTCCAACTTGAGGGAGTCAAGATCGTCATCATCTAGCTCAAGTGGATCATGTGCAAGGCAAAGGTTTGCCCTTGATAGGTTTTCTATTTTACCAGTCTCATGGTGGTAGTTGGGAGACCGGGTTATAGGATCGATAGTCGTACTATCAAGGGGGGCTCTCAAGTGAGTAGCTTGATCGTATCGTTCTTCGAGAGCTCAAACCATTGCATCCTTGCATCATGTTTCTTGGTTCTTGTTTGGTTCTATTTGTGAGTCTTAGAGCTTATGGTCATCTTGATGACAAGCTTGAGTTCATCGAAAACGGAGATTGCATGCGTCTTCTATGATGTTTTCGGTGTTGGAGGTTTTACCGGTCTTATCCGAGGAAGGGTTCTCACCATTTTCTTTTGGGCCTTTTATCATTTGCTTATTATTGGTATTTCTATCAAGATTATGTTAGCCCTTGTCGCTAGCTTTCCAACAAACTTGGTTTCGTCGAATTCGGAGTCCGAATGAGGAAGTTGTGGTAGTTTTGGTGTTCTGAAAAGGCTGCAGCGGTACTACCGCGGGTAGGAGCGGAAGTAATTTTTTACTACCGCCCTTGGGAGCGGTACTACCGCCCTTGGGAGCGGTACTACCGCTTGGAGCAGTACTACCGCGGCTACTTCCGTGGCTACTTCCGCTCGGGACCAAAATCTCGTCACAAGTCCAGCGGTGGTAGGCACGGATGTAATTTTTTAGTACCGCTCGCAAGCAGTAGTACCGCTACCCCGAGCAGTAGTACCGCTACCCCTAGCGGTAGTACCGTGATGTCAAGCAGTACTACCGCTCGATGCGGGCTGTGAGCATAACGGTTGGATTCGGGAGGTCCTATAAAAGGGGGTCTTCTTCCCCATTGAACCTTATCCTTTGAGCTCGTGTTCTTCCCCATTGTTGACCTTCTTGAGCTTGTAACTCTCAATCCCTCCATGGATTCTTGCTAGTTTTGAGGGAAAAGAGAGAGATCTAGATCCACATTTCCACCAATCACTTTCTCCTCTATGTGAGGGGAACCCTTGGATCTAGTTCTTGGAGTTCTTGGTGTTCTCCTTCTTGTTCTTCCTCTCATTTTCCTCCCTAGCATTAGTTGCTTCGTGGGATTTGAGAGAGAAGGACTTGGCACTCCGTGTGCCCTTGCCATTGCATTTGGTGCATCGGTTTGAGTTCTCCACGTGATACGTGGAAGTTACAAGTTGAGAAGCTTATTACTCTTGGGTGCTTGGTGCCCTTGAGCTTGTTCATCTTGGGTGCTTGGCGCCCTAGTCGGTTGGTGGTGTTCGAGCTCAATCATTGTGGTGTAAAGCTCCGGCAAGCGTCGGGTCTCCAATTAGGTTGTGGAGATCGCCTGAGCATTTTGACGGTACCGTGACCGCCCCAAAGGTTGCCAAAGTGTACGGGTTCGGTGACCGCCCCAAGGGTCGCCATTTATGCGGGTTCGTGACCGCCTCAAGGGTCCCTTAGTGGAATCACGGCATCTTGCATTGTGCGAGGGCGTGAGGAGATTACGGTGGCCCTAGTGGCTTCTTGGGGAGCATTGTGCCTCCACAACGCTCCAAACGGAGATTAGCATCCGCAAGGGTGTGAACTTCGGGATACATCGTCGTCTCCGCGTGCCTCGGTTATCTCTTACCCGAGCCCTTTACTTATGCACTTTACTTTGTGATAGTCATATTGTTCTTTGTCATATATCTTGCTATCACATAGTTGCTTATCTTCCTTAGCATAAGTTGTTGGTGCACATAGGTGAGCCTAGTTGTTTTAGGTTTTGTGCTTGACAAATTAACCGTTAGGTTTATTCCGCATTTGTTCAAGCCTAAACCGTAATTATTTTAAAGCGCCTATTCACCCCCCCCCTCTAGGCGACATCCTCGATCTTTCAGTGGAGCTGTGAGGGGCCCATGACTGTGGGGGACACGCCTACCCCCCTGGGTGCGCCCTCCTGCCTCGTGGCCTCCTCGCTTCTTTCTTGATGTCCACTCCAAGTCTCCTGGATCACGTTTGTTCCAAAAATAACTCTCCCGAAGGTTTCCTTCCGTTTGGATTACGTTTGATATTCCTTTTATGCGAAACAGCAATTTGCACTGGGCCTTTGGTTAGTAGGTTAGTCCCAAAAATAATATAAAAAGGTATATTAAAGCCCATTAAACATACAAAACACATAATATAATAGCATGGAACAAGAAAAAAATTATAGATACGTTGGAGACGTATCAAACAGGGACATGGACGGCGAGCTCGAGTACGGCGAGGAGGAGCCGGACGAACAGGAGGAGGAGGACGAGGAGGAGGAGGAGGAGGAGCCAGCGCCTGTTCCGGCAAGGAGACGCAAGAAGAAGAAGGCGGCGGCCAGGACCGGCGAGCCGCGCATATGGTGGGCGTCCAAGGAGCAGGAACGTCTCGCTGAAGCATGGAAAGTCGTATGCCTCGACCCGATCACCGGCACGAACCAGAGCATCGAGACATATTGGGAGCGCATCAAGGCCGAGTTCGACGAGCGCAAGCTCGTCGTCCCCTACTTCAAAGGCGTCTACATGCAGCACGGGTCGAAGGTAATGGCGAACCATTGGGGGCTCATCCAGTCGGTGTGCAACAAATGGCATGGGATCGTCGAGGAGACCGCGGCTCACCCAGAGAGCGGCGCCAGCGTTGAGGATCAGGTATGGCACCCTGGTCTCCCACTTCTTTTCGCCGTGCACGCTCACCAACTGTTTGTTCCTCGGCGCAGCTGCTACGCATGTTCGCCATGTATCGCCAGGACAACAGCGACCAAGAATTCAAGTACCTCCATGTCTTCAAGCGGATCGAGAATTGTGAGAAGTGTGCGGATTTCCAGCGCACCCTTGCCAAGGCCAAGGAGACCTACAACCGGACACGCCGACGCCGGGCGTGGGCGACGGGCGCCCCGAAGGCAACAAAGAGGCCAAGAAGGGGAAACATGCTGACTCGGCTACTACGCGAGTGCAGGAATCCATCGAGCATTGCCTCGCCGACGCATAGGCCCGGGCCGCCCTGCGTGAAGAGAAGACCGAGGCGCGGTGGTCGGCGTTGATGACGAGCAGCGCCGTCAAGCTCGACCTACTCCGGACCAATGTCGCCGCGAAGAAGAGGAACACCGACCTGGCTTTCCTGCTAGGTGGGGCGGACATGCTCCAGAGCAATGACAAGCAGGTCAAGGTGTGGTACTTGGCAGAGTGTGGCCTCATCCTGAACCAGCTGCCGTCAACGGCGCCGCCAACCCCCACGCCCACGCCGATGATGCCGCCAAGCCCGAGCGATGATGCCTCCACGATGCCCAGCAGCACAGAAGCCGCGCCGACGCCGCCTAGCACAGAAGCAGCTCCGACACCGCCAAGCCCGCGCACGCCGACTCCGCCGATGCCAGAGGCCAACCCCGCCGTGTGATGTGTTGCCCACGCGTCCTTCCATACTTTTTTATACGCCGAACTTTTCATCCGATCGCCGAACTGTGGCCGCTGATCATCGGACTTGTGGTGTTTTTTCTGAGCGGGAATGACCAAGTATGAATTTGCCGCGACTGGGAGGGCAGCGCCTGGGGGCGTGGCTGGGAGCTAGGTTGTCCCCAGGGGCTAATCTAGCGCCAGTTCGCCCCAGGCCGCTCTTTCTCGACGCCCTGGTGGGCCGAACGGCTGGAGATGCTCTTAGGACAACGTTATGCAAAAAGTTGTTGGCTGATCTATGTCTCGTTTGCCGCCCCAAGCTTAGCACCAATCCCAGGTAACTTTCTATATTATGCTCCTATAAATACTTGTATTACTACCGCACTAAAATTGAACTGTAATGTGGCCTTGATTTTCAGATTTAGAATTGTTGCTCCATTGGGCATGTACGACTAATATCCTAGTCACGTCATGAGGCTATCAGGGAAGATCGGAAGGCCCGTCCTAAGTCTTGTGTCCATAAGTCATATCTTCACCGAATCATTGATCAGTTTATTATCCATCAATTGATCATGTACTATATTTCATCTAGCCATTCTATTGGATATAGTTATTAATTATGATAATTTTTTCAGTAAATTTTGAAGTTAGTTTTGGACTCATATGACTTTACTATTTTGCATTAATTCATGATATATTTATAAATAATGTGAAGTAACACTAAGTTATATAATTAAGTGAAAGTATACCTTACGTGTATGAAAATTTCAAGGGCCTAATTTGTATTTCGCACCGGGGCCTCAAATTTCCGGAGACAGCACTGGTTGTAAGAAGGTTGTCAAATTTCTTGTGCTACTAATTACGAGGATTAAAGGTATGTTACCATAGGAATTGGTAGATAGATAAAATAAATAAAAGTTTAAAGAAGGAAAGTAATTGTAACAGTGTATTTATTAAAATAGAATAGACCTAGGGGGCATAGTTTCACTAGAGGCATCTCTCCAAGTAGATAAGTGTGGTGTGGTGAACAAATTACAGTTGGGCGCCGATTAAACTACAATATTTATATTTATGATTATGATCATTCAGTACATAATATTGCATAGGCATTATATCCATGATATGTAGAAGCTTAATCCAACTATATGTACAAGTAATGCTCCACCTAAAGGATGCTATCCGACATGCATCTCGAGGTATTAAGTTTGCAACAAACAAAGCATTGCTATAAGGATGATGACATAATGTAGACAACAGAACTATCTAAAGGAAATATGCCCTACAGGCAATAATAAAGTTATTATTTATATTTCCTTATATCATGATAAATGTTTATTATTCATACTAGAATTGTATTAACCGGAAACTTGATACATGTGTGGATACATAGACAAAACAAAGTGTCCCTAGTATGCCTCTACTTGACTAGCTCGTTAATCAAAGATGGTTAAGTTTCCTGACCATAGACATGTGTTGTCATTTGATGAACGGGATCACATCATTAGGAGAGTGATGTGATGGACAATACCCATCCATTAAGCTTAGCATAATGATCGTTAAGTTTTATTGCTATTGCTTTCTTCATGACTTATACATATTCCTATGACTATGAGATTATGAAACTCCCGAATACCGGAGGAACACCTTGTGTGCTATCAAACATCACAACGTAACTGGGTGATTATAAATATGCTCTACAGGTGTCTCCGATGGTGTTTGTTGGGTTGGCACATATCAAGATTAGGATTTGTCACTCCGAGTACTGGAGAGGTATCTCTGGGCCCTCTCGGTAATGCACATCACTATAAGCCTTGCAAGCAATGTGAGTAAAGAGTTAGTTACAGGATGATGCATTACGGAATGAGTAAAGAGACTTGCCAGTAACGAGATTGAACTAGGTATGATGATACCGACGATCGAATGTCGGGCAAGTAACATACCGATGACAAAGGGAATAACGTATGTTGTTATTGTAGTTTGACCGATAAAGATCTTCGTAGAATATGTAGGAACCAATATGAGCATCCAGGTTGCGCTATTGGTTATTGACCGGAGATGTGTCTCGGTCATGTCTACATAGTTCTCGAACACGTAGGGTCCGCACACTTAAAGTTCGATGACGATTTGTATTATGAGTTATGTGATTTGATGACCGAAGTTTTTTCGGAGTCCGGGATGAGATACGGCCATGACGAGGAGTCTCGAAATGGTCGAGAGTTAAAGATTCATATATTGGAAGGTTGCATTTGTACATCGGAATGGTTTCGAGTGGTTCGGGCATTTTTCCGGAGTACCGGGAGGTTATCGGAACCGCCCGGGAGAAGTATTGGGCCTATTGGGCCTTATTGCAGGAGAGGAGAAAGGCCACATGAGAGGGGCGCCCCCTTGCCCAAATCGAATTGGACTAGGGGATGGGGCCGGCCCCCCCTCTTTCCTTCTCCCTCTCTCTCCCTTCCCCTTTTCCCTCTCCGGTGGAAGGAAGGAGGGGGGGGGCGAATCCTACTTGGACTAGGAGTCCAAGTAGGACACCCCCCTTATGGCGCGCCCCCTTAGGCCGGCCACCTCCTCCTCCCCCCTTTATATACGGAGGCGGGGGGTGGGCACCCCAAAGGCACAACAGACAATCTCTTAGCCGTGTGCGGTGCCCCCCTCCACAGTTCAACACCTCAGTCATATCGTCGTAGAGCTTAGGTGAAGCCCTACGCCGATAACTTCATCATCACCGTCGCCACGCCTTCGTGCTGATGGAACTCTCCCTCGTCCTCAACTGGATCAAGAGCTTGAGGGACGTCATCGTGCTGAACGTGTGCTGAACACGAAGGTGGCGTACATACGGTACTTGGATCGGTTGGATCGTGAAGACGTTCGACTACATCAACCGCGTTACTAATGCTACCATTTTCGGTGTATGAGGGTACGTGGACACACTCTCCCGTCTCGTTGCTATGCATCTCCTAGATAGATCTTTTGCGATCGTAGGAAAATTTTGAATTACTAAGTTCCCCAACACTATCATCCAAGTGTGATAAAGGAACCATCGTTTTATCCTTAGTAAAAACAATAGAATACATGTATTGTGCTTTTCTGTCACTGGGATATAAATCACTGCAAGATTGAATGCACTACCATACACAACTCCCTTTGAAGAACTGCCAATCAATCCGGCCAAAGAAGATAAATAGATTGGAAAGCATACATGACTACTTCATTATGCAGCAAATAAACTTCAAAAGATTCAATATAATTCAGTGAACACTCTAATCATAAAGTGGCAATTCATCATATCTCATCAAACACAACCACCGATCCCGATCATGTAGGCAGCACAAGGAAACTTCGTATTGAATCACAAGGCAGAGAGGATGCCACATAGCTACTGATATGGACCCTAAGGTCCTAAGTAAAATACTCAAACATGGTATTCGATGAAGCTGACTCCGGTGATGGATTCCCCCTCCGGTAGGGTGCCTAAACAGGCCTCCAGATTGGATCTCCCCGGAATAGGAACATGGTACAAAGGGTTTTGGGAATTATAGGATTTATACGTGGAAGAATCGACGGAAGACGGTGGCCAGGAACCCCATGCGGCAAACCCACATGGATGGGGGCAGTGGCTGGTATAATTGAGCACCCGCCACTGCACGTCCAACTTATAAGAGCCGCCACTCTTAAACTCTTTCAAATTTGCCCGCGGGCTAAAAACGGCAATTACAAATATGTATTCGGGGGCACCACTAGTTTGTCTTCCACCAGTGTTGGGCAAAAAATATGCCCACCACAACCTTAATTATATTGGTAACCACGCCCAATATTCCAAAATTTCATAATGTTAGCTATGGCGGGCAATAGGAGACGCCCGCCAAAGATATCTTCTGTCCAAAAAAAATCCTAAAAACCATATTTACTGAACGTAAAAGATACTCTCAAATTTGGTCCTGCGGCTTTGAATATTGTGTGTTAATCATAGAAATGTTTAAGTCCAAAGGATATTAAAAGTGGACATGAGTGAGAAAGGCAGCAGTTTACATCTGAAACACTTACACTTCATTTGAGAGTGTTCGGTTTGTACATGAGGAGCAACAATTTTTTACCATAACACTCTCAATTTTTGATCACATCCTAAAAGGGTGCAACGAAGACACCATGCCAAGTTGCATCCCTTTTGGAGCTCATTTGCATGCTATTTCATGTCGAAGGGCGTTTTGCTCATTTTAAGTGGCCGAAAATCACCTAGTGCAGAGTTTCCTTTTTCTTAGTTCTCAATGCTGTCAACATATCCAGGCTACCTATGCACAGTTTCCTTTTTCATAGTTATTTTTCCACAGTGTACTTTATTTTTTGGATCGTAGAAGTTTCCTTGGCCATGTTCGGTTTCAGGGGTTTGTTGCCAACAGGGTCTTGATCACCATGGGGTTCGAGTGGAACTCCATTTGTCACTCTAATCCATGTCATGGTTTGTCTCATATTCTTCTTAATTGATATCTACTTTAATGTTGTTTACTTGTCCAGGATTGAACAGAATTTGTACGGGGGAATTCAGTTTAAACATTGCAGTGGGTAAACATTCATTCCCAAATTGTATAGGGATTAGATAAAAATATTCATGGAATATAGTGTAAAAATGCCACATCCACTGTTGTAATTTTATAGTTGAAGTAGAAAAAATAAATATTCATAGATACAAAAAAAAGTGCGATGACATCTTGCTGAATACATAATAGCATCTAAGAAAACTGAAACATCCATGAAGCTCGAATAAGTAAAACATCAGCGGCCATAACTGAATTGTTATGAAGTAGGCGCACATTCCGCATACTAGACCACAGTGAAGCTAACTGTAAGGCAAGATACTGTTCGCAGGAGAATGATCAACAATGACGCCTAGTAGCTGCACATGAGCCAAAAAAAGGGAGAATATTAAAAGAAGAAATACCGGCTCTTATGCGACATGTATGGAAAATATGCACATAAGCATCTTGACAAGAACAAATAATGATGCAAAGACAACACAGATCATGAACAAGTTGTTAATAACTAGTAGTCTAACTTAAGGCACACCTTTTATAAATGACGAACTGGATAGTTTAGAAGCTAATCAACTTAATACATTGGAAGCTTAAACCAAAATAAATCATTCATCATCTTAATATTTAAGTAACTATGACATAAAAAACACGTGCATAGCAAAAATATAAATTACCTCACCTATTAGACCAACATAGCAAATTAGCAGATCTCTTGTGTTTAGAGATTTGGATCCACCCATTTCCACCCACTTCCCCTGCCTATATCAAAAGAAGCACAATAAATCAATGAAAAACATGGAGCAGTTGGATCATGAGAATGCAATGTACACATTTGTGACAACTACGGTACATGATACCACATCCGCTGTCAGGTGGAAGACATAATTAGAATATGGCAAATTTTAACATGCCTCCTCTTACCCCGTCTTATGATTAACTCTTACCTTCTTACCTCACATGTAAAAAGAGGGGGTAAGAGGGAGCATGTTAAAACATATGCCGTTATGAGTTGATGATTAATATCAAGAAAAATCAAGACATACATTGTCTTGCAAGGAGATGCAATGAATGGGAAAACATTACAAGCTCCAATCTTTCAAACGAGTAACTAGGTTTCACTGTATTATTTATATCAAGGGGGCCTTTAATCACATGAACAACAACACACATATCAATAGTTATTGGAATTAATCTTGTTACACATGAGGTACGGAGGTATTACCCGCAGTGTAGAAATTTCTGTACGGAAAATGCATCATGTCGACCCGGCAATTCTTTTTAGTAATTAATCTGATCCGCCTCGACTCAAGGTGCAACATGAAGTCACCACTGTATGTAGACAAAACCACCACATTTAAGTCCTCGTCATACCCCACCATCCCTCCATTTATGAAGTCGTTAGACAACATCCCCTCCAATTGATTGATTTTCTGAAGAAGCACCCATCCGGCAACACCATCAGAGTTCAGTTTCCTCTCCCATATATGAATGCCCAGATTCGACATAGCGGCGAGGCCAAGAACGCTGTCTTCATCTGTCCGTAATAGCTGAAAGGACCAACGTTCGGCATCTACGGGCATCTCGATGACAGCAAGAGTCTGCCTTTCAATATCAAATGCAAGGATTTGACCTCCATGCAGCAACCAGTAAACTGCACTCCTGATAAGGATGCTGGGCTTTAGCTTCATAACCATCCTTCTAGTCGACGCTGAGACAATATTCCCCCATACACCTGACACTGATTCGTAGGCACAAGCTAATGATGTCTTAAGGTCTCTACGGGAGCAGATCAAGACCAATTTGAAGGCCGGGTTCAAGAAGCAATCCTCCTGCACATGCCCGTCTTGATCATCAACACACATCACCGTGGCGCTGCACCTACAGAAACTCTCCCTTTTGGCGTCGCGGAGCTCCGACGGAAAAGGCACGCGGTGCTGCTGCCCGTTGAGGGGATCCCACACGAAGATCTCACACAGCGACTCGCTGAGCATGACGGCGAGGCCGTGGCGGCAGCCAATGAACTCCCAATCCCCCGTGATCTCAGGCAGAAAGAAGCGCTCGGCAGGGATGCGATCGGGCGGGTCCAGGACAGGAATGAAGAAGGGATATGGGGTAGACTCTTTGAAGAAGCCCAGCAGAGGAGGTTCCGGGTAGTGTCTGCTGAAACGGCGCAGGAAGCGGGGATCGGAGAGGATGCGGCGCCAGCGCGTGCATACGAGGGAGGCGCGGGAGAGGGTTGACGGCAGCGGAGGCAGCCGGAGGAGGATCTCCCGGAGGAGGTCCTCATCTTCCAGCGGCGCTGGAATTGACATGGCGCGGCGGCCGGAGTTTTCTTCTTTTTCCGCGGAATCCTGACACGGAACGACGCCCAGCACCACCCCTCCGGCTCCTGCAGCGCTCGGAGCGGAAGGTCGGCGGATTGGAAGCGTGGCAAGGGATCGAGATTCGAACTTTTTATCTCAACTTAGCGGAAAGATTGGAACTTCGTGTCCCTAATATATGTTGGTATGTGTCCGTTAGATAGAGGAGGAGTTCGTTTCGATTTCCATATGTGTGTCCGTTCGTAGGTTGGAAAATCGATTCATTTGTGGCCGTACCCAGCCTCTACTAAGAAACGATTCAACGAAAAACAAAGATCGATTCCCCTCAAATTAAATTGCAGACAGGTCCTCACATCTTGCAGTCAACACCCTAAAGCTTCTGTTTTCTTACAAACAAGGCCAAAATTTCGACAAGTCGTGAGAAATTCGCTAGGAAATTTCGGCAGCATAACGGGTCGGGTGGGGAAGAATCTTATGGCTAATTTCGAAAATGAAAACAACGCATGTCTTCTTCTATTTTCTGCACAACGGCACTACAACCACTCCACACCTATGTCTTCTATTTCACACTTCACATGTAAAGGAAATTACACCGCATGTCTTCCTAGCTCACTGTTTACAAAAAATAAGTTCGTATTAGAGAGATGACTTCAAGACGGTATCACATACAAATATACCGCTAACTGGGAAAAGGAAATTAAAGGCAGCTATTTGTCTGAAAAACTCAAACTCTTTCATTAAAATTGTTTACAGTTCTTTTGATATAGCAATTGCCCACAAAATTGTGTTCTATTACAATCCAATGGTTGACAAATAACCCAATGCCCTAACATTTGCAGACAACACCCTATATTCTTTGTTTTCTTACAAACAAGGCCAAAATTTTAGACAAGTCGCCACAATTTTCGCTAGAAATTTCGGTAGCATAACGCCACACCGGCACTACGTACGTACAATCACTCCACAACTGCATGGACGATATTGTCGACTTGTCCTGCTTGGCTGCAACGAGAAGGCTCCTCGATCCACCAGCACAGGCCCTGCCGGACAATTACCACAGCACCAAACCATCTTTCTCCGGCTTGCGAACATTATGCATGGATCCAATTCATCACAATAAAATATATTGGTGCAGTTTGGTCATTCCAGTAACTGGAGCAAAATATTAACATAGACTTCATCATGTCTCTGATCGATGGCAAGCAATGAATGAGGCATCATCAAAATCCCTTATGTCATAATTGGGGGGCAGAAAACTCTTGTGTAAGGTAATTTGTCCCAATGCTTGTCTTAGTTCATAGTTTAAATTCCGTAGACATAATGTCTCATGTAAGCTTTCTTTCATGAAAAAATATTTTGGTTGAGCCATGTAAAACATTCTCATTAACCCAACTCTAAAAGAATATCATGGTGACACCACATTTTATCTGTGGTCGCTCAGTCGCGTGCATGACTATCTGAGGTGATACTCTAACTGTCTCGGAGTTGTTTGCGCCAGCTATTTTGAAGAGAAAATATCATGTGGAAACACTCCTCTCAATGAAAAAGTGGAACTAAAAATGTGGGACGTTCGATCTACAATCTAAGGGTGGGTCACCCAGCCACTGACTCGTCATTTTATAGGAAAACCCACGGGATCCATGTATTACAATAACCAGTCACGTGGGTGCGTCTATACATAGGCTTTGATCTACAACCCACGAGCACGGCCCAAGTTTGAGTTTCTATGTTTCCATTGAATGACTCATTTCGACAAGATACTTTCTCCTATTTTGAAATTCTCCTATGAGCTTGGGCAACCGAAGTTTGTACATCTAGGTTGTCCAGGGCCCAAGGCGCGCCCGTGCAAATTTCACTGTTAAAGACTAGTTCCTACCTACCACTACAAATACCCTTTCTTGCTACGTCGCCATTTGTGGCTGCCGGCCAAAAAATTCCTGTCCGGTGTATCCTATAGTCGAAGGGAGGCCACCCATAGTGAAGGCGTCTGGACCTAACCCAAGTGGTCTCATCACAGGTGACAATGAAACACGTATCGGAGCAACAGTTGTTTAGGTCTGGTTGTAATTCCAGATATGATGTTAGGGTCCTCCTTGCATGTTCCAGGGACCTGCTTATTATTTTTCATTTTCTCGAGTGCCGTGAGCTTTGTACTACCACCGATGCGAATTAAATGAAGCTCTCTCTGATTTACCGCTGATGATTTTCTTCATTTTCTCGGCACACTTCATACAGATGAACAGAACAGAGAAGGCTAAACAGATCAAGAGGTTGTGTCCAAGTTGTTCAAAGCATAATTACAGATCGATCCAAGTGTTCTTAAAGCATGAAGTAGCAGCAAAATACATTACGTTTACACTGCATCATCAAATGATTCATTAGGCATCTAATGTAGTGCCAAAAATGATTTTACATTTTAGAATGGAGGGAGTAACAATCAAGCCAACAGTTGAATGACAGTTTTGAGTACGCAAGAAGATATCCTAGCTAAGAGCATCTCCAACAGCCGCGCTAAACTAGCACCCCGCCGCAAATTAGGCCGTTTTAAGCGGCAGCAGAACGCCAAGTGGTCGCTCAAGCGGGCGCAAAAAACGGCGCAAGGCTTATAACGAGTTGGGCGTGCGGTCGGAAGCACTATCCCGCGCGGTGTATTTCGGGCACCCGCTACCGCGCGCGGCACACTCGAGCGCTCGCTCTCCCACTTTCTCTCCCACTTCCACCGCCATTCGGCCGCGCCGCCGCCGCCTCCCGCGCCCCCCGGCGACCGTTCAGGCGCTTCCCCGGCCTATCCCCGCGCTTCCGCCCCATCCCCTCCTAGTCCCGCCGACCCTCGCGCGCCTCCGTCGTCCGAGGAACAGCGCCCGAGCGCTCGCTGCCGCGCCGCGCCCACAAGGTGCTCGACAAAACGCCTACAAGGTATGTATTGCACAAACTTCATGAATTTGGTGCATGTTTTGAATTGTAGTTTTTATAGTATAGTATTAAACATTGTAGATGAGTTCGTCGTATGATTCTTCTGAAGAAGAATTTGATATGGAAGAGGAGGAGGATCTTACAATGATCCTAGCTATGTATATAAAAAAAACCGAAGCACGGTGGTTCAGTTATGGGTCGGCAGAAAATTTGGAGGGATAGGATCGATGCCCACAACAGATTGATCAGGCATTATTTTGCAGAGAGTCCCACATACCCCGAGTCGTATTTTCGTCGCCGGGGTCCCTCAATAGATTGCATGCATTTGAGTTGGAAGAATTGTCCAAAGGCATGGCATGGGCAATTCCACGGCCAAAAAAAGGGTTCCACTATAATCCTTGAAGCGGTGGCCGATCAGGAGACTTGGATTTGGCATGCATTCTTTGGAATGCCTGGATCTTTGAATGACATCAATGTTGTCAACCGGTCACCACTGATGAATAAGATTGCAAATGGTGAGTTGCCACCGGTGCAGTTTGTAGCAAATGGCCGTACGTACAACTATGGCTATTATCTAGCGGATGGCATCTATCCAAAGTGGCAAACCTTCGTGAAGCCGTTGAAAAAGCCGGAAGGTAAGAAAAATCTTGATTTCCACAATGCTCAGGCAGCGGCTAGAAAAGATGTGGAGAGAGCATTTGGGATTTTGCAAGCCCAATTTGCTATTGTGAGAGGACCGGCTAGATTTTTGGATCAAAAAATGCTTTAGTACATCATGCACGCTTATGTGATCATGCACAACATGATCATCGAGAATGAGCGTGGTCAAGATTTAGACTACTCACAGTATGAGCTCTTGGGGCATCCCGTGCGAGTGCGACGGAGGGCTGAAAGGGTAGCCCGTTTTATTGCCTCTTATCATGCCATTCGGCATCCCGCAACGCACAATGAACTTCAGAATGATCTGATTGAAGAGTGGTGGGCATGGCATGGACGGCAAAGAGCATGATTTCTGCATTCGACATTGTATTGTTTATGAACTATTTGTTGTGTTTATTGCATTATTTGTTGTACTAAACGATAAACTATTTATTTAAGTTGTAATGATAACGAAATTGAACTATTTATTGTTGATTTATTTTGTTTGTTTGATCATTTTTGCTTCTCTTTTTTAAAATGTATATGTGGTTTGTGCGTGCTGCACGCGATGTATTTTTGCGCACTGCTGGACCGGCACGCGTGCGCTGCATTATAGCGCGGTTACTGGAGCCAGCGCTGGCGGGCGCGCTAAACCAGCCGAAGCGCGCGCGGCAAACAGGTTTTTTACACGCGGCGCGAAGCGCGGCTGTTGGAGATGCTCTAAAAGACCGGCCGCGGGAAGCTGATCTTCAGACTAGTAGAAGCTGTTCTTTGCTCGTCTTTCCTTGGCAATTCGAGAGCAGGACGCCGGCGGAGACGTGCCCGTGAGCCACTTGACCACCTTCTCGTCGGCGGAAAGAGTGCACTTGATGGTGAAACTCTCCTCCAGCTCCTTCCTCCCCGCGAACCGGACGTACCCCTTCATGTACTCCTTACACTGCCAGAAACCGCCGGTCATGTGCTCGACCATCGTCAGCTCCGACTCGGCCGTACGGCCGTCCAACGCGGCGCGCCCCCCGCTCTGCTCCAAGATCTCGATGGACATCCTGGTGTCCTTGAGGATCGTCCTCGTCTCCGACGAGACGAACACGGCCACCGAGTCCCCCGCGGCATTGTCGTCGAGCCCAGCGGGGAACAGCCTGAGCCGCTAGCTGCTGTCCCAGAACGTCATCGGCTTGAAGTTCAGCGCGTGGCCGGTGGGCGTCCGGGCCCACCTGGAGAACTCCGTGACCGCGAAGAGGCGCGTGGTGCTCTTCGTCTTGCGCCACGTGAGCGGCGGTGGCGGTCCGACGACATGGCGAAGGCCGCGGCCTTTGCAACGCACTTGGTCATCTCCCGGTTGGAGGACACGGTGCACCTCACCGTGAAGCTGCCGTCGGCGCGGACGCACTGCGACTCCTCCAGCTCCCTTCGCTCCACGAACCGGACGTACCCCTTGTCGCGGCCGAACCCCTCGTCGTCGTCGTGCGCGTCGAGCAGCGTGTGCTCAGACCCTGCAGTGCGGCCGTCGAACACGGCGCTCTCTCCGCCCGCGTCCAAGATCTCGACGGAGATCTTGGTGCTGCTGGCTGCTGGCGACGGAGAACACGAAGATTCCAAGGTGCATTAAATCGTTGCATGTAAGTATTAAGGGCATCTCCAACAGGTTGTATGTTAGTCTTGTTGGTAAAATGTCCATGTCATCAACCAACAAGCTATCATACAACTACTCCAATGGGTTGTATGTAAGCTATCCAATAGATGATGGGACAATAAATGTGGTTGCTCTCTATTTCACCTTGGAGCTTGTGCAAAGGTTGTTGGCTAATCTACATACAACTTTGCTCTTTCTTCACATTTAATACATGCCACATCATCACTATGTCCTAGGTGGCAAATTTACCAACACCTATCTTACAACTGTTGGAGATGCCCTAAGAGAAAATTGACCAATGCATGTGTTGCAATTAATGCATTGGTAAACATATTTTTTCTTGAGGAAAACGAGAGCATTAATTTGGTGCTTTTGAAACTACAAAAAGTATTCCATCACTCAGCATCTATCTTGATTGGTGAGATTTTTGAATTGAGCATTATAAACCGGAAAGAAGGGAGTATGACTTAACTAAGTGTAAAGCCAAATTCGTACTGTATCATTTTACTACTAGAGTATAACGCTCAAAGACAGCATACTAAATTAAAAAAATACAATATCACATATAGTTGTTGCATCAAAACGGGAGAGTACAAGACATAACTGTTGGACGAAGTTATAAAATCACTTGTTTACTTATTGTTATAGAGTAGTACCAAAATAGTTTTATAGATTTGGTGCAACTTCTGATCTTCTGAAGACAACGAAAAAAATGACAAGTCACTTTGAAATTTATAAAATAAGTACCATAAAAATTAAAGAAGAATATAAAGTCAGTCACATTTCAGATAAAATATATCATCGTTATTATCTAACAAGTGGTATACAGAGCCAAGTTTACAGACACGAGATTTGAGACGAGAGTTAGGGTTTGCGGCGTGTTCGCTGCCGCCGCAGGAAGCCGAGACCGACAGAATCTCTGTTCGTACGCACGCGTATAAATCGCTCTAAGTTGCAGCCGTCTTGTCCGATCCGCTGGTTGTTGCTGCTGCGTACAAGCTGCTCGTTCAAGTCCCAAGGCGAAAGAAATCAGGCGAGTTGACGCCGGTGCCGTGCGGTGCCTCTAGTCCCGAGGGCATCCACGGGTGCTGCTGCTTCTACTTTTCACATCAAGACAAAGCTGGTCCATCGGTGGTACTAGTACTTGTGCTACAGTACAAATCTGATTGATCTCTAATTATCTCTCCCGTGAGGTTGTGCTAGTTAATTAGTACTAGCTCAGTTTTTTGTTCTCTGGCGTCAATTGCTACGGCCACCAGCGAACTACCAGGTGTTATTCCTTCATGCTACGCATATTAAATTCTGTCAAGAATTTTTCTACTCCGACTTGTACTACTTTGTGCACAGATTTGTTCGACTCATGGCATCCATGAAGTACGATCTTCCGCTGCTGGACCGTGACACAAGGTTTTACCCTATGGCAAGTTAAGATGCGGGCGTTGTTGGCACAGTCCGACTATGATGAAGCACTGGATAGTTTCGGGAAGAATAGAATTCAGGATTGGACTGATGAGGAGAAAAGAATTGATTGTAAGGCTTTGTCACAAATTCAACTCCATTTGCATAATAATATTTTGCAGGAAGTTTTGAGCGAGAAAACTGCCGCCGCTCTATGGTTAAAGCTGGAAGGGATTTGCATGACCAAGGATCTCACCAGCAAGATGCATCTGAAGCAAAAATTATTCCTGCACAGGTTACCCGAGGGAGGTAATGTTTTGAATCATATTTCAGTATTTAAAGAGATCATATCTGATCTAGCTGCAATGGAGGTTAAGTATGAAAAGGAAGATACTGCTTTAATGTTACTTTGTTCACTGCCAAGTTCTTATACCAATTTTCGAGACACCATATTATACAGTCGTGATACTCTCACGCTTAATGAAATTTATGAAGCTTTGAACTCCAAGGAGAAGATGAAATTGATGGTGCCTCATGATGGTTCGAGTTCATCCCAAGCCGAGGGATTATCTATTCGTGGCAGGACAAAGGAGAAGAACTCCAATAATGGAAACAGAGGCAAAAGTAAAAACGGCTACAGGGGCCGGTCGCAATCCAGAGACAAGAAGTATTGCAGATATTGCAAAAGAGATGGGCATGCCATCTCAGAGTGTTTCAAGTTGCAGAATAAAGAAAAGAGGAAAGGTAACAAACCAGGTGACAATTCTGCTAACGTTGCTCGTGATGATAGTTCCGATGATGCTCTTGTCGTTACTGCTGGATGTGCTGAGACCAATGATGAGTGGGTACTTGACACTGCATGTACTTTTCATATGTGCCCGCATAGAGATTGGTTTACTACTTTTGATTCCACTACTGCTGCTGGTTCCGTTTTGGGTTTTGATAATTCACCATGCAAGATTGAAGGCATAGGTTCTATTCGAATCAAGATGTTTGATGGCATAATCAGAACTTTGACAGATGTTCGGTATATTCCGAAGATGAAGAGAAATCTTATTTCTATGAGTGCCCTTGATGCAAAGGGATACAAGTATTCAGGTGGAGATAGTGTTTTGAAAGTCACCAAAGGTTCCCTTGTTGTGATGAAAGGTGACTTAAGTTCGACCAATGGTCTTTATTACCTTCGAGGTTCTACCGTTTCAGGTAATGCTACTCCAGCTATTTCAAAGAATTCTGATTGTGATGCTGCTAACCTTTGGCATATGCGTCTTGGACATATGAGTGAACTTGGTTTAGCAGAGTTAAATAAGAGAGGTCTTCTTGATGGATATGAACCTGGTAAATTGAAATTTTGTGAGCATTGCATCTTCGGCAAGCACAAGAGGGTGAAGTTCAATACTTCGACCCATACAACTGAAGGTATTCTTGATTATGTGCATTCTGATTTATGGGGACCATCTCGCAAGAAGTCATTAGGTGGTGCTAGTTACATGCTGACTATTATTGATGATTATTCGAGAAAAGTTTGGCCTTATTTCTTGAAGCATAAATATGAAGCATTCTCAGCTTTTAAGGAGTGGAAGATTATGGTTGAAAGGCAAACTGAAAGGAAGGTAAAGATACTTCGCACTGATAATGGTATGGAATTCTGTTCTAAGCAATTTAAGAATTATTGCAAGTCTGAAGGCATTGTCAGACATTACACCGTTCCTTATACTCCTCAACAAAACGGTGTTGCTGAGCGTATGAACAGGACCATTATTTCCAGAGCCCGTTGCATGTTGTCCAATGCAGGTTTGCATAGGCGTTTTTGGGCTGAGGCCGCTTCCACTGCTTGTTATCTCATTAACCGTTCACCATCTATTGCTCTTAATAAGAAAACTCCAATTGAGGTATGGTCTGGTTCACCTGCTGATTATTCACAGTTGAGAGTTTTTGGTTGCACTGCTTATGCTCATGTTGATAATGGAAAGTTGGAGCCTAGGGCTGTTAAGTGCATCTTTCTTGGTTATAAGTCTGGTGTTAAAGGTTTTAAATTGTGGAATCCTGAAACCCAGAAGGTTGTTATTAGCAGAAATGTTATCTTTAATGAATCTGCTATGTTACATGATGTTTCATCTACTAATGTTCCCGTTGAGAGTGAACAGCAGCCTATTGTTCAGGAGCCTACTGTTCAGGTGGAGCATGTTATTGATTCAGGTGATACATCTGGTAATGAAATTGTTGCACATGATGAACCCGTCGTTAATGATGATCATGTCACTCCCACTCCAAATCAGCATATTGTTCCACCCAGTTGGAATCTCGCACGTGACAGAGTTAGGCGGGGTATTAATAAACCTGACAGGTTAATTGAAGAGTGCAATATTGTTTCTTTTGCTTTATCTGTTGCAGAAGAAATTGAAGGTAATTCTGAGCCTTCTTCATATTCCGAGGCTATTATTTCTGGTGATAGTAATAAGTGGATGACCGCTATGCATGATGAGATGGAATCACTTGAAAAGAATGGCACTTGGGATTTAGTAAAATTGCCTAGAGAGAAGAAACCTATTCGTTGCAAGTGGGTTTTCAAGAGGAAAGAAGGTGTTTCTCCTAATGATGAGACAAGATATAAAGCAAGGTTAGTTGCTAAAGGTTATAGCCAGATTCCAGGTATTGACTATAACGAAGTCTTTTCTCCTGTTGTGAAGCATAGCTCTATTCGCACTTTACTCAGTATTGTTGCCATGCATGATCTTGAGCTTGAACAATTGGATGTTAAAACTGCATTTTTACATGGAGAATTAGAAGAGGATATTTATATGGAACAACCTGAAGGTTTTGTTATTCCTGGAAAAGAAAAGCTTGTCTGTAAGTTAAAGAAATCTCTTTATGGATTGAAGCAATCCCCTAGACAGTGGTACAAGAGATTTGACACCTTTATGCTCTCTCAAGGTTTCAAAAGGTCTAATTATGATAGTTGTGTTTATTTGAAAACTGTCAACGATTCAACTATTTATTTGCTCCTTTATGTTGATGATATGCTTATTGCTGCAAAGAGTATGTCAGAGATTAATGAACTAAAGAAGCAATTGAGTAATGAATTTGAGATGAAGGATTTGGGTGCAGCAAAGAAAATTCTTGGCATGGAAATATCCAGAGATAGACCGTCTGGAAAAGTATATCTAAGTCAGAAGGGATATATTGATAAAGTTCTTCGTCGTTTTAATATGCATAATGCCAAGCCGGTGAGTACACCGTTAGCTGCACACTTCAAATTGTCATCAGCTTTATGTCCTAAGTCAGATGCAGATATTGAGTACATGTCTAGAGTTCCCTATTCAAGTGCAGTTGGTTCACTTATGTATGCCATGGTTTGTTCTCGTCCTGACTTATCATATGCATTGAGTGTTGTCAGTAGATACATGGCTAATCCTGGAAAAGAGCATTGGAGAGCAGTTCAGTGGATTTTCAGATACCTGCGAGGTACTTCTAATGCTTATTTACAGTTTGGGAAAACTGGAGATGGACTTGTTGGTTTTGTTGATTCTGATTTTGCTGGTGATTTGGATAAAGAAGATCACTCACAGGTTATGTTTTCACCATTGGTGGTTGTGCTGTGAGTTGGAGAGCAACTTTGCAGTCTATTGTGGCTTGTTCCACTACTGATGCCGAGTATATGGCTATTTCTGAGGCATGCAAAGAAGCTATCTGGTTGAGAGGTTTGTACACTGAGCTTTGTGGAGATTCATCTTGCCCTACCGTATTTAGTGACAGTCAAAGTGCTATATATCTTACCAAGAATCCAATGTATCATGAGAGGACAAAGCACATTGATGTCAGATATCACTATATTCGAGATGTTGTTGCTGAAGGTGATTTGAAGGTATGCAAGATAAGTACTCATGATAATCCTGCTGATATGATGACAAAGCCAGTTCCTACCAATAAGTTTGAGCTTTGCTCAGGCTTAGTTGGTATTTCTCACTAGTCCTATGGACTTTGACGCACAAGGTGTTTATACTGATTTGGATGGAGTTATTCACTTTCTTCGACTACTGGAGGGAATTTGGATCAAGGTGGAGATTGTTAAATTGTGATCCAAAATTATACTGTGTTGGACTAGACGTAGTACAACCGGTGTGGGCCTTTGCGTTGACGTCGACGCATACGAGTACAACTCGTTTACTTGTCCTCCAAGGACTCTCATGTATTGCCCTCTTATATACCCCATGTAGTCGCACCTCAGACGGTCTGTCGTCTCGTGCTTGTAATACTCCTCCTTATAGTGATTACGCCTTCGTGCGTCCGTGGTTTTCTCCCGCAAGGGTTTCCACGTAAAAATCCGTGTCTCTCTTTGTCTCGTTTATTCTCGTTATTATCTAACAAAATGAATGAATTCCACTCTAAAATATGTCAATTTCTAAAAAGGCTTATATTTAGAAACGGAGGGATTATCTTTCTTCACATGGAAATTAAATGATCACTCATGAATTAATTTATTCTACAATTGTTTCTTAATACCATTCATAATTGAAAAGCATATGCCCACATATGTTGTGGCAACAAGCAATATCAGTACTAGTTTCAGAGGTTTATAGATGAGGCAATCTTTGCCTCCGTTTCGAAAAAAAAAGTACTAGTTTCAGAGGTTTATACACCAAAGAAAAGTAATATGATTATCTGTGTGCATGAGTAATTGAGCAAGATCAGCACTCCTGTGCAAATTGACGAACTTGTCATGTACTAACACATTGTTGATATAAGTCTGAAGTTCAAGACCAAGATCATTCATTTTTGTAAAATCAAAATTATATAAAATAGCGTGTCTCTGGATAGAAAGTTTGGGAGAATACCTTCAACAATAACATTTGGACTTTACTTACAGTGCCCTTGAAGTCATTATCTGAATTTGGTGGTATATTTCTCTTTTATGGAGAGATTAGTTCAGGAAAAGAAAATTAAAAATTAGAGCAAAATCCATTGCCGAAATAAGCTACTAGATTAGATTAGATTAGACATATGCAAAGAAGAGAGAAGCAGTGGTGACGTAATCTTTGGAAGAACTCGAAGTGGAGCGCGGTGCCGGCGGGCGTCCGCGCCCACTCGGAGAACCTGGGGACCGTGAAGAGGTGCGTCGTGGACTTGCTTTGAAGAACGGTGCACGAGACCGGCGGGGACGGGGAGGAGTGGCTGCTGCCCATCGCCGGCGCGCGCGGGAAGCTGGACGCCTGGACAGGATCCAAAGAAGGGTAGTGCACTCCGGCGGCTGGACACGCCGATCGCCGCGTGCACTATGCTATGCTAGGTATATATAAGTAGCTAGCTAGCGCGATTGATCCGGCTGCTCGATGCCGCTATGGTTTCCGATTTTTCTTCGTTGTTTTGATTTTTGGAATGTTAAACCCTGTTCACATACTGATTCAATTTTGATTTTCCTTTTAGGTACAGAATAAGTATGGAAACCTTGATAATCATGAAAATACTACAAAAAGGAGGCCAACGCTCGAGGGATCATCCGGTTCGATAGGCACCCGATGCATCCTATCCATCACGCTGCTTTATGAGCCGTATGATTCAGCGGGTCAGTCCGGCTCCATAGGATGTACTGGCTTCCAATTCATGCATCACGTTGGCTCAAAATTTATACCATGGCCTTTATAAAAAAAATTGATACCATGGCCAGCCTCTTTCAATTATAAATTCAACTATATATATTTCCTAGCATATACATTATATTTTTGCAGTCAAATAGTAATAAAACTAGGCGGGTGATACGTGTGGATTGGCAACACCCCAACTCCGCCCTTGTCGCTCCTCCAGGGCGACACGGGTGAAAGCCCTAAGTCGCCGCCACGCCTCCCCTCCATATTAAGTATTTTGATCTTTGTCGCAAATGAACAGATAAACCGACGGTCCGATCAGTAAAAATCTGAACGTACGGTCTCACCGGTTTGGTTGCCCGTTCGGTACCCTCTTTGGTTCGAGTGGTTTGGCAAAAACTACATGTGCCATTCGCCATTCCTCCATATGAGCAACCACTGCTGCTATGATTTCATGTGGTAGAGCTATCCGCTTTCCATGGCTTTAAAGAAATGTCCGCGAGTTTGTATAAACTGCTCACACATTAAAAAAAAGATATTAAACTCACACCCATTAGCCATGTGCATTTCCCGTACCGCGAATCAAACACTTGGCTGGTTATTCATGTTTGAGCATCGATCGGTCTCCTCGTGAGAATCTTATGTTGTGATTTTCTTCCTAGCACCTACCTGGGGAGTGCCCAACCCACTAGACATACCTAGGCTGCCCAGAACACATGGCAACGCCACGGTCACGCGGTGACCACGCTGCGGGCATGCGAGTTTACGCGCTCTAGAGTTGAGGCCCTCGGCCACCGCCCAAACCTCGACGTATCACCACCAAACCATGTATTTATGATTAAATAGGTACTTATGTAAATAGAAATGATTTTTGGAAAAAATAAATAGCAAACTATGAGGCAGCTGCAGTTCAAATTTGACCCGCTTCCACCTGAATCGGCGGAAATTTGTCTTTTTCACGAGAGGTGGATAAAAACTTTTTGCACCCAACCATTTTGTCAATTGTGCATTAAATATGTCCTAGTATTTTATAAAATTGATTTGGTCCAATTTTGCAACAATTATTTGGTAGTTCCTTCACAAAAAACCCCTCCTTTTAGGCACTCAAAAAATGAAAAATGGTTTTTTCGTCCAAAGAAAATGAAAAATTCCTTAGGCAACATTGTTTGACATTCCAATATGCACCCTTGTGCACAATATGAGATCATTTGAACAAACTATGCCACGAATGTGGCCATAAGATTGATCATTTGGCTTGAAAGCCATGATTCTTCAGAGATGATAGCTCATTTCTGATAACACTTTTTAAAATAATTGCCGTATTACAAGTTTGTTATTTTTCCTGGGAACTTGGTCACATATAATGACACAATGCGAAGGTTTTCTAATTTTTTAATTTTTTTTTTGAATTTTTTATGCCGTTTCCAAAATGCGGTCAAAACGGCGGGCTTGACCGTTCCTAGCTAGTGGTTGAATCTTGGAATTTTTTTGGTGTTTCTCTGATTAAATAGATACTTATTTACCTAGACATGATTTTTAGAAAAAATAAATAGCAAACTATGAGGCAGCTCCAGTTCAAATTTGATCCGCTTCCAACTGAATCGGCGGAAATTTATCTTTTTCATGAGAGGTGGATCAAAAAAATTTACACCCAACCATTTTGTCAATTGGTCATTAAATATGGCCTAGTATTTTATAAAAATGATTTGGTCCAATTTTGCAACAATTATTTGGTAGTTCCTTCACAAAAAACCTCCTTTCGGGCACTCGAAAAATGGAAAATGGTTTTTTTGTCCAACGAAAATGAAAACTTCCTTAGGAAACATTGTTTGCCATTCCAATATGCACTCTTGTGCACAATATGAGATCATTTGAACAAACTATGCCATGAATGTGGCCATAAGATTGATCATTTGGCTTGAAAGCCATTGATCTCCACACATGATAGCTCGTTTCTGAGAACACTTTTTCAAAATAATTGCCGTATTACAAGTTTGTTATTTTTCCTAGGAACCTGACCACATATGATGACACAATGCGAAGGTTTCCTAATTTTTTAATTTTTTTTTTGAATTTTTTATGCCCGTTTCAAAATGCGGTCAAAACGGCGGGAATGACCGTTCCTAGCTAGTGGTTGAATCTTGAATTTTTTTTGGTGTTTCTCTGACTAAATAGATACTTATGTACCTAGAAATGATTTTTGGAAAAAATAAATAGCAAACTATGAGGCAGCTCCAGTTCAAATTTGACCCGCTTCCAACTGAATCGGCGGAAATTTGTCTTTTTCACGAGAGGTGGATCAAAAACTTTTACACCCAACCATTTTGTTAATTGTGCATTAAATATGGCCTAGTATTTTATAAAAATGATTTGGTCCAATTTTGCAACAATTATTTGGTAGTTCCTTCACAAAAAAACCTCCTTTCGGGCACTCGAAAAATGGAAAATGGTTTTTTCGTCCAAATAAAATGAAAACTTCCTTAGGCAACATTGTTTCCATTCCAAGATGCATCCTCGTAGATGTATAATCACACAAAGCGAAGGTTTTTCATTTTTTTTGTGAATTTCCTATGCCGATTTCAAAATGTGATCAAATTTGCCCGCATGACCCTTCTTAGTTAGGTGGTTAATAATGCAAAACTATTGGTTTGTCTATGATGAAATAGCTAATCTTGTATCTAAAAATGATTTTTTAGAAAATAAATAGCAAACTATAAGATACCTGTAGTTCAAATTTGACTCGTTTCTTGCCGAATTGGTTGTTTCTCAAAATACCTAGAAAGATAGGAAATGCAATCAAATTGATGATCATCGATGAAAGGTGGTCTAACTTAAGTGAAAATTTTAGTGATGCCATTTCCCCATTGTATTCGATCTGAGCCGTCCGCCTCCTCTGATCCAACGCTCTCCCTTCCTTCCTCGACCCTCCTTCCGAGAAACCCTAGGTCAAGCGCTGCCGTCTCCTCTCCCGATCCAGACCCCCCCGCCGCCCCTCTCCCGATCCAGATCCGTCTCTGCTGCTCTTCTCCCCCAAATCCAACCCCGCCGCCGAGCACCTCCGCCCCAACGCCAGCGACTCTGCCCACTACCCATCGACGGACCCCCGCGACCTCTGCCCTCTACCCCAACGTCGGCGACCCCCACCATCTGCATCTCCCCTCCCCTTCTCTCCAGCAAAATCCGCCGGATCGACTTGACCCACACAGGCCGCGCCCAGATCCGCCGGTAGAGGAGGAGGAGCCTCCTCACGCCACCACCTTGCCTCCTCCCGCCACGAGCAGAGCAGATCGGGCCGCGTGACAGTGGGCATGGAGGAGGACGCGGCGGCTACTGCTGCCGCGGTGCCCGACTCGTGGGAGACGGCCTACCTCGATGGGTCCATGAGCCGCCTGTTCCTCTCCTCCTCCTCCTCCTCCTCCTTCGGTGGCGCGGCGCAAAGGGTCTCCTCCTCGCCCGACCTCGCCGACGACCGCCATCAGCTTCTCGATGGTTCAGGGCCCGCCGCCGCTTCAGGGCCCCCTCATCCCACCACTGGTTCAGGGCCCACTCGTCCCGCCGCCGGCTCAGGTAAGGCTCCATCTACCATCCTTCCGGAGGCTGATCGAATCCCCTCCCCTTTACAAACCCGATCCGATCTGATCTGATGCTGCCTTGGTTCCCAGGTGGCAAGGAGAGCAATAACGCATGCTGACGTGGTTGACGCGTTTGAGGTCGTGAAGTGTGACTGGGCTCCGGTTCGTGCAGGGGTACCTGAGATTGTGAGTGTGCATCCCTCAACTCCCCACCCATGTTGTTTTCTGTCGGTGTGACAGGTGGTTGTTTGTCTTGCCTTGTGGGATTGTCTCCTTGTGATCTGTGATCTTTTTATTGTCAAGTTAGACTCGTGATCTTAGTTAAGCCATTTTGGAGTGGTCTGTGATATGTGTTTGTCTCTATGCTCAGATCATTGCTCAAGTTTGCTATTCTGGAGTGGTCTGCGTGATATGTTTGTTGCAAATCATTGCTTAAAGCATTTTGGGGGAATTCTGTAGAGTCTGCTTGTCAATAGATAAAATGAATAATTTAGATAAAGGAAACTAGTGGCAAGACCATTCGGACAGAACTCCAAAGTTAAGCGTGCTCAGCTTGGAGTAGTTTCAGGATGGGTGACCGACCGGGAAGTTGCTCCCGGGTGCGCACGAGTGAGGACAAAGTCTTGTGAAAAAGACTAGTATTGATCTGTGGGGCCAGTCTAGATCCGCCAGAATAACGACCACCGGCGGTGTGTCCGAGGCGTTACAAGTTGAACCTGGCTCGATACCAACTTGTAACGCCCGGACACACCCGCCGTGGTCGCATTCTGGCGGATCTAGACTGGCCCCACAGATCAATACTAGTCTTTTTCGCGACTTTGTCCTCACTCGGCGCACTCCGGAGCAATCTTCCCGGTCGGTCACCCATCCTGAAACTACTCCAAGCTGAGCACGCTTAACTTTGGAGTTCTGTCCGAATGAGATCCCGGAAAAGAAGGAATTCCTTATTGATATGAGTAGTCTATCATCCCTAATAAGCCAGGCTATTACAAACATGCTCAAAGAATTTTATTACTTGTTTTTTCTAGTGGCGTGTAAAATGAGTGGGGAGATCTCTGATGGGCTGTCGCTATTCAATGCAAGCATGAAACTGTGCAAAGATACTTTATCTTTATTTAAGATTGATGTACTCATGATTGGGGCATACTTCAATCAATGTGCAGGTCCTTGTTGAGTGAAGCATCCTCCTTCCTTTTTCATTTATGTTTTTCTAACATGGGCATGGAGCATTTGATGAGCGTCGTGAATCCTTCATCAGGTTAGCCAAAGGCTTCCCCTTTGTTAATACAGTTTCTGTGTTTGGTGAATTGTGACTTGACTATTTGTACATAGGTTACATCTCACAAAGAGGTTTCGAACGTCGTGCTGATGGAACGATGGAGGAAATGAAAGAGCGACAGAAACAGAGGACAGAAAGAAGAGTGATGGATGACTACCAAAACACAGAAAGCAGAGATGGAGCGATCAGATGTCCAATTCCATGCAAAAGCAGCTGGTATTTTCTCAATTCTCTGGTCAACTAGAATCTACTACGGCTCACACTCTGCATCTTGTATGTACTAATCAGAAGTCCCGGGCTGCGCTCCAGGCCGGCGTCGAGAAGCTCGCCAGCGCCGTCGGCGTCACCCTTGGCCCGCGAGGTGATGCTCAGCCGCCTCTAACAAATAATTGCAGCTCGCGTTTCATGCCTGAACCACTAGCTTTTCCGTGTTTAATGTGGTGCCAAACCACTAGTTCCATGATAAGGTTGTCAGAAAGTTCCACATGTTCAGTATCTGCTGCAAAACCTGACTGCACGCTAGCTAATTGCTCATTTCATCCGCATTTTCTACGCGCTGCGGTCTGCTGTGTGCCCAATTTTGAGTTAACAGAGCCACAAAATAGCATGAAGCACTAGATATACTCATGTTTGTCAGTAGACCGTATCCGTAGCTGTAGTTCATGTTTGTCCCTTTTTTGGTCCTTTTTTAAAAAAACTGAGGAAAATAGATGAGTATATCTAGTGTTATTTTTATGTGTTCATTTTCTTTCTTTTTGAAATAGGTTCAGTGTAGTTGTTGTAATTCTAGCAGTGTTCTTTGCTGACAGTACACTTCATGGAAATTTGTTGTAGTAATTTGTACAACAACATGATGTAGAAATTAAGTTCAGTGTAGTAATTAGTAGAAATTCAGGACTCACATACGAGGTACAAGCTACACATAGATGTGTTGTGTGTGGTTCGGGATGGTGTGGCATTTGATTCGCCTCTCTCCACATATTTTCTCCTTGCATGTCCTCTGCACCATTATGTTTTTGCACCCTGCGCCGTGCTTGGTTGTTGTTGCTGCTTGGTACTAGTTAGGTTGCATATGTTTGTGCTGAGTTGCTTGCTTGCCCTCTTGCTGCAATCTTTCATCCACAGTAGCAGTAAGCAATTCGGTTAGCTGAGAGATTAGCTTCAATTCTGAAATTAAGCAATTCAACTAGCCGCTGTTTTTTGCCAAAGTCATTCGCTGTTCAACCATCAGATTACCATGTCTGTATTATGTGCCAGTGTAGCTGTACTGATTCTTTGGTTTTCATCCGTGCAGCAGAGGACAAGGGCGTCATGGCCAACCAAGGCGCATGGTGCTCGCAAGCGACGAATAGAGGTTGTTTGACATCGGCACGGAGGAGAAGGACGGGCACGGATGGAGGACAGAGCACCTCTCTTCTTCCAGGTTGTTCTCCTTATCTTCACTTCACTTAATGTATGTGCCTGTGCTGCAGCTCACCCATGGTCTTGTTTGTCTTGCAGGTTAGTGAGTAGCTTCAGGAGGAGCTCAAGCACGACCACCAAGAGGCACCACCGCAGCAACAGGTAGCACGTCCATCTCCACCTCCCTCTCCCTCTCCTCCCAATACTTTTTATTAGATTATGTTGAGTACATTCTGAACCCCCTGATGTGACACAAGTATATGCACATGCTATGATTTAAGTGTTGCTTGTGTATGGCAAATAGGTTGAGCTGCTTGTGTATGGCAAATAGGTTGAGCACCCACCGCTGTTTGATACTATTTTGTTTAGGATTATGTTCCTCTATGTGTGTAATCTCCAGACCATGATCAAGCACACACACACGGTTGATTTGCATGGAACGATTACTACTAACTAAAGAAGGAAGCAGACTTCTTCACATAAAGCGAAGAGGATGTTCGAAGAGTTGTTGAGGGGGGAAGACTTGGATTTGGGCTTCACATTCAGCCCCAAGGAAATATGCCCCAAGGAAATTCTCTCTCTCTCTCTCTCTCTCTCTCTCTCTCTCTCTCTCTCTCTCTCTCTCTCTCTCTCTCTCTCTCTCTCTCTCTCTCTCTCTCTCTCTCTCTCTCTCTCTCTCTCTCTCTCTCTCTCTCTCTCTCTCTCTCTCTCTCTCTCTCTCTCTCTCTCTCTCTCTCTCTCTCTCTCTCTCTCTCTCTCTCTCTCTCTCTCTCTCTCTCTCTCTCTCTCTCTCTCTCTCTCTCTCTCTCTCTCTCTCTCTCTCTCTCTCTCTCTCTCTCTCTCTCTCTCTCTCTCTCTCTCTCTCTCTCTCTCTCTCTCTCTCTCTCTCTCTCTCTCTCTCGGCCGGTGAGCTAGCAGGTCTAACTACTTGGAACAAGTTTGGCGCCTCCTTGAAGTGTTTATGAGGTGGCACAAACAGGGCGGATCATGGTATCACATGGGTCGGGCCACGAGCCAACGTTTTTCTTCTATAAATGAATAAAAGCGTAAGAGAGAAATCAGAAAAGCCGTAGAAGTTTGAGTAGAGCAAACCGAATAAAGAGAGCATCGGTTAGGTGTTGATGCATACTGGATTTCGCCTGGTACATCATCCTCGATAGGAGCATAGTCCAACATCGTGCATTTTGCTCTTGCCCAATGGTTTGCTGCCTACATCTCACCCTTCATATCTGGTAGAATCATACGCATCCCTACATCTCACAAAATAAAATAGTCTTTAGTTTGAGTGGCGCCATGCTAAATGTTCTTAAAAAGGATAGATGAGAAAAGGACGCGCTTATAAAGAAGAGAGATCAGACCAAACAGTCACACAACGTCATCCTTGCAC
>CM038146.1:18382152-18607152 GCA_021437245.1 Aegilops speltoides
TGCCTCCATCGCGGTCGCGTGGCATGGGCACGTGACGTTATGAAATCAGTGGTTAATTTGTCTCTTTTCCTTTTCCATCCCCGCAATCAAAATACTCTTACACCCAAGCCCCTAGCATTTGCAGTCAACACCCTACAATCTTTGTTTTCTTACAAATAAGGCCAAAATTTCGACAAGTCAGGGCAATTTTCGCCGGAAATTTCGGCAGCATAACGCCACACCGGCACTACATGCCATCGCTCCGCAACTGCCTCAACGACTTCTCCTGCTTGGCTGCAAGGACAAGGCTGCTCAATCCACCAGCACACAAGCCGGCCTGGAGGATTACCATAGCACGAAACCATTTTCCCCCGGTTTGCCACGTTATGCATAGTCGTGAGAAATAATCTCATGCCTAATTTGGATAACGAGAAAAAAAAAACTCATGTCTTCTTCTATTTTCTGCACAACGGCACTACAATCGCTCCACGGTCATGTCTTCTATTTCCTACTTCACATCACATGGAAGGGAAATTAAACTGCATGCATATCTTCCTAGCTCACTGTTTAGAGAAAATAAGTATATATGTATTAGAGAGATGGCTTCAAGGTGCTATCACATCAAAATATATCGCTAATCGGGAAAAGTAAATTAAAGGAAACTCTTTTTTCTGAAAACCTCAAAACTCTTTCATTAAAAATTGTTTAAAGTTCTTGATATGGCCATTACACACAGATTTTTATTCCATTACAATTCAATGGTTGACAGATAATCATACTACTCTAGCAGCTTGGAACTAGCCTTGTTGTTTAAATTTTAATATAAATTTGTTTGTTGGTAACAGAAAATAAGGTTACACAGGCACCCTTTAACTGAAATTAAAGGCGTCTGTCTTATGTGACCATGTACTGCACCACCAGAAGTTTACATTGGGTTTTCTAGAAAATTATGATAGCCAACTCAAAAAAACAGTTATGATAGTACTACTGATGGATGAACCCAAACTACCTAAATGTTGAACGGATTGATTAATCCAACAAGAATGCCGTGTGCTGCCATGTGTTAAAACTAAAAAAAAAACATCTTGGTGCGTGCTGGTCAAACAACACATTCTTTTGGCAACATTTAGCACAGAAAACTAGATCAAGTAGGAACATCGAATAGCAATTAGTACAAGGAACTCATAAGAAGTTTATGTTTTTCTGTAAGACAAGAGTTTTTAGCAGTAACCGTTGCAACATCAGTGTTCTTTCTTCAGTTAGAAATAGGTGTGGTTTTCTGCAGTTTCAACGGCTAGACAACAAGTGTATAACAAAAGTTCATGTACATATGCTTGAAATAAGCGACCAGACGTGGTGCTAGACAATAAACCCCAAAACATGGCCTAGCCGGTGACTTTCTCGCGACCGGGAAAGCTGTCGTTGTGGTGACAGTCCCATGGCACTGTTAATATAAATGCTAGAACACAATCATATCTCATCCGGCTACTACAACAAGATATTCTCTTATTGTTTCTATCCAGTATCCATTCATGCTAATAGATAAAAGAAATGCACAACGTGTCAGCCATAACAAAGTTGTCTGAAAGTTAACCATGCGTGTTTACGATTCGGCAAAATCAATCAACTTAATCATCTCCGCATGGCAGCAACATGCTCATGCATTCACTCTGAGCGCCTATATGCACACACTATACTCTGAAGCGAATCCTATGAAATCTACTGCTGTTGATCACGAAAAACACATAAATTAGGTTTCTTGGTTTATTTTTCTCAAGGTAACAGAGGAATATACCAGATACCCCCAGGATGGATGTTCTCAGCGCTGATGCATATGTATGTATAGGATTTTTTTTTCCACACTAACCTTAGATTGAGCTTGCTCATCTGAGTCTTCTTAAAAGGAACAACCGTCACCTGGCACATGATCCTCAACAACGTTCAGGTTTCGGGTTGCATCCTCACCTCCACATCCACATCTGGTAGATTCGTATGCATCACTACATCACAAGAACAACAAATAAAAAAAAACTTTTCAGATTGAGTGGAACCATGCCAGGATTTTCCTTCAAAAAAGGTAGATCGAGAAAAGGGCATATGCTCGTACAGAGAAGGGAACCAACAGGCCAGGACGAGTGCTGGGCAGCAGCTGGCCTGGCGCAAAGACGAGCAGATGAGGAAGCCATGGCGGAGTACTTTAATGGCAGCCACAAACTGCCGTCGGGCAGAGTAGCTAGTCTAATTTCAGCTCGGCCGTCAGCACTCAGCAGCTTGACCACACGTAGATGTACTCGGTTGTGGATGAAGCGATATGTTGGGTTGAGGAGAAAGGAAGATGTGAGGCGTGGTAGATCAACAAGGCGAGCAAAGAGGAAGCCATTATTTATAGAGGAGAGGCGCGCAGCATGGAGGAGCGGATGGGGCGCAATCCGCGTGAGGCGGGCCGGAGTCAATGGATGGAAGCGGCTTTGATCAGAGCATGCCACACGAACATGGAAGGAGGGAGGTAGCGCATGGGGTGAAGCGTCGATAAATGTCTCGCTTGGCTGGCGATGAGTGAGCGCGAACACGGAGAGACGTGGGATTGGAGACCGATCCGCGTGAAACACACCGGAGCCACTGGACTGACAAGAATGGGAGGGAGTTAGCCACGGAGGAGGAGGTCGATCCATTGATGGGCGCTGGAGCCAATGATCCAGAGGAAGTAACGGAGGAGGCGAAGCGATAGTGGTAATTGCAAGAAGGAAGGACGCGTTGGTTTTGGGGGAGAGAGAATTTCGAGGAGGTTGACTAGGATGGTTTGCTAAGCTTCCTAAAAAAGAGGCTCCTTCCCTCCCTCGAATCACGGCAGGTATTTAAGTTTTGTTAAGCTTCCTAGTAATCAGAATCAGAGGCTACTAGTACGAGCTCCTTTCCATCCCTCAAATCCGGTCAGCTAATTTAGTTTCCATAGCATCGGATCAGTATTTATTTCCTTCCCTAAAAAATGATTTATTTCCTAGTTATGCCAGGTTTGTTGTGGATCGGTCAGATCTCTCCGTTAATTCCTAATTAATCCTTGTCTCTCCAAACAAACTTACATTGCATCTGCTTCCTCTACTAAGTTATTACTGGAAAACAAACTTAGCAGATTTTGAGCAGCAGGCTATTGGGGCTTTTTATTTCTTTTCCTTCCAGGACAGTGGGTTTGGTCCGTGCAGAAGGACACTAGATCTTAAAATCCTGTAGCGTTTTGAAAATAGAAGCAGAGATGCAGTCGTGGTCATAAAAAATGATGATCATTGTATGATCCTAAGAATAGAATATCCCGATAAACTGTAGCTGAAAATATAACCTTCACTCTGTTCCTTTTAAACTTGCTTTTATCTGCAACTACTCCGTGTATGTTTCCATCGACAGAGGTCTTTCCTTCTGATGACGCTTTTAGTAGCTTCTTAAATTCAGATTTTATTTTTTTCATGCGTACGTACACCCTTCTCCTTATCCAACTAACCGAACTTGTGTTGCCGCACAGAAGTTTGGCCAAATAAACAGGGAGTTCTTCAGACCAAATATCACAGGGACACAAGGAGCCTACACCCAATCAAAACATAAATGAGCAGGTCCTACAGAAGCATATCATAAGATGGCAAAATAAATTTGATTCTCTCATTTCTGTCAAGCACATGATACGATACGTGCATACATACAAACATAGATATACATTTTTTCACGTACCAGTTAATATATAGTGAGAAAATGGACGAGCTGATATTCATTCTTTCATGGAGAAAAAAATAACCATTTGACATTCAGTCAATCAAAAGCCAAACCAATCCAATCTGTTTAATAATTCTTGCCATTGGCCAAAAACTACTATCCCCTCGTCTACAACCCAAATCCGAATCTAAATTTTACAACAGCATGTATGTACCACTTCCTGATAAAAGACCAACATAGACATTCGATCCAAATTTTACAAACTCCTAGGATCAAGACCAACAAAATCACCATTCAATCAACACCCGAGGGCAAGGTAAAAATAAACATGAAAATGCCTATACGAGCACGAGCACAAGTTGCGTATTCCCTCCCAAGTGTACTGGTCCATTCAGAGTCTATACACCACAAAGACACTTCAACTCAGTCTATCTCTTGATTGCTGGCAAAACTTAAGAACTCAAGTTGGGCTGGATATTCTTCTTCCTGGGGCTGCTGAACCGACCTGTACTCTGCAGGCACACAAATGATGTTAGACATTATCAGACTGGAACATGCTCTTCATAATTGCCCATAATCGTATTGGTCAAGTTGCCCGCAGATGCATCAGTTTAGTTTGTATATATCACAATTACGCATTTGCTATTATTAAAAGTAGGATCCATAATTAACTCAAAACTACAGGAGTGCATAAAATTTACACAATAACCACTCTCTTCCTTCCTGATGACGGCATAGTACAAGTTAAAATAAGATGCAAATTAACTCTGTAGAAGCATATCCACTATAACACTAGCATTGCCTTCAACCATTCGACCAAAATTTTAGTGTCATAACAGAAACCGGTACACATTATGTGGAAGGTTTCAACATCAAATTTCAGTAGAAACTGGTACACATTATGCAAACATCAAACCTAAAATAAACCATAAGATTGGGATCTCTATAGACCTCGTAGCTCTTCCAGTAGCTTTGATACGTCGAGTGAGTTTCCCCTGCAATCAACCATTCGGCCGACATCCAACGAAAAAGGAAAAGCTTAACATGTCTTTTCCCCTTTTTCTTCACCTTCCCTCTCAAGTCCTGCACAGCAAAATGCAATGCATAGATTCAGAAACGGGAGCAACTTCACAAACTTAATATTTTGCAGTGGGTGATCCCAAAAAGATACTAGGCAATCTCACACAAGTGTTGGTTGATACTAGCACGAGACAACAAAAACAACAGCATGCTCTGCTCATAAGCAAAAGGAAAGGAAACAAAGATACCAATCCATCATACAGAAGCTAGTGAAAAAAAGGAATTATGGTAAAAAAATGTGTATGACCTCTATCCATTTCATTTTCCATGGCTCAATGGCCATGGGGACACAGAGCATAATAAAGAGCAGAGGAGAGGAGCCAATGTCTTACCTATGCCAGAACCAAAGATCCCGGAAGAGTGAGCACCGGAATAGACAGAGATCCGGAAGGTAAGCCCAGCAACAATGCTAAAAATGTGAGTAAAAACCAAAATCATTAGTACTCAAGGCAAGGAAACTACATAGATGATTTTTGAAGCATTAAGATAGCCATGATCCAAAATATTAAGAGAGCCAGAAGAGTCAGAGCTGAGCAGCAAATTCAAAACAACAAATCAGGCAAGCTTTAATTTGCGTAAATAATCGACCCAACCAGCAGATTAGTAACCAATAGAAAACCTTCTTGTTTCCCATCAAATTCGGTTGAAGTGTTTTTATTCCCTATCATTGACCTTTAAATAGTATTTGACCATAGTATCCTCCAAAACAGCACCTAATATCCTCAAAAAAGGTCCCAAATGATTCCAAGTACCAGCATGTCAGCAGCAAGATTTGGGGTCCGCAAAACAAGGATAAAAATCATCAGTACCATTGATCCGGTTGCAAAAGTTTTTACTACATCTACAAGTACCAAGTGACACTAGAAATTTGGTCAGTTGTTCGATACGCTTTATTCCTGTCATATAAAAATTCTCACGAACATATGGTTTAGGGAGAGGTATTCCAAACTTATTCAGGAGGCGAATATGATTAGTTATGTACCATTGTATTAGCAATTTGCAGTCCTGTTAAAGAGTAAGCAAAACAAGCAATAAATGAGACCAGACAAAACGAAATTCATGTATGCATGAAATAGACCGCACATGTATTGATGAGAAGCTGAAATCTGCCCGAGCACCAAGAAAAATCATGTTTTTTTTTCAATACAGCAAGAACTAGAAGATACACAAAGACAAACCCAAGCAGGTCAACACCAAGATCTAAGATCTAGAAAGCAAGCAAAAAAATGATCAATGGCAAAGATATGCATGTACAAGTTTCCACTACCTCGCCAAGTATTTAGTTAAATAGAGCATGAGAGAGCAGTGGAGAGGAACCATAGGCTAACCTACGCCTAGAACTAAGAGGAAACAACCACCAGAGAGGCAGGGTGGGAGGCGTCGGACTCAGGGGCGGAGCAGGCAGAGCTACTTCGCCGACCAAACATTTGTCAGATGGCGTCGTGGTGCTAGAAGGTATGCCCAGAAACAATACTACAAATGTGAGCATAAACCAAAATCATTAGTACTCAAGGTAGGAAAACTATAGATATGGTTTGTCAAAAATTAAGATAGCCATAGTATTCCAAAAATATTTAGATAGCCAGGAGCAGCCAGACCTTATTAGCAAACCCCGAAAAAAGAAAAGGTAAACGAGGTTTAATTTTGGTAAATGTTGGACCAGCCAAAAGAGTAGTAGCCAATTACCATCTTGTTCCTATCAATTTCATTTCAAGTGGTTTAATTCCCTATCCTTGACTTTCCATGAGGTACTTCAAAATAGCAGCTAATATCTTAAAAACAAGCCATAGCAGGTCAGCACCAAATTATGAACGGCACTCTATGGACTCTCAGGAACACATATAGCATATCTAGGAATACAATCAAAATGGATAAAAAACAAAACCCAAGACCAAACACGATGCTAACCAGCACAAAACTACAATATACCAATTTCATTGTAAGGAAAGATAAAAAACAATCACGCAGTTGTGCTGACCAGACGACCACTACGAATGATCCAAACACTAAATCATCAAACCGGGGAGTGGCATGACAGGCACTGACGGCTCAATGGCTAGGATATAGCAAAAAAAACTTGGCAACTTTTATTGTTTCGTTAATTATTCATCAAAAAGAGCCACACCTACTTACACATCTTTCGGGTACCATAAAAAGAAATGTATATGACCTTTATTCATTTCAAGTGGGCACAAAGAGCATGAGAGGGAGCACAGGAGAGGAACCAATGGTTTACCTATGTTCACGTCGGTAGCCTTCCCTTTCAGGATAGCTCCGCCCTCTTGAAGAAAAGACTTTCAGCGATGGCGGTTGCGGGTCCACGATCTCCAGTAATCCTCCAATTCCTCCAACACAGTCATCGACATTAAGTCAAGTCCTGGGTGGACAGGAACAAGATCAATTAATGGCAAAGTAATAAGGTAACATAACGGTGCATAATATGAATTCAACATATATGTAATTCTCAAAACAGAAAATAGGTAGCCGGTACTCTCTGGTCACCTGAGTTTATACTACCTCTATAAACAAATGTAATACAGTTTAAGTCACTGAAGTAGTTACCTAAAACATCTTATATGTGTTTACAATGGAACTACCAATTGCGTGGTTACTATTTAAGTTTTGAATCTATAAATGCATGACGCCGCAGAAATGTGAGCCAGACTATGGCTTGTGAGCACTAAGCATAAGCATAAGAACTGAATATTTCAGTTACAAAAAGAAACTTGAGTATGAGATAAGAAACAGAGATGTGTTACAGAACATACGTGATAACTGCTGGTAACTCCAAGCAGATTGTTTTGGTTCCACCATCGACCTCATGCTCAATAGTAAGCTCTTTGCTTATCCTTGTCAACTATCACCTAACAAAATAAAACCCACCTATAAGTACAATATTCTATTAAAAAGAATCTTGAGAACCATTGCCATAGAAATCTGGCAACAAATAAAGCACAACACAATAAAAAGACATGGTCAAGAATCAATTTTCCTTTTGGCCATTTTAAGGGAACAATTTCCTAAGATTTGAGTCCTATGTTGCTACACCTTATTAGGCCCATAAAGATGAAGAAAAACATTGGCTCGAGAAATGAAATTAAACGCTTCTAGGGAGTGGGGTCAAATAAGAATTTGAAAATGGTGACAACAGCAAGTTCTTTCCGCACTAAAATAGTTATTTCTAGTGCTCAGCTTGTGGGTGATAGAGGCCTCTGGAACCTAATCTAAAAAGCACATGTTGTCCACAAAATCAAAGTTTTGCCTGGAGATTAACAACAAATACTTTGGCTGTGTAAACAGAACCGAAGCAGAAGACTGAGAAATGTGCTTCCAACTTATACAATCTGTGGGACAGAGGAGTGCTGCTTCCATGCAGTGACTACACAAACAAGGGCTCATGCTCTCAGGTTTGAGCTTCCAGAGGAGCAGCTTTGGACAGCGCCCCAAGCGAAATGTGAGTGAATATTCTATTACCTTGGTAGCATGCTTCACACCTAGAAATTGATGTGTTTTTCGCTAAAGGGGATGCACACTAGTGGTTACCTCCAGGATATAAAGGAGGGGAGAAGAACCTATTGGGCACCATACTCCAAAGGAGTCATGCAAACTCCAGGTTGAAGATCAAATCCTTTGGAAACCTCCATATGAGGGCTATCTAAAACTGAATGTCAACAAATGTTATTATCGTGGCGCGGGGCACGATGAAACTCTGTGCTAGTGTAGTGCAAGTCAAATCTCATGAATGCATGAATGGATTCACAAAGCAATGATATAATGACCCGGTGGTCTTGGAGAGTGATTGCAGCTTAGTAGTTGAAGTCTTGAAGTGCCAGGCAACAGAACTTTCAGCAATCAGAGCAATTACTCCAGAAACAAATTCCTTCTCCATGAGCTACCTCGCTTCAAGGTGGGCAAAATCCGTTGCAAAGTAAACATGTAGCATGCAAGTATGAAAATTTGGTCGTAAGGCGTGGTGTGGTGGTCTTTTGCAGGGTTCAGTCCCAACATATTTGTTAGCTTCTCTAAAAAACAAGAAAACCTGTGTATTGGCTGAGGTTCTGCATGAGCATAGTCAATCATATTTTCCCAATTAATACACAACACCAGCTACAAAAATAGTCATTTCCAGAATCTAAATGCAATTAAATCCATACTAGTACCCATTAGTTATTCATACTGCGATAAAAGATGCATGCAGTTTCAGTGCTTATTCGAACAACCAGGATGATCTAGTAAAATTGAAATGACCGTGTACAATCACAAGGAACCCTTAATGATTGATCTTATTCATGACGTTGGTGATATCTAAAAGGAATAAATAACAACAAACCTTTGAGGTGAAGGTCCCCTGCAGCAAGTTGAGTAATGCAGCTAGCATTTGTCCTGTTTGGTTGCAATCATCATCAATCACTTGTAACTACAATGGAAGTAGAAGCTATGATTATTAACAGGTAAACTGCAAATCTAAACTCTCTTCACACATTTCTTCTTGTTTGTTTTAGTTTCCATTCTTCATGACAAAACTTGGCAGTAAAGCTTCTGTAATTATTAAAAAAGAGAAGTTGAACATGCCAAGCAAATATGACTATGTCGAATAATAAGAAACTAAGTCAACAGGAAGTAAACACACACAGACATCTATGCCTTTCAGGCAGTCAGGAGAATATTTAGAGCTAATATTTTATCGTGCTTATATCCCTTACGAGAAGGAAATATTCAAATTTTAAAATAGAGTGGTTTATGTATGACCGTCAACCACATCAGCCTTCGAGTGATAAATGCCTTTGAAGTTGGTTTGGAAAGCAAAAGTTTGCCCCAAATCAGAGTTTTTGTGTCGAGATTAGCTATGAATACATTGGACGTGCAACAGAACCAACGCAGAAAACTGGAGATGTGCTTCGCACCATTGTTTATAAAGCGTACTGCTTCAGACGCTTATGCGACAAGGCGCCCTGGCAGCGCCTTAGAAGTATGCCCGCTATAGCTGCTTAGGCATCGCTTAAGCGTCAGAGCGGGTGGTGCTCGCTTTAGGTCGCTTTACCTCCTTATAAACCATGCTTGGCACCTGCAAAATGATGTGCTTTTCTCCAAATGGGGTGCGCCAGTGGTTGCCTCAGCTAACTTATTCATGAGCTACAAAAACACACCCCAATATATAAAGGAGGGAAGAGTGGTACCAAAGGCAAAGAAACTATTGCGTGTCATATTCAAAATGGTGAAGATAAATCCTTGGGAAACCTCTACATGCTGGCTCGTTGAAACTGAATGTTGATGCCAGTTTCCTTGTCAATACGAGGAAGCAGCATGTAGTGTGGTGATGTGGGGCATGAATGGAAATGTTATTATTGTGTCATGGGGCACAATAAAACTCCATGCTAGTGTAGAGAAAGCCAAAGCTCTGGCCTGAAGGGGTTCAGAAGGCAGTGATATGTAATGCCTCAGTGGTCTCGAAGAGTGATTGGAGCTTAGCACTTGAAGCCTTGATGCGTTGGGAAGGAGATCTTTCTACAACTAGAACCTTTATTCGAGAAACAAAGTTCCTTCTCCAGGAGCTCCATTTGCTTCGAGGTGGAGAAAAATCATCGCAGAGTGAACGGGTAGCACACACAAAGTATGACAGTTCAGTTGTAAGGTGTTCCATGGTCGTGTTTGCAGGGTTCGGTAACATCATGTAGGTTGCCTGAGGTCCTATGTGAGCTAATCGAACATATGTTTCAAATTAAGATGCAACACCAGTTAAAAAAATACACCTTTCCAGAATCTAAATGCAATTAAAATCGATACTGGTACCCATTAGTTATTCAAATTGTGTTAAAAGCTGCATGCACTGGCAATGGTTGTTCAAGCGAGTATGAGAACTAACCAAAAAGATCGAGTATCTAGTAAAACTGAAAGGACCGTGTGCAATAACATAAAACCCTCCATGAATAATCTTATTGGTGATACCGCTAATATCTAAAAAGAATAAATAACAATAAACCTCTAAGGCCAAGGTTCCCTGCGTCCATTTGATCAGTACAGATAGCATTTGTCATGTTTGGTTGCCATCATCATCAATTGCTTGTAATTACAGATGGAGCTAGAAGTTATGACTATTAACGGGTGTACTCCAAATATAAACTTTCTTAACAAAATTTTTCTTGTATCTCCTTTGGTCTCATTCTCATGACAAAACTTTGCAGTAAAGCTTGTGAAATTATTTATTAAAGGTGAGTACTCTAAAAAAAGAAGTTGCAAACATTCCAAGCAAACACATAAAAAGATGTAAGCAACTAAGTCAGTAGGAAGAAAACAAACGCAGACAACCATGCCCTTCAGGCAATCAGGGAAATATTTCAAGCTATAATTTTATATTGCTGATATCCCATAAGAGAAGGAAACACTAATTTGAGCAATAGAGCAGTTTATAGAATGAGGGACAACCAAGTCAATGTAATGTTATCTATTATCCTGTGTAATGAGCGGTTTGTGAGATAGACATGCATAATTCTACAAATACCCCCCAGAAATATTAGAGAATTGTTCTTTTTTGAACATTTGAGTTACAACTGGCATCTTTAAGTATCTTTCCTGATCTTTCCTGTCGAAATAGTAAGTATTATGTACTATGAGAATGTGCAATGAGAACACTTTCATCCTATATTTTACAGCTAGACTACCTGACTAAAGCATGAAGAGCCTGGTAATTAAGCTGGTTTCTGCAAAGGTTGTTGGTTCAACTCATGTTTTGGACAGAATTGTAGTTTAACTTTGAACAGCAAAACAAATATTCAAGCTAGTGTTATATAGGCAGTGGACACACAATGGCACAACGGCCAGCACAAAAATCTCCACGTCTCAATGGCTGTGGGCACACTGTGCACAAGAGCGCAAAGAAGGGAACCAGTGGCTTACCACCTTTGCCAGAGTGGAAGAAGAATCGGAGCCAGCAATAGTGTTGATCTCCAATGTTGTCAGCATCGTGCAGATCCACCTCCCGACCTATGTCAGCGGGACAATCCCGGCCAAGGTCATAGGCATGGATGCATGATGTGAGGTTGAAGTTCTTGCCGCTGGTGTCGAGGATGCTCTCGAAGTGGAGGCTGGGCTTGGCGGCAGTACACACGCGTTGTGACAGGAATCCTGCACACATGCTGGATGGATTAATATGCATGTGTAAGTGTAAGGATCAGACATGATAATGTCAGAAGCAGAGCATGAAAATCGGCCCCCTTTCCTTATGGATGGAATGCTGAAACTTGTCTATTAATAGAAATTAATAACCAATGAAGTCTATCATGCTTTAATTTGTCAATAGGAAGAAAACAAACGCATACATTCATGCCCTTCAGAAATCAGGGAAATATATCTAGCTATAATTTTATTATGCTGATAGCTAGTAAGAGAATGAAACATTCTAATTTGAGCAATAGAGCAGTTTATAGCATGACGGGCTACCAAGTCAATGTAATGAGCAGATAGTGAGATAGACATGCATAATCATACAAATACCCCCAGAAAGATAAATAATTGTTCTGTTTTGAACATCTGATTTACAACTGGCATCTTTAAGTATCTTCCCTGATACTTCCTGTCGAAAATAGCACTCCCTCCGATTCATATTACTTGTCGCTTAAACAGATGTATCTAGCACTGAAATACATCAGATACACCCGTTTCAGCGACAAGTAATATGGATTAGAAGGAGTAAGTATTATATACGGCGTAGAATGTGCAACTTTCATCCTATATTTTACAACTACACTATCTGACTAAAGCTACAAGAAGCTGGTAATTAAGTCGGTTTCTGTAAAGATGGTTGGTACAACTGAAGTTGTCAACAAAATTATTGTTTAACTTCGAACGGTGAAACAAAGATTCAAGTGTTATATAAGCAGTGAACACACAATGCCACAATGGCCAGCACAAAATTCAGCGCGACTCGATGGTTGTGGACACACATAGCACAAGAGCAGAAGAGGGAACCAGGGGCTTACCACCTACACAGGAGTGGAAGAAGAATCGAAGCCAGCAACCGCGCTAGTCTCCAAAGTTGTCGGCATCATGCAGGTTCACCTCCTAGCTAACGCTAGCGGTGCAACCCCAGCCAAGCTCACAGCCATGGACCTAAGATGTGAGGTTGAAGTTCTTGCCGTTGGTGTCGAGGATGCTCTCGAAGTAGAGATTGAGCTCAGCCAAGACGATCAGCCATCCGTCAGCAAGAAGGCTCAAGTGGAGCCCATGATGGCCCTGGCCTGCGATGGAGTCTACCTTGCCGGCTCCCAGCTTGCTGCCATCAATGCTACCGAAGCAGTAGCAGCACAGCAGTAAACGGCACATGCCTCCCCACATGCTGGGTAATGCAGACTTGGGGTGTGGGACATGGGGCCGCCTCGCCTTCATATATGAGCATATAAGTTCAGAAAAATAAACCCACTTGATGTGAAAACATAGGTGCTCAATTATTAGATGGGTCTCAAAGTTGGAGATCAGTATTGTACGTTATCCAAGAAATACAATAGTGTGAAATGCATTCTGAATTCTAGACAATTAAAATAATAATGAAATTCCTAGACTTTTGGCCCTTATTAATTACAGATGAAGATCATGATTCTTCTTGAAAAGAAAAATCTAGTTTATAATGGACATAACAATGCCATGTTACAGAAACGGTAAGAATACTCAAAAGCCGGAAATGCTACTAACAGCAGGGTGACATACATATCCTTGTAGACCTTCTGTAATAAGACGTGTTGCAACTATGTTGCTGCTAGTATACTCAGAACACAATTGTAGAGACAAACTAACAAAATCAAATGCTTGTAAGCACAAATTTGAAGTGCAGCCTTTTTGCCACCAAAAAAATGCAGTGTTAACACTTGATAAACCATCATGAACTTAGATAACATAGACCAAAACAAGCATAATAGATCCATTCTTATAATAAGCATAATATTGGTTCTAAAATGAACATGAGCATTAATATTGGCTCTAATAGCAACCCAACAAACTAGGCATCATCCAACAGCCTAGATTTGTCAAAATGAAACAAAAACATGTCATCCTTATCAAATTAGTAGGAAGACTATTAGCTGGAAGACTATAAGCCAAAAGCTAGAGTCAACCATCACAGATCAACCATGTCTCGATGTCCGGCACACAGAGCGGCCATAGCTTGAAGGAAGTCTCACAACAAACAAATGATAAAGGAGAGACTACTGACAGACCTGTCGAGAAGGCGGTCGTGTGAGTCAATGCTAAGGTTACGAGGCAAAAACCCAGCCGTCTCATCGGCGCTGGAAGCAAGGTGGCCGCATGAGTCAATACAGGGGTTACGGGGCAACAACCACCAGGTCACTCCAACAAGAGCTACTGGTCTGAGTGTGTACTCAAGCCACTATAAAGAAATGCAAAGGAGTAGCTTGTCAGATTACAAATATCAAGACATAATGATTATCTTATAAGTAAAAATACTTTCTGCTGATAGTGAATTGATTAGCTAAAACTAGAAGATCTAATCCTACTCAGAAAAATAAATTAAACACCTCAATAATTCTTTGCAAAAAGTCGTACATGTTTCTTGCAGAAAGATTCAGTTAATAGTCCAGTTAACTAAACAATTAAATCTGCAGGGCTAAGGACATTTAACCATTTAGTTAGAGTCCGGCTAAATAAACGTTTAAATCTACATGGCTAAGAAGATTACATTTACATGGGCAGTAGACAAGAGGATAATTTAAAAACAACAATAAGTAACTTTAGTTACTAATCCCTCCATCACTTCAAGGTAAGAGGTTACATTAGACATTAGTTTTGGTAACATATGATATTAGTGGACCAAGGGAGTACATGATACGTCTATCTGAACATTTGGCTCATCTCACAAGGAGCACCCAGGAGAGTAGCAAAGGAACAGAAACGGATGGGTAAGACTCAGTCAACTTATACATATGCCTTTGTCAACATATATGGAAGAATGGGCACAATTGTAGTATCCAGAAGCCACAACAAACAACAATTAACACTTAGCACATGCCAGTTAACCTTGAACAATAGACAATTGAATGAAATGAGCTCAAACAGTACGAAACCCTAACCCTAGAGCTCAGAGAGAACGGGTGTAGAGGAGGAGATGACCTCACCGGTTCCGTGTTTTGCTCACGCCAGCAGTCTTTTTGTTTGGGAGCGCTCATCCCTCTGGAAGATCAAACTTCCAGCGATTGTGGTTGGGCCCACCATCTTCAGTACCCCCTCCAGTTCCTCCAGCATCCTCACCATGAACTCAGGTCCCTAGGTGGACAGGAACAAGATTAATGACCAATAATACAGTAACAGAATGATGATAGGGAGCAACCCATAAGGGACAATTTATGCCAAGCAATATTAATTTCGTTGGCTATTTCAAGTTTGGACAACACCAAGAGCTCTGAACACAAATATTGCTAATGAACATGCATGCACATACTACTACAGGAGCATAATTTCTGTTGACAAGCTCCTAGAGGAGCAAAGTCAGGACGATAAAACAATACTCAATTATCAAGGCAACATTTGCAAATGAACCTACTCCAATATTTTTGCCCCACCCTCCACAAGATAAAAAATGATCTTCCCCATGCCCGTCCTATAAGCAATGAAATTCATTCCAGTACCCCAATTCTTCATCTAATTCTAGCAACCATGAGATAAAACCAAGAGGAATATCATATTCTGGTGGTGGCAAATCTAAGAGCAAGTGTATATTAAATAACAAGAAAAGCTAAGCTACTATCTAGTACTCCCTCCCGTCCAAAGTAAGTGTCGTGGTTTTAGTTCAAACCATGGCACTTATTTTGGATTGGAGGGAGTATAATTTATGAACTGCACTATACGGACTCTCAGGATCACATATAGCATACCTATGTCTTAAATCAAAATGGATAAAACACAACCAAAGACCAAACATGATGTCAAGCAGCACAGAACTACAACAGATCAATTTCATTGAAAAGAAAGATCATCAAAATCATTGTGGTGGCCAGAAGACCACTACCACAGATCCAAACACTAAATATTCGGCTCGATGGCCAGCATAAAAAATAGAAGTTGATAAAGCCACACCAATTTAAATATCTTTCAGGTACATAGAAATGTATATGACCTTTATTCATTTCAAGTGAGCAGAGCATGAGAGGGAGCAAAGGAGAGAAACCGGTGGCTTACCTATGTTCACGCCGGTTCTCTTCTCGTTCAGGATTGCTCCACCCACTCAAAGATCAAAATTCCAGTGATGGTCGTCGTGGGTCAATGATCCCCAGTAACACCTCCAGTTTCTCCAGGTCCATCCTCACCATTAAGTCAGGTCCATGACTGGACAAGAACAAGATTAATGAATGGCTAAGTAATAATGTAACGAAATGATGATATGGAGCAACCCGTAAAGGACAATTATGCCAAGCAATATTTATTTTGCTGAATATTTCGAGTTTGGAGAACAACGAGCTATATATGAAAACAATAGCTAATGAACAGACGTGTACCCTATAGGAGCATGATTCCTGTTGACAAAGCTCCTTGAGAGGACCTAAAAAGTATATTCAATTATCAGGGGACAACGGTCATTTTTTAAAATAAAAAAATAAGACTGCACCTCTCTTTTACTCATGGTTTATAAGGCGGTAAAGCGAGCACCACCCCCTCTTTCTGGGCATATTTCTAAGGTGCTGCCAAGGCGCCTTGTCTCTTAAGCGTCTGAAGCAAGATGCTTTATAAACAATGCTTTGACTATATTCAATAAACAACATGACCTTGAAAATGTTCAGGCACTTGACATACCATTACCAGGGAAATCATTTGGCAAAAAAAAGGTACACAAGGTTGGATTCAGTCACTTGTTGATCAAGTAAAGATTCATTTAACTATAAACCTCTCTTAAGTCCTACTGGGAAATAAGCGACAATGCCGAATGTAATATTCCCATCACACATGGACTCCTAATGAATCAAGGAGGATAGTACTAACAAGTGAAATCAAACTATGTGGCAACAGTACGATTGTCTGCTGTCTAGATCAAATCTTGGGGGAACACGAGGAATACAAACATTTCCCCTAGTGTTTTTTTTCTTCGGGACAAGTGTGTCTCAGACTACGGTTTCTACAAGGCTACTCTGCTAATTGATGTTATCACATAGAGAGCATGTGGGAGAGCGAGAGACAGAACCTATACCTTTGCTTTGCCGGGGAGGAAGACGAGACAAATTGTGGCTGAGCAGGAGGGAGTGGAATAAGATTGAATCCCCATGAATCCAAACCAATAAGGGGAAGAAGAATCCCACGCATTCACCTTGGCCGCCGCAACCAATCTTGTCGATGGGACTCCCAAACTGCATGCACGCACACAACCAAGCAACGCAACGGCACACACGCATCAGATGTGGATCGCCGAGATGAAGAAAATCAACAACAAGAAGGAGAAGAAGAAGGGGATGCCGCATATCAGATTCATACATACCCCTGCTTCCGTCATCAAGGTCCTCGCCAAGTTGTCATCACTGCAGAAAAGGACAAAAAGGCCAGGTGGATGGAATGAGTATATATAGGAGCACAACAACAAAGTAGGATAAAGCAGCTCTAGACACAACTTAAATCAAGTAGGAAATACACGAGATCCCTTCTTGAAAAAGAAATGCACCAGGTCAGATTACGCTGAATAAAGGCAACACTACAGTCACCTTCTACCTAGGATTATTCAAGCTAAGAAAAAGGAAATCTAAATATTTGGGAGTACATTTTTTCTTGTAGGGAAGGGCCCAAACTAGTAGAGTTTATTTACTTAGCAGTGAAACCCTAGAACTAATTTGAGAAGCATAAATGTAACCCTAGATGGCAGATGGCCAGCGCAAAACTGAGGTTACCGTGGCTCGATGACCATGGACACACACACACACACACACACACACACACACACACACAACATGAGGGAGAGCGAGAGAGAGCACATATGCCTTTGCTGGGGATGAAGATAACAGGAATTGTGGCAGGGCGGGAGGGAGGTGTCATAGTGGAAGAAGAATGACTCCCCATGAATCCAATCAGGGTGGTCTGTGGAAGAAGAATGACTCAATCCCATGCATTCACCTTCTCCACCGCAAATAGGGCCACCAGTCTTAGTACCCCGCAAAAAAAAAGATCCAGTCTTAGCAAATGGTTATCTAGAATTCTAGATGTACTTTTTGGTTTCCAATACGGAAAATTATCAGCACAAGAATACTATCTTTGATGATCTGCAAATTCTAAACTGAACCAACTTCGAATTCTGAATACTAGTAGAGTTTTCTTCAGATATAAGCATCAGGGGGGTGCAACGCAACTAAAGAATAGTAGTGGAGACAGTGCCCACTTATAAAATCCATTACAATGCAGATATAACCCTTTTTATTCCACTGAAGAATAGCGTAATGAACCCAATCCAAAAGAGAATTAACCGACCCTGATTTTGCGAGCTGCAAAAAGACAGAACTAAAAAGAATTAACCGACACTGTTAAGTCTGAATATCTAGCAAATTGTTCAGAACCAACAATGCTAATTTCTCATCCTTGGGAATCGGAACTCACACAGGAAATTAGATTCACTTTAGTATAGCATTAGCACAGTTTGCGTAACTTAAAATTAAATTGACCGATCCTGATTTCTAAACTGTAGAAAATCCTGAATTTAATTGAATTGAGCATTGTTAAGTCTGAATAAATTGTTGAACTGTTCAGAACTGAATGATGAAAATTCCTCTTGTTTGGTACTCAGAAAGAAAGATGAGTATTCTTCTTTCTGACCTCTTTCAGATATGGATACTCATCACCGGTGGGTAATTGACTGTAGCAATGGAATTGTTTTCTTATACCCATTGACTAGGAAATTGCCTGTTTGTTGCCATGGAGGATGCGTTGTTAAAAAACTGACATTGCCCCAGAATAAATAAACTTCCATGACAGTAAAATTGAACTGTCGTGGAAAGAAACAAGACACCCGTCTCTAAAATAATATGGAGGCAATCGTCTAAGCCCTCCATCTGATTCGATTCAAGTGATTAAATCCAGAGGGAAACATGCGCCGGAGGAGAGGAAAGAAATCAAGCACATGATTACGACATTGCAGTAGAAGAAGATGGTGTATTGGCGGGTGCAGCTGCTTGGCAACAACATGCCATCTTTGTGGTGGTGTGCATCGTAATCACTCTTAAGAATTTTCATGTTTGTAATCAATTCTAGCACAATAGGGTTTTCTTGCTATCCTAAGAACAATTGAATCGTCATTGATCTGCAAGCAGACACACACAATTGTAAATTAAGCTACACCAATGGGTAGGTCCTAATACGCTGAAAAAATTGATTTAGCGCATATGTCTTCCCAACCACGTGAGAAATAAGGTAGGCAGGCCCAAATAAAATCCCACTTTTTCAAAAGACGGCACAACTTTAAAACATTCATTTCTAGGCATTTCATATATTTGCTTTACAAGTTTAAAATGCATGGTAATGTACAGAACTGAACAAGGAGAGTTGTCAAAAGATCCTCACTGTAACCAGTCTAAAGTCAGATCAGGTCAAGCCAAATTAGGGGAAGTAACCTAATTAGGGTCTTCACGAGCTATAGCATCAAAAACGTTTTAAAAAATAAAATTTAATAGTGGAATTCCTAGGTAGTTGATTTTATACAAATAGAAAGTAATACAAACAGACTCCCATCTTTCTCGGTAGCAATTGAAACCTCACAGCCCAGCCGTGATCGTGATTACAACCATGATCATAAAAAACCAAACACCAGCTGCGTTAGCAAATCAATGAATTTTACACAAAGGCAAAGGTAAGCCTCACGAAAAGTAAAAGGCCACCGTCTCTTTCACATGTGTGAGCTGCCGTGGTCTTTTGGTTTCTGTCCCATGGCTAGGACGCCACAAAGCCAAAAATAATGACCATCAGCCAAAAAATTCTCTCTCCCTGTCTCTCTCTTGACATGTCCTGAATTATAGATTATATTTCTTTTTTCTGCTACGCAGAAGCAAGTATCATTCCTTTATCAGGTAGTGAATCTCACTAGCTGAGCGAAATCATCATTTAACAGAACCAAATGGTGTAGTATCAATGGATCCTTCTCAACATAAATGTTACATGATCGGGTTAGGTAAATGCAGATGACACCACGTCAGATAGAAAAATTACTTGCAGAAGAATCATGGGTACAAATGAATCAAGCGAGGTGCATGTGCAAGTAGTAGCAATATGCATTTCATAACAGAGGAGATCAGTATAAGCACCAACAGCGACACACACTTGCCAATTAAATCTTGTATAGTGACATAAGGTACTTTGTGGTGTGTTATTGAAAAACCATCTTCACTACGCATGAGTACATGATGGCATTAGTATGTATATGTGTGCCAGGAAAAGAAATAGTTGTCACTTTGTTGCAAGGACAAGAAACCATTCCATTTTCAGGTTGTATGATGCACAGTTCAGTGGTCCATAAACAAAGGTGTTTGGCAGAAAGGAAGTAGTAAGTTCGAGCTCTGAAGTCGATGATGTTTGTACATTTGCCAAGCATGATGAGCACAAACATTTCCCCTAGTGTTTTTTTTCTTCAGGACAAGTGTGTCTCAGACTAGGGTTTCTGCAAGGCTACTCTGCTAATTGATGGTATCACATAGAGAGCATGCGGGAGAGCGAGAGACAGAACCTATACCTTTGCTTTGACGGGGAGGAAGACGAGACGAATCGTGGCTGAGCAGGAGGGAGTGGAAGAAGATTGAATCCCCATGAGATTATCCAATCCAATCAGGGGAATAAGAATCCCACGCATTCACCATGGCCGCCACAACCAATCTTGTCGATGGGAATCCCAAACTGCACGCACGCACACAAGCAAGCAACCGCACGCACGCACGCATCAGATGCGGATCGTCGAGATGAAGAAAGAGAAGAAGAAGGGGATGCCGCACATCAGATTCATACATACCCCTGCTTCCGTCGTCAAGGCCTGCGCTGCGCCCCATGCCTGCCGCGCGTACGGTCTCCGTGGCCGCCCTCCATGGCCGCGAGGAGGGAGCGGTGGAGGTACAGATGCCGCGGCTCTGGAGGGGAGGTGGAAGAAGGAGGGGGTTGGGTCGGCTCGGCTAGGGTTGGGTGGAAGGAGGAGGCGGCGGTGGCCGCCTGCGCGTCTCGACGGTGGTGGGAGAGGAGGAGGGACGCGGCGGCGCGGCTGGGGCTGGGGCAGAGCAGGTCGTCGGCGGCGGCGGCGGCGAAGGTTGGGTGAGAGGAGTTTGGGTGGGTCGGGGCCTGGCTTTGGGCCTGTTTAATTAGCTCCGGGTACGAGGATTTTTATTTTCATTCATTTTTTGGTTTCAACTCTCTCCCTCCCTCTGCTGGTTTAAACCAACACGGAATAAATGTTTTGGGAAGAGGAACCGCTAGTGATCTGGCGTGATCAATCTCTAGTGGAAAGTTTGTGCAGCCTTTATTGGTCAATTTGGCCCTCCCACGGATTGCCCCATCGAACTAATCTCGTCCGTCCATCTTTTCTACATCCGACGGCAAAGACTCCGTGTCACGCGGATCACACCCAGTAAAAGTCAAAGTTTTCCCTCCACTCCGGCCTATAGATCCATGAAAGAAATTTTGAAAACAAGCTCAACATAATTATTATATATGAACCCCCCAAAAAAACATTGAGGCGATTGCATGCCTCTAGATTTTCGTTCGAGACGTCGGCGATGGGTTACCACTTACTTTAGTTATGAGAAGAAGTACCTATTTTCTTCCCTCCCTAACGCAAACAAAATTTTAACCGTGCATTCCATCGGACCGTCCCTTCAGTCGACAATGTTCCAACACCGGCAAGCTTGCCCATAAGGACACGCACCAGTCCATGTATCATATCATGCTCCTGATGCTTCGCGCTACCCCGGTGAGCTCCATGGGGCCCGGTGTCCTAAGTCTAAAGGTGGACCTCCTGCGGTCGCGCTCATTCGGCACCTGGCTATCCCGACCTCCTACATGCTACAACTCCAATGGACCTTCCGCCGCCGCCGTCTTAAAGTTCTCGACAGACACATGAGCTCTCCATCGACGTTATAGAGTCAAATATATACATCCTTCAAGAGAGGGAGAGAGAGGGGAATGGGTTTAGCACCTAAGTTCTCTCTCTCTCTCTCTCTCTCTCTCTCTCTCTCTCTCTCTCTTGAAGCACGATGTTCCCCCTTTTGTTGCTGCTGCCATGCATGGTGTTGGGCCGAGACAAGATCACATGATCCACCGTGCAAGTGGAACGGGTCATGACCCCTCGGGGCTGGGGTTTGTGAGATGGAAGATGGGCGGTAACCTCGGGATTTAACATAGCAGAGGTAGAATTAGCGTGAGGAGGCGGTGTTGCAAGCTTATTCCTTGGTTGTTGTGGGCTAGAAATACCAGTGTCGTCCTAATCATCCAACAACTATAGATTGGTTTGCATGCATTAAAGCTCTTGATTATTAAAAAAGAAATTGAGATGCATGCGTCGGAAGGCTCTGTGGGAAAAGCAAGAAAAATGGTTAGGACGGCGGCGGCGGTTGTGGGAGAGGATGATGGCCGTGTGCGCGTCTCGATGGCGGTGGGAGAGGAGGAGGGACGCACGCAGTGGCGCGGCTGGGGCTGGGGCAGAGCGGGTCGGCGGCGGCGGCGGCGGCGGCGAAGGTTGGGTGAGAGGAGTTTGGTGGGGTCGGGGCCTCCTGGCTCTTGCGGGCTGTTTAGCTTCGCATTTTTATTTTCATTTTTTGGTTTCAACTCTCACTCAACCAACCGGAATAAATGTTTTGGGAAGAGGAGCCGCGTGATTTGCCGTGACAAATTTAGTGCGCCGTTTTCATGGGTCAATTTGGCCCTTGCCCTCATCGAGATGATCTTGGCCGCCCATCTTTTCTACATCCGACGGCAAAGACTTCGCGTCACGCGGATCACACACGGCAAAACTCAAAAATTTCCCTCCACTCCGGCCTAAATTTCTTGACGGGTATATATATATATATATATATATATATATATATATATATATATATATATATATATATATATATATATATATATAAGAGAAATGTCGAAAACAAGTTCAACATAATTTCTATATGAAACCAAAAAAACGTTCAAGTGACCTTTTTGTAATTGCATGCCTCTATATTTTCTTTCGGGACGTGGGCAATGGGTTATCATTTACTTTAGTATCTATTCTTCCCTCCTTGCAGCAAACAAAATTCCAATCCATGCATTTCGTCGGACCACACCTTGGGTCGACAGTGTTCCAACACCAGTTAGCTTGCCCATAAGGACATCCACCGGTCCATGTATCATGCCACGCTCATGATGCTTCGTGCTACCTGGTGAGCTCCACGGGGCCCAGTCTCCTACTTCCAAAGGTGGACCCCCTGCGACCGCCCTCATTTAGCACCTGGAAGATGGGCGGTAGGGGTGGATGGACGTCCCGCAAGGAACCTCGGGGTCAAAATGTAACATTGTAGGGGTAGATGGAAGCGTGAGTAGGCGGTGTCGCAGCCTTAATTATTCCTTGGTTGCTGCTTATCACCTTGTGCTTGAGATGCATGCGTTGGAAGGCTCTACCCGGCCCAAGGGATGGAAAACGCCGCGAGTTTTTGCAGGCTTGATGTGGATGTGGCGTCGTTCCATTCCATCACGGCCGGGAAAATTTCCCAAATTTTAAGTTGAAAAAAATATGGTTTAAAATTCCCCTTTTTTCGGGCAAGCGTTTTTCCCCCCCTTTTTTTGGGGGAAAAATTTTTTTTCCCCTTAAAGTTTTTGAAATTTTTAATTTTAAAAAAATTTTTTTTTTGGGGTTTCAACGTTTCCATTTTTTTCCCTTTCCCAAAGGGAAATTTTACAAAAGTTTTGGAAAAAGAAATAGTTTAAAAAGGCCTTTTTTCTTTTCTTTTCCCAACGGTTTGGGAAACCCCCAAAAAATCCCTTTAAAAAAATTTTGAAGGGCCCCCATTTTTTTTCAAAAAGGGTTTTTAGCTTTAATTTTTGAAAATTTTAAATAAAAAGGGCCCAAAATAAACCAACTTTAACGTTAAATTTAAAAAGGGAATGCCCCCCTTTATTTTAAAAAAAACCAAAACAAAAACAAAATTAAGGGAAAAAAAATTAAATTTGCCCAAAAATAACCAAAAGGGGAAAAATTTAAAAAAAAAAACCCACTTTTCCTTCAAACAAAATTTTTCCAATTTTAAAAAGGGTAAAAATTAAAGGAACATAAAATTCAAAAAATTTTTTAAAAAAAAATTTATTTTGTAAAAAGAATTTAAGTAAAAAATTTGTGCTTCCTTGTTTGTTTCAAAAATAAAAAGGGTTTAAAAATTCATTCCCTTTGAAAAAACAAATGGGAAAATAAAACCTTTTCTTAAACAACCAAGGGAAACTTTAAAAATGAAGCAAAATTTTTTTTAAAAAAACCTTTCAAAAATTTTTTTTTCAAAATTAAAAATTTTCCCGTGAAAAAAAATACCCTTTGGGATTTTCCCAAAAAAATTAAAATCTTTGAATTTCCCCCTTTAAAGAAAGCTCAATCCAATTTGAATAAACCAAACCCACCTTAAATTAAACCTTTTTCAACACAAAAAATTTGGCCTATTTTAAAAAACAAAAATCTGGTAAATGCAAACCCAAAAATAAAACCTTTAAAATTTCCAATTTTTAAAACCCAATTTTAAAAACCCATTTTAAATCCCTTCATTTAAAATTTTGGCCCAAGAAAAATTTTAAAAAAATTTTTCCAAATTAAAAAAATCCTTTTCCCAAAAATAATGAAACCAATTTCCCTTTTAAAAAATTTTTACCTTTTGCCCGGAAAAAGGACATTTGGGGCCAAATGGGTTTTTCCAAAGCAGACAAAAAATGTTTTTCAAACTTAGATAACCCGGAAATTTATCGGGGTTTTTTTTAAAGAAAAAATGGACCCCATAAAAACAAAATAAAGGGAAAAAAAAACAGGGGCCAAAATGGGGAACTACCCAAACCAATTGGGGAAAAAAAAAAAAGGGGTTTAAATAAACCCAAAGGGGGAAAAAAAAAACAGGGGAAAAAAATATAAACAAACCAAAAAATTTTTTTGGGAAAAAGGCCCTCCCGGATTTTTCCCAAATTTACCAAACCAAAAGGGGAAAGGAAATTCCCCAAAAAAAACCGGACGACGGACTCCACGCTCCAATTAATTCTCGTCAATGAAATGAAAAAAAGAAAAAAAACGCATTCAAAAAACCCCAAAACTGGCCTGGGGCTTTTGGCCGGAAAGGGCCTTTGGGGGGTTTTGGTCCCTCCCTTTTTTCAAACCAAAACCTAGGGTTTCGATCCCCTAAAGTAAGACCAATTTTTCCCAATAAAAAGGGGTCAAACGTTTCCCCCAAAAACCCGGGCCCTCTAACCCCACTTTAAAACCGGGCACGAAACGGGGATCACCGAAAAAAAAAATTAAGGCCCCAAAACCCCCCAAAAAAAAAAGTTTCGGTACGCGAGTATTGTAAGGATTTTTCCACCTCTAGTTGATTTAATTTTTTTTCCCTTTTAAAAAACTTCCCAGTCTTCAAAAAAAGGGGGCAACCCACCCAATAATCAAAAGTCATTTTGCACATAAAAAACAATTTTGGAAACCCGGCCCAAAAACACCCCCGGGAAAACAAAAAAACCCCGGGGGAAAGCGGATTTTAAAAAGGGGGAAAAGGCAGGGACAAAAGGCCCGGGCCAAGAGTGTTTTAAAACTCCCCCTTTCCCGAAAAGGGAAAAGAAAAGGGTTTTGGGAAAAATTACCCTTTCCCCGCGGGCAAAACCCTTTTAAAGGCCCCCCAAGAAAAAGGGGCCCCGGGTTAAAGGGGGGGGTTTTGTGGGGAGGAAAACAACAAAAGGGGGGAGGGGAAGGCCTTTTTTGGGGAAAGACGCCCAAAACCCATGGGAAAAAGGGGCGCATCATGGTGGAACCTTTTTGCCCACCAGAAATTTTTAAAATGGGTTTTCCCTAAAATTTGTGGGCCCGATGAAACCGGGAATGCCCCTACCTAAATTTAACGGATTGATTAACCAACAAAATGGTTATTGGAAAATAAAAAAAATCGGGTTGCGGAAAAACCACATTCGGCAACAACACAGAAAATGTCAAAAACATCGTGCTTGCAAGGCTCATAAAAAAGCTGAAGACAAAGTTTTTTTTGCAACTATGCTTTTTCGTTAGAAATATTGGTTTTGATTTCAACTAACCTTTAAAAGCCGATCTGTGGCCAAAACTGAGCAATCCATCTATACATCAAGTCTCAAAATTTGACAAAAAAGAAGAGCAATGGACCATCAGGACCCAACATTCATCTCCATAGCAACAGAAGTACCCTGGCACAAACAACAACAGGTTTTGCAACCATTCATTCTGTGAGCGCCGAAACGGATTAAAACTGCATTGATCTCATGCCTCAAGGATTCCTGAACTGCCATATATTTTTTCTCCATCCAAAATAGTGTGTGAAATAGAATCAAAACACATACACAAATAACAAACTCATCCGTTTAGGCTAGTTCAGTTCCACACATATGGAGAGATGTATCACTTCACTGGATTTTATTTATATATAAACGGTCTGGTTGATTTTACAACTTAAACGTGTAAAGTGCATTACAATACACAATTGCAATAATAATCATTTTCCCTAATTCCAAAACGCATCTCAGCAAAATTATAGTGGCTGGCTGGTGACCTTTTCATTCTTTGAATACAGAATAAAGACAAACATCACATTCAACGGTGACCAAAATTACAAGCTTGGACATACATACTAGAAAAAACACAATACAAGGACAAGCCACTACTGAACAGGCGCTACCCGACGGCCAAATCTATGCCCGAGCCCTCCTTGAAGAGCAAAAACAATTGACCTTCCCCAGCAGCTGCATATCCATATATTTCTTTGCCTTCATCAACATCGTAAATGCGGCGCCCTGCCCGTCCTGCGCACACAAAGTGACAGAACAAGGTTATTTTCTCTTTCTCCAAAATTTAACAACGGGTACACTTTGCAATACCCTTTATAGAAAGTTCATAGACAGCTCCATGTCGAGAAAGAAACATTTCTGGCTCCGTGCACACACAAAACAACAAACTAGCTTCTGCTCTGATTTTCACTTGGCCAATCACATGTATCTACAATTCTTATGATATAAAACACCATATATCAATAAGAAATGCTACAGGATGGCCTAATTCCAGTGGTGCATGAACAACTCACAAAGACACGCACACACTAGTTTAGAAACGCTAATTCATGAGCACCAAAACCCAATAGGCATGTCATACAGCTCCTGTCAAGAAACAAAACAACTCTGGTTCAATGCACACACAAACCCACAAACTAGTCGCTGCTCCAGATTTCCACTTGGTGAACATCTCTACATTTCATATATAAAATACAAAGTACTAACAAGCAGCCTCCCAAAGCTAAACCAATCCTTTTTCTGGTTCATCGTAACAGGACCTAATACAGTTCAAGTTGCTTCCAAAGACAACAATCTATATGAGCAGTCTTAAAATTTCCATCCTAAGTAGAAAAAGTCCTATGCAAGTATGCGATGTTACTGCAACTTACCCCTTGTAAATTTTGATTCAGTTACTATTTTTGCCTTCCCTTGAGCAGAGTAACAAGCTTGTTTGGAACTCTTTCTATGTTGGGCTAAATTTGGGTTTTATGCCGATTAAGCAGTGCGTTTCATGCTACACCATATTCACAACAACTGTGAAGCATTGTTTACAAGGTACGCCAGATAAGCTTGGACTGAAATAAGTCGAGGACCAAGATTTATTTTTCTTTTTTTCATATTTTGCACTTGTTGTTTTCTACAATAGGGAGCACCCAGTCCAAAACCTAGTTCCCATAGCAAACATAGCTGGAAGGAAAGACCAGGGACTCACCTAACTAGGTGTAGCCGAGAAGGCAGTCGTGGGAGCATGGACCATCACAACATGTAGACTACTAGATAGACTAAATGTCGAGCCCCTTCAGCTTGATAGCCAACTCCAACCGGCCCTTGAGTGCATAAGGTTGCAATGTCTCTAATGAACACACCACAACACAAAACAGAGGACAAAATATAAGTGAGAAACATCAAAATATCAACTTGCCTAAAATAATGTCCACTGCTTGGTGAGAAAAAGTAGCAAACGAAGCCTCAAGCAGATTAAACTTCTACATAGAGTTCAAATCGTAACTATAGGAATTACTAGGCCATCAGTAAAACTTGGCAGAACATGAGAAAATGTCTAAGACAAGGATCACCATTTTAAAAAAATATACATAGTAAGCATACTACAGAAGTTAGAAGTAATGTAAATAGTGAGCATACAGCTAGCTGTACTTGTTACCAATTAAGATAATTACTAATGCTTTACATTCATGTCCATGCCAATCATTTAAGTAGAGGTAAAGATGAAAACTTCCTTGCTATAACAACCACAGTATCTTAAAAAAAATGAGGGACAAAACAATCTAGCTAGTAACCAAAATCCATCAACACGCATACATTTATCAGATTTCACACAATGTATATGTATCCCAAGTGAGTGAGTTACATGTGTGGATATGCTTCCCATACAGCCAGCAATCAAGATATCCTCATGAAAATATCTCTCACGGCCTGCAGTGAGAAAATAGAGCATACATTATCCAACTGCACATATTCCTATTCTTCTCTAGCCATTGAAAGTTAAAACATAAATTATCAGGCATTCATAGTCTAAAATCTGCCGCCTATACTATTAGCATGTATCAATATGTACTGATAAAATGACATAGATATTTGCACAGCTATCAAGTAAAACAACATCATGTATAACTTCCATATTTGCACAGCCATCAATTAAAACAACATCATATATCAACTCTTCATTTTTTAAGAATCTTTGACAAATAGAAATAATTCTTTAGGATAGTCCTAACTAGATCTCTGTAACCAAATAATAAGATCCTTGGTCATGTCCAAATTATCATAATCAGAGAACCAACATTATCCTTTTTCTTACTAGTTTCACCATATATGCACAACACATGGATAAGCAACCTGGAAATTTTCAGATGCAATAAAAGATGCACACTGGCTAACTCGTTTCCCACTGCAAAAATGACAAACTGGCCCAAGTGTAACACAAATCTCACTTGCAAGCATGAACAGATAGTAGATGTTATCTGTTGAGGTTCAAACAAAACTACAATGCACATCTACTCATGTAAATGGATCACTGGAAAACAAAATTCTACGAATCAAAAGAAACATAGGTCCAAAGTTGATATCTCAAACGCCATTACTACAATGTATCAATAAGAACATCTATTGGATTTGCTGCATCCACGTCAAACGAACCACACAAAAATCAACTTAGGTTGCAGAAACCATATGGTTCATGCCTACCAACAATTCTTATATCTATGTTTTGACACGGCCATCTCGCCGATCCCAGCCGTGGCGCTGACGAGGGACCGGGAGGCCGACGCGGCGCGTATCGCGGAGCTGCTGGCCTCTGGGCGCGACGTGGTGGTGTGCCCGGAGGGGACGACATGCCGGGAGCCATGCCTGTTGCGGTTCTCGGCGCTGTTCGCGGAGCTGACGGACCGGATAGTGCCGGTAGCGCTGGAGGCTGCGCAGTCGACCTACTACGGGTCGACGGCGAGGGGGTGGAAGGCCATGGACCCTTGGTTCTTCTACATGAACCCGAGGCCGGGGTACAAGGTGACGTTCCTGCCGGCGCTCCGGCCGGAGGAGACGTGTGGCGCTGGCGGTAGGAGCGCCGTCGACGTGGCCAACCATGTGCAGGCGGTGATCGGCAAGGAGCTCGGGTACCGGTGCACGACCCTCACCAGGAAGGACAAGTACATGAAGCTCGCCGCAACGACGGGACGGTCGCCGCCGACGGCGACGACGGCAAGAAGCTTGCGTAAACCGCGGAACTGTATTGGTAGTCACGATTCATGGACCAGCATAGTGTCGTAGTTTCTGTTCCGTAGGCTGTACCCCGATTTTCTAGTGTTTTCCCCTGCTTTGGCAATTTCACTTACCCTGCACATTGTCTGGTCAAACAAAAGAAAGTTGACAGCAACAGCAAGCATGAACATCAAGATAGAGTCCAGATGGAGATTGATAGTTTTCCTTTTTCATTTATTAGTTCAACAGTTTCTACTAAAGAACATTTTGCCTGGCACGCGAGGAACGACGCCCAACACCACCCCTCTCCGGCTCCTGGATACAGCCTCACGGAGCTGCTGTGGTCGGAGCTCCTGGAAAGTCGGCGGATCTGAAGCAGGACGCGTGTGGCAAGGCAGGTGATCGAGATTGGAACTTTGCTACGTATATGAAGTCAGCGGTAAGATTGGAACTCCGTGTCCGTATATGCCCGTTACTTATATGAGGTTACAAAAAAAGAGGACAAGTTAGTTTCGATTCCGCCGTACATAATGTGCATCCTCCGTCCCGATCGATCGACTACTCCGTTCCGTAGCGCCTCCACTCCTTGTCGAGAAAAAAAAAAGTAGTCCAGTCGTCAGTTGCGATCTGCTCGCGTACGTACGTACGTGGCGATCTGCTCGTGGTGAGGCTCACACAGCAGCCTCACCACCTCGAGGTATGCCGAGACGTAGCCCCGGCCTCGTTCTTCGTTGCCGGCAGGGTAGCACAGGATCTTCCAGCCGTCAGTTGCGATCTGCTCGCGTACGCGTGGTCGATCGATGGGTGGACTACTTGGCCAACGCCTTCTTCCTACGCCTGCTACCGAGCCAGCAACGATGCCTTTTGCTTTCACTGGTTTGCTGCCTCCATCGCGGTCGCGTGGCATGGGCACGTGACGTTATGAAATCAGTGGTTAATTTGTCTCTTTTCCTTTTCCATCCCCGCAATCAAAATACTCTTACACCCAAGCCCCTAGCATTTGCAGTCAACACCCTACAATCTTTGTTTTCTTACAAATAAGGCCAAAATTTCGACAAGTCAGGGCAATTTTCGCCGGAAATTTCGGCAGCATAACGCCACACCGGCACTACATGCCATCGCCCATAACTGCCTCAACGACTTCTCCTGCTTGGCTGCAAGGACAAGGCTGCTCAATCCACCAGCACACAAGCCGCCTGGAGGATTACCATAGCACGAAACCATTTTCCCCGGTTTGCCACGTTATGCATAGTCGTGAGAAATAATCTCATGCCTAATTTGGATAACGAGAAAAAAAACTCATGTCTTCTTCTATTTTCTGCACAACGGCACTACAATCGCTCCACGGTCATGTCTTCTATTTCCTACTTCACATCACATGGAAGGGAAATTAAACTGCATGCATATCTTCCTAGCTCACTGTTTAGAGAAAATAAGTATATATGTATTAGAGAGATGGCTTCAAGGTGCTATCACATCAAAATATATCGCTAATCGGGAAAAGTAAATTAAAGGAAACTCTTTTTTCTGAAAACCTCAAAACTCTTTCATTAAAAATTGTTTAAAGTTCTTGATATGGCCATTACACACAGATTTTTATTCCATTACAATTCAATGGTTGACAGATAATCATACTACTCTAGCAGCTTGGAACTAGCCTTGTTGTTTAAATTTTAATATAAATTTGTTTGTTGGTAACAGAAAATAAGGTTACAGGCACCCTTTAACTGAAATTAAAGGCGCCTCATCTTATGTGACCATGTACTGCACCACCAGAAGTTTACATTGGGTTTTCTAGAAAATTATGATAGCCAACTCAAAAAAACAGTTATGATAGTACTACTGATGGATGAACCCAAACTACCTAAATGTTGAACGGATTGATTAATCCAACAAGAATGCCGTGTGCTGCCATGTGTTAAAACTAAAAAAAAAACATCTTGGTGCGTGCTGGTCAAACAACACATTCTTTTGGCAACATTTAGCACAGAAAACTAGATCAAGTAGGAACATCGAATAGCAATTAGTACAAGGAACTCATAAGAAGTTTATGTTTTTCTGTAAGACAAGAGTTTTTAGCAGTAACCGTTGCAACATCAGTGTTCTTTCTTCAGTTAGAAATAGGTGTGGTTTTCTGCAGTTTCAATGGCTAGACAACAAGTGTATAACAAAAGTTCATGTACATATACTTGAAATAAGCGACCAGACGTGGTGCTAGACAATAAACCCCAAAACATGGCCTAGCCGATGACTTTCTAACGACCAGGAAAGCTGTCGTTGCGGTGACAGTCCCATGGCACTGTTAATATAAATGCTAGAACGCAATCATATCTCGTCTGGCTACTACAACAAGATATTCTCTTATTGTTTCTATCTAGTATCCCTCCAGGCTAATACACAAAAGAAATACAACACATGTTAGCCATAAGAAAGTTGTCTTAAAGTTAACCAGTAAGTGTTTACGATTCGGCAAAATCAGTTAAGTTAATCATCTCCGCATGGCAGCAACATGCTCATGCATTCACTCTCGGCGCCTATATGCACACACTATACTCTGAAGCGAATCCTATGAAATCTACTGCTGTTGATCACGAAAAACACATAAATTAGATTTCTTCGTCTATTTTTCACAAGGTAACAGAGGAATATACCAGATACCCCAGGATGGATGTTCTCAGCGCTGATGCATATGTATATATAGGATTTTTTTTCCACACTAACCTTAGATTGAGCTTCCTCATCTGAGTCTTCTTAAAAGGAACAGCCGTCACCTGGCACATGATCCTCGACAGCGTTCAGGTTTCCGGGTTGCATCCTCACCTCCACATCCACATCCGGTAGATTCGTATGCATCACTACATCAGAAGAACATAAAAAAAAAATACTTTTCAGATTGAGTGGAACCATGCCAGGATTTTCCTTCGAAAAAGGTAGATCGAGAAAAGGGCATATGCTCGTACAGAGAAGGGAACCCACATGTCAGGACGAGTGCTGGGCAGCAGCTGGCCTGTGCGCAAAGACGAGCAGATGAGGAAGCCATGGCCGGAGTACTTTAATGGCCACCACAAACTGCCGTCGGGCAGAGTAGCTAGTCTAATTTTCGTTCGGCCGTCAGCACTTAGCACCTTGACCACGCGTAGATGTACTCGGCTGCGGCCTGTTAGGTTGAGGAAAAAGGAGGAGGTGGAGGCGCGGCAGATCAAGAAGAGCGAGCAAATAGGAAGCCATTATTTATAGAGGAGAGGGCGCACAACATGGAGGAGCCGGATGGGGCGCAATCCGCGTGAGGCGGGGCGGAGCCAATGGATGGAAGCGGCTTGGATAAGAGCATGCCACAAAAACGGGAAGGGAGGGAGCGCATGGGGCGGAGGGTTATAAATGTCGCGCTAGTTTTGTGGGGGGGGATTGGTTTCGAGAAGGAAGATGATCGAGAGAATTTAAAGGATTGACTAGATCGAGATAACTAAAAGGATTGTACGTGGGAGCCCAAAGGATATCTTTGTTTTTTTTTCTTTGGAGTGTGTGTGTGTGTGTGTGGGGGGGGCAAGGGATATCTTTAGGCTGGCCCATACTGACTCAAGTTTCTTTTTGACTGTTATAAGTAATGAATTATATAAATACTAGCAATTATTTGAAAGAACCCGAAAGATATGTATTGCCAACCTAGGGTTCCACCAGTTTTCTGGTTTCTGTGTCTGCCCCTATTGCCGTAGTGTACCAATCTTGTTAGCAATGATAATATGTTACGGGAAGAAAGAGTATATCATGTATGCAATCAGAGCGCCCTCAGGCTAGCACAGATATCCTCAGGAACATCAGCCAACCACCAGCTGTTGGTGACCGTGGAATCTGGTAAAGGCAGCCAGTTCGTGAGCCATCTGGCAGTTGGTTTTCTTCTATTGTCTCTTGAACACAATCTGATTTGGCAGGATGCAAAAGGATGCCCAGCATTTCGTTCTAGTCTATCTTAATCAAGTTGAGTTGATCGCCAAGCACATCTATTGACAGAATCCGAAGCAAGCCGATCTGTGGCCAAAACTGAGCAATCCATCTATACATCAAGTCTCAAAATTTGACAAAAAAGAAGAGCAATGGACCATCAGGACCCAACATTCATCTCCATAGCAACAGAAGTACCCTGGCACAAACAACAACAGGTTTTGCAACCATTCATTCTGTGAGCGCCGAAACGGATTAAAACTGCATTGATCTCATGCCTCAAGGATTCCTGAACTGCCATATATTTTTTCTCCATCCAAAATAGTGTGTGAAATAGAATCAAAACACATACACAAATAACAAACTCATCCGTTTAGGCTAGTTCAGTTCCACACATATGGAGAGATGTATCACTTCACTGGATTTTATTTATATATAAACGGTCTGGTTGATTTTACAACTTAAACGTGTAAAGTGCATTACAATACACAATTGCAATAATAATCATTTTCCCTAATTCCAAAACGCATCTCAGCAAAATTATAGTGGCTGGCTGGTGACCTTTTCATTCTTTGAATACAGAATAAAGACAAACATCACATTCAACGGTGACCAAAATTACAAGCTTGGACATACATACTAGAAAAAACACAATACAAGGACAAGCCACTACCAGAACAGGGCGCTACCCCGACGGCCAAATCTATGCCTGGAGCCCTCCTTGAAGAGCAAAAACAATTGACCTTCCCCAGCAGCTGCATATCCATATATTTCTTTGCCTTCATCAACATCGTGCGGCGCCCTGCCCGTCCTGCGCACACAAAGTGACAGAACAAGGTTATTTTCTCTTTCTCCAAAATTTAACAACGGGTACACTTTGCAATACCCTTTATAGAAAGTTCATAGACAGCTCCATGTCGAGAAAGAAACATTTCTGGCTCCGTGCACACACAAAACAACAAACTAGCTTCTGCTCTGGATTTTCACTTGGCCAATCACATGTATCTACAATTCTTATGATATAAAACACCATATATCAATAAGAAATGCTACAGGATGGCCTAATTCCAGTGGTGCATGAACAACTCACAAAGACACGCACACACTAGTTTAGAAACGCTAATTCATGAGCACCAAAACCCAATAGGCATGTCATACAGCTCCTGTCAAGAAACAAAACAACTCTGGTTCAATGCACACACAAACCCACAAACTAGTCGCTGCTCCAGATTTCCACTTGGTGAACATCTCTACATTTCATATATAAAATACAAAGTACTAACAAGCAGCCTCCCAAAGCTAAACCAATCCTTTTTCTGGTTCATCGTAACAGGACCTAATACAGTTCAAGTTGCTTCCAAAGACAACAATCTATATGAGCAGTCTTAAAATTTCCATCCTAAGTAGAAAAAAGTCCTATGCAAGTATGCGATGTTACTGCAACTTACCCCTTGTAAATTTTGATTCAGTTACTATTTTTGCCTTCCCTTGAGCAGAGTAACAAGCTTGTTTGGAACTCTTTCTATGTTGGGCTAAATTTGGGTTTTATGCCGATTAAGCAGTGCGTTTCATGCTACACCATATTCACAACAACTGTGAAGCATTGTTTACAAGGTACGCCAGATAAGCTTGGACTGAAATAAGTCGAGGACCAAGATTTATTTTTCTTTTTTTCATATTTTGCACTTGTTGTTTTCTACAATAGGGAGCACCCAGTCCAAAACCTAGTTCCCATAGCAAACATAGCTGGAAGGAAAGACCAGGGACTCACCTAACTAGGTGTAGCCGAGAAGGCAGTCGTGGGAGCATGGACCATCACAACATGTAGACTACTAGATAGACTAAATGTCGAGCCCCTTCAGCTTGATAGCCAACTCCAACCGGCCCTTGAGTGCATAAGGTTGCAATGTCTCTCTAATGAACACACCACAACACAAAACAGAGGACAAAATATAAGTGAGAAACATCAAAATATCAACTTGCCTAAAATAATGTCCACTGCTTGGTGAGAAAAAGTAGCAAACGAAGCCTCAAGCAGATTAAACTTCTACATAGAGTTCAAATCGTAACTATAGGAATTACTAGGCCATCAGTAAAACTTGGCAGAACATGAGAAAATGTCTAAGACAAGGATCACCATTTTAAAAAAATATACATAGTAAGCATACTACAGAAGTTAGAAGTAATGTAAATAGTGAGCATACAGCTAGCTGTACTTGTTACCAATTAAGATAATTACTAATGCTTTACATTCATGTCCATGCCAATCATTTAAGTAGAGGTAAAGATGAAAACTTCCTTGCTATAACAACCACAGTATCTTAAAAAAAATGAGGGACAAAACAATCTAGCTAGTAACCAAAATCCATCAACACGCATACATTTATCAGATTTCACACAATGTATATGTATCCCAAGTGAGTGAGTTACATGTGTGGATATGCTTCCCATACAGCCAGCAATCAAGATATCCTCATGAAAATATCTCTCACGGCCTGCAGTGAGAAAATAGAGCATACATTATCCAACTGCACATATTCCTATTCTTCTCTAGCCATTGAAAGTTAAAACATAAATTATCAGGCATTCATAGTCTAAAATCTGCCGCCTATACTATTAGCATGTATCAATATGTACTGATAAAATGACATAGATATTTGCACAGCTATCAAGTAAAACAACATCATGTATAACTTCCATATTTGCACAGCCATCAATTAAAACAACATCATATATCAACTCTTCATTTTTTAAGAATCTTTGACAAATAGAAATAATTCTTTAGGATAGTCCTAACTAGATCTCTGTAACCAAATAATAAGATCCTTGGTCATGTCCAAATTATCATAATCAGAGAACCAACATTATCCTTTTTCTTACTAGTTTCACCATATATGCACAACACATGGATAAGCAACCTGGAAATTTTCAGATGCAATAAAAGATGCACACTGGCTAACTCGTTTCCCACTGCAAAAATGACAAACTGGCCCAAGTGTAACACAAATCTCACTTGCAAGCATGAACAGATAGTAGATGTTATCTGTTGAGGTTCAAACAAAACTACAATGCACATCTACTCATGTAAATGGATCACTGGAAAACAAAATTCTACGAATCAAAAGAAACATAGGTCCAAAGTTGATATCTCAAACGCCATTACTACAATGTATCAATAAGAACATCTATTGGATTTGCTGCATCCACGTCAAACGAACCACACAAAAATCAACTTAGGTTGCAGAAACCATATGGTTCATGCCTACCAACAATTCTTATATCTATGTTTTGACACGGCCATCTCGCCGATCCCAGCCGTGGCGCTGACGAGGGACCGGGAGGCCGACGCGCGCAGATCGCGGAGCTGCTGGCCTCTGGGCGCGACGTGGTGGTGTGCCCGGAGGGGACGACATGCCGGGAGCCATGCCTGTTGCGGTTCTCGGCGCTGTTCGCGGAGCTGACGGACCGGATAGTGCCGGTAGCGCTGGAGGCTGCGCAGTCGACCTACTACGGGTCGACGGCGAGGGGGTGGAAGGCCATGGACCCTTGGTTCTTCTACATGAACCCGAGGCCGGGGTACAAGGTGACGTTCCTGCCGGCGCTCCGGCCGGAGGAGACGTGTGGCGCTGGCGGTAGGAGCGCCGTCGACGTGGCCAACCATGTGCAGGCGGTGATCGGCAAGGAGCTCGGGTACCGGTGCACGACCCTCACCAGGAAGGACAAGTACATGAAGCTCGCCGGCAACGACGGCACGGTCGCCGCCGACGGCGACGACGGCAAGAAGCTTGCGTAAACCGCGGAACTGTATTGGTAGTCACGATTCATGGACCAGCATAGTGTCGTAGTTTCTGTTCCGTAGGCTGTACCCCGATTTTCTAGTGTTTTCCCCTGCTTTGGCAATTTCACTTACCCTGCACATTGTCTGGTCAAACAAAAGAAAGTTGACAGCAACAGCAAGCATGAACATCAAGATAGAGTCCAGATGGAGATTGATAGTTTTCCTTTTTCATTTATTAGTTCAACAGTTTCTACTAAAGAACATTTTGCCTGGCACGCGAGGAACGACGCCCAACACCACCCCTCTCCGGCTCCTGGATACAGCCTCACGGAGCTGCTGTGGTCGGAGCTCCTGGAAAGTCGGCGGATCTGAAGCAGGACGCGTGTGGCAAGGCAGGTGATCGAGATTGGAACTTTGCTACGTATATGAAGTCAGCGGTAAGATTGGAACTCCGTGTCCGTATATGCCCGTTACTTATATGAGGTTACAAAAAAAGAGGACAAGTTAGTTTCGATTCCGCCGTACATAATGTGCATCCTCCGTCCCGATCGATCGACTACTCCGTTCCGTAGCGCCTCCACTCCTTGTCGAGAAAAAAAAAAGTAGTCCAGTCGTCAGTTGCGATCTGCTCGCGTACGTACGTACGTGGCGATCTGCTCGTGGTGAGGCTCACACAGCAGCCTCACCACCTCGAGGTATGCCGAGACGTAGCCCCGGCCTCGTTCTTCGTTGCCGGCAGGGTAGCACAGGATCTTCCAGCCGTCAGTTGCGATCTGCTCGCGTACGTACGTGGTCGATCGATGGGTGGACTACTTGGCCAACGCCTTCTTCCTACGCCTGCTACCGAGCCAGCAACGATGCCTTTTGCTTTCACTGGTTTGCTGCCTCCATCGCGGTCGCGTGGCATGGGCACGTGACGTTATGAAATCAGTGGTTAATTTGTCTCTTTTCCTTTTCCATCCCCGCAATCAAAATACTCTTACACCCAAGCCCCTAGCATTTGCAGTCAACACCCTACAATCTTTGTTTTCTTACAAATAAGGCCAAAATTTCGACAAGTCAGGGCAATTTTCGCCGGAAATTTCGGCAGCATAACGCCACACCGGCACTACATGCCATCGCTCCGCAACTGCCTCAACGACTTCTCCTGCTTGGCTGCAAGGACAAGGCTGCTCAATCCACCAGCACACAAGCCGGCCTGGAGGATTACCATAGCACGAAACCATTTTCCCCCGGTTTGCCACGTTATGCATAGTCGTGAGAAATAATCTCATGCCTAATTTGGATAACGAGAAAAAAAAAACTCATGTCTTCTTCTATTTTCTGCACAACGGCACTACAATCGCTCCACGGTCATGTCTTCTATTTCCTACTTCACATCACATGGAAGGGAAATTAAACTGCATGCATATCTTCCTAGCTCACTGTTTAGAGAAAATAAGTATATATGTATTAGAGAGATGGCTTCAAGGTGCTATCACATCAAAATATATCGCTAATCGGGAAAAGTAAATTAAAGGAAACTCTTTTTTCTGAAAACCTCAAAACTCTTTCATTAAAAATTGTTTAAAGTTCTTGATATGGCCATTACACACAGATTTTTATTCCATTACAATTCAATGGTTGACAGATAATCATACTACTCTAGCAGCTTGGAACTAGCCTTGTTGTTTAAATTTTAATATAAATTTGTTTGTTGGTAACAGAAAATAAGGTTACACAGGCACCCTTTAACTGAAATTAAAGGCGCCTGTCTTATGTGACCATGTACTGCACCACCAGAAGTTTACATTGGGTTTTCTAGAAAATTATGATAGCCAACTCAAAAAAACAGTTATGATAGTACTACTGATGGATGAACCCAAACTACCTAAATGTTGAACGGATTGATTAATCCAACAAGAATGCCGTGTGCTGCCATGTGTTAAAACTAAAAAAAAAACATCTTGGTGCGTGCTGGTCAAACAACACATTCTTTTGGCAACATTTAGCACAGAAAACTAGATCAAGTAGGAACATCGAATAGCAATTAGTACAAGGAACTCATAAGAAGTTTATGTTTTTCTGTAAGACAAGAGTTTTTAGCAGTAACCGTTGCAACATCAGTGTTCTTTCTTCAGTTAGAAATAGGTGTGGTTTTCTGCAGTTTCAACGGCTAGACAACAAGTGTATAACAAAAGTTCATGTACATATGCTTGAAATAAGCGACCAGACGTGGTGCTAGACAATAAACCCCAAAACATGGCCTAGCCGGTGACTTTCTCGCGACCGGGAAAGCTGTCGTTGTGGTGACAGTCCCATGGCACTGTTAATATAAATGCTAGAACACAATCATATCTCATCCGGCTACTACAACAAGATATTCTCTTATTGTTTCTATCCAGTATCCATTCATGCTAATAGATAAAAGAAATGCACAACGTGTCAGCCATAACAAAGTTGTCTGAAAGTTAACCAGTACGTGTTTACGATTCGGCAAAATCAATCAACTTAATCATCTCCGCATGGCAGCAACATGCTCATGCATTCACTCTGAGCGCCTATATGCACACACTATACTCTGAAGCGAATCCTATGAAATCTACTGCTGTTGATCACGAAAAACACATAAATTAGGTTTCTTGGTTTATTTTTCTCAAGGTAACAGAGGAATATACCAGATACCCCCAGGATGGATGTTCTCAGCGCTGATGCATATGTATGTATAGGATTTTTTTTTCCACACTAACCTTAGATTGAGCTTGCTCATCTGAGTCTTCTTAAAAGGAACAACCGTCACCTGGCACATGATCCTCAACAACGTTCAGGTTTCCGGGTTGCATCCTCACCTCCACATCCACATCTGGTAGATTCGTATGCATCACTACATCACAAGAACAACAAATAAAAAAAAACTTTTCAGATTGAGTGGAACCATGCCAGGATTTTCCTTCAAAAAAGGTAGATCGAGAAAAGGGCATATGCTCGTACAGAGAAGGGAACCAACAGGCCAGGACGAGTGCTGGGCAGCAGCTGGCCTGAGCGCAAAGACGAGCAGATGAGGAAGCCATGGCCGGAGTACTTTAATGGCAGCCACAAACTGCCGTCGGGCAGAGTAGCTAGTCTAATTTCAGCTCGGCCGTCAGCACTCAGCAGCTTGACCACACGTAGATGTACTCGGTTGTGGATGAAGCGATATGTTGGGTTGAGGAGAAAGGAAGATGTGAGGGCGTGGTAGATCAACAAGGGCGAGCAAAGAGGAAGCCATTATTTATAGAGGAGAGGGCGCGCAGCATGGAGGAGCCGGATGGGGGCGCAATCCGCGTGAGGCGGGCCGGAGTCAATGGATGGAAGCGGCTTTGATCAGAGCATGCCACACGAACATGGAAGGAGGGAGGTAGCGCATGGGGTGAAGCGTCGATAAATGTCTCGCTTGGCTGGCGATGAGTGAGCGCGAACACGGAGAGACGTGGGATTGGAGACCGATCCACGTGAAACGCACCGGAGCCACTGGATTGACAAGAATGGGAGGGAGTTAGTCACGGAGGAGGAGGCCGATCCATTGATGGGCGCTGGAGCCAATGATCCAGAGGAAGTAACGGAGGAGGCGAAGCGATAGTGGTAATTGCAAGAAGGAAGGACGCGTTGGTTTTGGGGGAGAGAGAATTTCGAGGAGGTTGACTAGGATGGTTTGCTAAGCTTCCTAAAAAAGAGGCTCCTTCCCTCCCTCCAATCACGGCAGGTATTTAAGTTTTGTTAAGCTTCCTAGTAATCAGAATCAGAGGCTACTAGTACGAGCTCCTTTCCATCCCTCAAATCCGGTCAGGTAGTTTAGTTTCCATAGCATCGGATCAGGATTTATTTCCTTCCCTAAAAAATGATTTATTTCCTAGTTATGCCAGGTTTGTTGTGGATCGCTCAGATCTCTCCGTTAATTCCTAATTAATCCTTGTCTCTCCAAACAAACTTACATTGCATCTGCTTCCTCTACTAAGTTATTACTGGAAAACAAACTTAGCAGATTTTGAGCAGCAGGCTATTGGGGCTTTTTATTTCTTTTCCTTCCAGGACAGTGGGTTTGGTCCGTGCAGAAGGACACTAGATCTTAAAATCCTGTAGCGTTTTGAAAATAGAAGCAGAGATGCAGTCGTGGTCATAAAAAATGATGATCATTGTATGATCCTAAGAATAGAATATCCCGATAAACTGTAGCTGAAAATATAACCTTCACTCTGTTCCTTTTAAACTTGCTTTTATCTGCAACTACTCCGTGTATGTTTCCATCGACAGAGGTCTTTCCTTCTGATGACGCTTTTAGTAGCTTCTTAAATTCAGATTTTATTTTTTTCATGCGTACGTACACCCTTCTCCTTATCCAACTAACCGAACTTGTGTTGCCGCACAGAAGTTTGGCCAAATAAACAGGGAGTTCTTCAGACCAAATATCACAGGGACACAAGGAGCCTACACCCAATCAAAACATAAATGAGCAGGTCCTACAGAAGCATATCATAAGATGGCAAAATAAATTTGATTCTCTCATTTCTGTCAAGCACATGATACGATACGTGCATACATACAAACATAGATATACATTTTTTCACGTACCAGTTAATATATAGTGAGAAAATGGACGAGCTGATATTCATTCTTTCATGGAGAAAAAAATAACCATTTGACATTCAGTCAATCAAAAGCCAAACCAATCCAATCTGTTTAATAATTCTTGCCATTGGCCAAAAACTACTATCCCCTCGTCTACAACCCAAATCCGAATCTAAATTTTACAACAGCATGTATGTACCACTTCCTGATAAAAGACCAACATAGACATTCGATCCAAATTTTACAAACTCCTAGGATCAAGACCAACAAAATCACCATTCAATCAACACCCGAGGGCAAGGTAAAAATAAACATGAAAATGCCTATACGAGCACGAGCACAAGTTGCGTATTCCCTCCCAAGTGTACTGGTCCATTCAGAGTCTATACACCACAAAGACACTTCAACTCAGTCTATCTCTTGATTGCTGGCAAAACTTAAGAACTCAAGTTGGGCTGGATATTCTTCTTCCTGGGGCTGCTGAACCGACCTGTACTCTGCAGGCACACAAATGATGTTAGACATTATCAGACTGGAACATGCTCTTCATAATTGCCCATAATCATATTGGTCAAGTTGCCCGTAGATGCATCAGTTTAGTTTGTATATATCACAATTACGCATTTGCTATTATTAAAAGTAGGTTCCATAATTAACTCAAAACTACAGGAGTGCATAAAATTTACGCAATAACCACTGTCTTCCTTCCTGATGACGGCATAGTACAAGTTAAAATAAGATGCAAATTAACTCTGTAGAAGCATATCCACTATAACACTAGCATTGCCTTCAACCATTCGACCAAAATTTTAGTGTCAAAATTTCAACAGAAACCGGTACACATTATGTGGAAGGTTTCAACATCAAATTTCAGTAGAAACTGGTACACATTATGCGAACATCAAACCTAAAATAAACCATAAGGTTGGGATCTCTATAGACCTCGTAGCTCTTCCAGTAGCTTTGATACGTCGAGTGAGTTTCCCCTGCAATCAACCATTCGGCCGACATCCAACGAAAAAGGAAAAGCTTAACATGTCTTTTCCCCTTTTTCTTCACCTTCCCTCTCAAGTCCTGCACAGCAAAATGCAATGCATAGATTCAGAAACGGGAGCAACTTCACAAACTTAATATTTTGCAGTGGGTGATCCCAAAAAGATACTAGGCAATCTCACACAAGTGTTGGTTGATACTAGCACGAGACAACAAAAACAACAGCATGCTCTGCTCATAAGCAAAAAGGAAAGGAAACAAAGATACCAATCCATCATACAGAAGCTAGTGAAAAAAAGGAACGTATGGTAAAAAAAATGTGTATGACCTCTATCCATTTCATTTTCCATGGCTCAATGGCCATGGGGACACAGAGCATAATAAAGAGCAGAGGAGAGGAGCCAATGTCTTACCTATGCCAGAACCAAAGATCCCGGAAGAGTGAGCACCGGAATAGACAGAGATCCGGAAGGTAAGCCCAGCAACAATGCTACAAATGTGAGTAAAAACCAAAATCATTAGTACTCAAGGCAAGGAAACTACATAGATGATTTTTGAAGCATTAAGATAGCCATGATCCAAAATATTAAGAGAGCCAGAAGAGTCAGAGCTGAGCAGCAAATTCAAAACAACAAATCAGGCAAGCTTTAATTTGCGTAAATAATGGACCCAACCAGCAGATTAGTAACCAATAGGAAACCTTCTTGTTTCCCATCAAACTCGGTTGAAGTGTTTTTATTCCCTATCATTGACCTTTAAATAGTATTTGACCATAGTATCCTCCAAAATAGCACCTAATATCCTCAAAAAAGGTCCCAAATGATTCCAAGTACCAGCATGTCAGTAGCAAGATTTGGTGTCCGCAAAACAAGGATAAAAATCATCAGTACCATTGATCCGGTTGCACAAGTTTTCACTACATCTACAAGTACCAAGTGACACTAGAAATTTGGTCAGTTGTTCGATACGCTTTATTCCTGTCATATAAAAATTCTCACGAACATATGGTTTAGGGAGAGGTATTCCAAACTTATTCAGGAGGCGAATATGATTAGTTATGTACCATTGTAAGCAATTTGTAGTCCTGTTAAAGAGTAAGCAAAACAAGCAATAAATGAGACAAGACAAAACGAAATTCATGTATGCATGAAATAGACCGCACATGTATTGATGAGAAGCTGAAATCTGCCCGAGCACCAAGAAAAATCATGTTTTTCTTTCAATACAGCAAGAACTAGAAGATACACAAAGACAAACCCAAGCAGGTCAACACCAAGATCTGAGATCTAGAAAGCAAGCAAAAAAATGATCAATGGCAAAGATATGCATGTACAAGTTTCCACTACCTCGCCAAGTATTTAGTTAAATAGAGCATGAGAGAGCAGTGGAGAGGAACCATAGGCTAACCTACGCCTAGAACTAAGAGGAAACAACCACTAGAGAGGCAGGGTGGGAGGCGTCGGAGTCAGGGGCGGAGCAGGCAGAGCTACTTCGCCGACCAAACATTTGTCGGATGGCGTCGTGGTGCTAGAAGGTATGCCCAGAAACAATACTACAAATGTGAGCAAAAACCAAAATCATTAGTACTCAAGGTAGGAAAACTATAGATATGGTTTGTCAAAAATTAAGATAGCCATAGTATTCCAAAAATATTTAGATAGCCAGGAGCAGCCAGACCTTATTAGCAAACCCCGAAAAAAGAAAAGGTAAACGAGGTTTGATTTTGGTAAATGTTGGACCAGCCAAAAGAGTAGTAGCCAATTACCATCTTGTTCTATCAATTTCATTTCAAGTGGTTTAATTCCCTATCCTTGACTTTCCATGAGGTACTTCAAAATAGCAGCTAATATCTTAAAAACAAGCCATAGCAGGTCAGCACCAAATTATGAACTGCACTCTATGGACTCTCAGGAACACATATAGCATATCTAGGAATACAATCAAAATGGATAAAAAACAAAACCCAAGACCAAACACGATGCTAACCAGCACAAAACTACAATATACCAATTTCATCATAAGGAAAGATAAAAAACAATCACGCAGTTGTGGTGACCAGACGACCACTACGAATGATCCAAACACTAAATCATCAAACCGGGGATTGGCATGACAGGCACTGACGGCTCAATGGCTAGGATATAGCAAAAAAAAACCTGGCAACTTTTATTGTTTCGTTAATTATTCATCAAAAAGAGCCACACCTACTTACACATCTTTCAGGTACCATAAAAAGAAATGTATATGACCTTTATTCATTTCAAGTGGGCACAAAGAGCATGAGAGGGAGCACAGGAGAGGAACCAATGGTTTACCTATGTTCACGTGGGTAGCCTTCCCTTTCAGGATAGCTCCGCCCTCTTGAAGAAAAGACTTTCAGCGATGGCGGTTGCGGGTCCACGATCTCCAGTAATCCTCCAATTCCTCCAACACAGTCATCGACATTAAGTCAAGTCCTGGGTGGACAGGAACAAGATCAATAGCTGTACTTGTTACCAATTAAGATAATTACTAATGCTTTACATTCATGTCCATGCCAATCATTTAAGTAGAGGTAAAGATGAAAACTTCCTTGCTATAACAACCACAGTATCTTAACAAAAAATGAGGGACAAAACAATCTAGCTAGTAACCAAAATCCATCAACACGCATACATTTATCAGATTTCACACAATGTATATGTATCCCAAGTGAGTGAGCTACATGTGTGGATATGCTTCCCATACAGCCAGCAATCAAGATATCCTCATGAAAATATCTCTCACGGTCTGCAGTGAGAAAATAGAGCATACATTATCCAACTGCACATATTCCTATTCTTCTCTAGCCATTGAAAGTTAAAACATAAATTATCAGGCATTCATAGTCTAAAATCTTCCGCCTATACTATTAGCATGTATCAATATGTACTGATAAAATGACATAGATATTTGCACAGCTATCAAGTAAAACAACATCATGTATAACTTCCATATTTGCACAGCCATCAATTAAAACAACATCATATATCAACTCTTCATTTTTTAAGAATCTTGGACAAACAGAAATAATTCTTTAGGATAGTCCTAACCAGATCTCTGTAACCAAATAATAAGATCCTTGGTCATGTCCAAATTATCATAATCAGAGAACCAACATTATCCTTTTTCTTACTAGTTTCACCATATATGCACAACACATGGATAAGCAACCTGGAAATTTTCAGATGCAATAAAAGATGCACACTGGCTAACTCGTTTCCCACTGCAAAAATGACAAACTGGCCCAAGTGTAACACAAATCTCACTTGCAAGCATGAACAGATAGTAGATGTCAATCTGTTGAGGTTCAAACAAAACTACAATGCACATATACTCATGTAAATGGATCACTGGAAAACAAAATTCTACGAATCAAAAGAAACATAGGTCCAAAGTTGATATCTCAAACGCCATTACTACAATGTATCAATAAGAACATCTATTGGATTTGCTGCATCCACGTCAAACGAACCACACAAAAATCAACTTAGGTTGCAGAAACCATATGGTTCATGCCTACCAACAATTCTTATATCTATGTTTTGATAGGGCAACACCCTATCAAAACATACATATAAGAAAAATAGACCAAAAGGCTTTTGTTGCAAGAAAAGACTGATTCCTTAAAAGTGTTTGTGCTAATAATAATTTTAAGAATCTGATATACATGTGAAGTTCCACCAATGTACTTGATGACTAATGCCATTTGAAGTCATATGTTGTATATGCATCTGATGAATAGCATAATGTATTGTAGAGTTTGTAGGACATCAAATCTCACCAATCTTGAAAGCACACACAGGACGAGTAGGAACGGAAGGACAAGCTTGGCAACAAATCTCTACAAAATGTTGCAGTAGACCACCATACAACCCAAAATCCAAGCACCAGCTTGCCACCAAAACGGGCAGCCCAAATACCTCCAAGAATCTGCAGAACAAAGCACAGAACTATGTGTCTATTATACTGACAGGACACGGACGACTAATACAATTAACTAGAGACTGAAAATCAGAATCACGTATCTGTGACTACAAGCGAAGGTGGACAGCAAGAAACAAATGAAGAGAAAATGCTCTATTTGCAACTATAGTGATGTACCTGAGTGAGAAGGTAGCCCCCAAAAAAGAAGACTGGATGAGACCAACAGTTGCTGGACTCCAGCCAAACTCTACAGACATCAGAAGGATTGCAAAACTCATGATCACCTGGTGGAATTTAACCACCAAAACAAGCTAACTAAGAAGCCGACGAATTCTGGGTACTCGTCATTTGCACAACCAAGATAGATCATCACACTATATAGAGCCAGCCAGTTCAGTTTGACGACAAACTCCAGGTGGCCCTTGAGTGTGTCAAGTTCCCTCAGTGGCCTCTAATAACCACGATATCCAGGCTTTTATTTTCTTTAGATAGATATGCTCTTCTGTAATAATATCCAAAGAACTGAGTCAGATTTCTCTATGAACACAAGATATGCTGCTATAACTGCTGATAGTGCCAAACTACTGTTCTAGCACAAGCCACATTGGTAGGTACGACTACCAGGAAGAACAAAGGTCTATTTCATCAAAGGCACACCACATTTCATACTTTCGAATTACCTATACTTGGTAGGAAAAAGCATGGACTTACACCAGAGCATCATATCTACAAATGCACCTCATTGTTTTCATTACGGAACCTACACTACTACAAGATCAAAAAAAGTAGCATGATATTGATCACACAACCACTATTCACGTAGTTATGCAACAAAAAAATTCTGAAGTAAGATGGCACATTCTAAAACCTAGCACTACATCATCATTATGCCAGGATTGTAGCACCTGAGTTCAACCCATGACCAAACATGGCCATGGCACGATGGCAATGAACCCGGAGTAACATAGCCGGAGCAAGGGGGAAGAACTAGAGGAGGAAGAGGGAGGATCTCACCTGTGCAAGTTGTAGCGGTGGCGGCATCAGAGCAGAAGGAGCTACAGGCGACATGATACCCCTTGACTCCGCCAGAGATGCTTTCATCCCTCCTATATTGCCAACAGGCCGCTCATAGAGATCGTCATCTTCTTCGATTCTTCTGCTTCTTCCTCTTAGAGAAAGATGGATACATCAACAACTGGACTCTGACCATGGATTGCTTATTTGGCCAAGTTGGCAGGGTTGCTCATCGATCACTGCAGCAAATAGTTTTTTTCCAACAACACAAGGGTCAAGTTGCTGCATACAGAGAAAGTATAGGAGCACAAGAATGTATCTGTAGTGGTACAATAATAGAAGATGCTCCCAGGATCTATCTACTTTGCCAACCAAGCGGTTGCACCGACACATTTGATTCGGACATGCAAAATGGTAGTTTTTTGTTAGATCAGATCGAACATGTATACAGTAACAACATAGCATAATAGACCAGATCGCCACCACCAACCAAAAGCACTATATCATGAACTCGATGGCCAGAGCAGAGCAGCTAGAGAAAGAGACACCTGGGACTCACCTAAGTGGTGGTAGGTAGCCAAGGAGGCCGCCGTGGGAGCCGATGCGGAGGTTACATGGCGACAAACCGGCCATCTCGTCGACACCGGGAGCAAGGCGTCAGCTATGATCTCCTGTAATATTCAAATAACCAAGTCATGTCTCTCTCATGAACACAACACAAGACAGAGGTGCATGCAACAAAAAATAAGTGAGGGAAGGTCCATGGCTTGAAAGAATGTTAACAAACGTTTAGGGTAGACAAAAACACCATGCATAACAAATACAATTGTTAATAGGAGCTACTCCATAATAGCTTGACCAAACCATAATTAAAACACTACCTATGTTATAAATCCCATTCAAGAAGACAACATCCACGATCATCTAAGAAATCTCACCTACGCTGCACACATGCCTTGGTGAAAAATACTATCAATGAAATAGCATTTACTGCACAGTAGCAATTAGACAACCCGGTAAGCTTCATAGTTCGTCATCATACTAAAGAAATCAAGAGATAAAACCAACTAGTGTTGTGTTCATGAATAGAGGGAATATCACTAACCCTAACCATGGTAACAACACAACACCATAGACCACTGACCGCCAACGCAGACCACAAGCACTATATCACTATGCTCGAATTTTTAGAAGCAAAAAATGCTTTAATGATTGCTCATATATAGCACATAAATGACATGTTTAACAAGGTGTAGCAGTCTATCTGATAGCATGGTTTGAATCAAACACACTAACGGGTGGTTTGGACCAACTGAGAGGGGAAATGGTGCTCACCTCTACAGCAAGCGGAACGCATGTGGAGGAAGCAATGGAGGAGGTAGGCTTGGTCTTGGGCGGCGCCATCTACTTTGAGCATCTTTTGTGGTAGTGCTTGTTGTCCTTGCTATAAAGGAGAAGAACAATACATGGTCTCATTAGAGAACATCTTTACCAAACCAGAATTAAAACACTAGCTATGTTCTGAAACCCATTTAAGAAGATAACATCCATGACCATCTAAGTAATCTCACCTACACTACACACATGCCTTGGTAAAAAGAACTATAAATCAAATTGCATCACAGTTGCAATTAGACAACCCGGTAAGTTACACAATTCTTCATAGCACTACAGAAATCAGGAGATAAAACCAACTACAGTATCATACTCATCAAACCTTGACGATGAAGATGTTATGATCCTTCAGAAATGTAGTTAGGTATAATCTGTATGTGTTGTTTCAAAGGTGGTGTAACATAATCATCAAAATTTGTTCTGACCAGCTGCCTTAGGAAAACTATTATGCCAGATTTAGCACATAGATTAGATTAGAGGGGTCAAATCTTTAGAACAAATACTAAACATCCTCAAGCTATTGGTCTGGGGATGGGACTCAATTAATTACCACTTAGTTTTTGCCTGTGTTATAGTCCTAACCTTCCTGGCAAGTGGATGGAATGGTGGGTTTCTATTCTTACTAATTCGCCACACCAGAAATATGTTAGAATCGTTCAAACAAGCAAGGCTAAAAAATGACCATTCCAGTGAGTGGGCCTACGAAAAACATTAATTACACAACAAATTTACCCTTCATTGTAATTACATAACTGACTGGATGTGGTCATATGAATGAGGAGAACTACAAGAACACCTTGTCATTTAGTGAGACATGTAAATCCGAGAGGACTTCTGTAAAAGCAACCAAGCTAGTATTACAGAGATTGATTGAAAATAGAAAAACAATCATTCATGACTATAACAGAGGTGTCAACACCATCTACCAATGACTCAACACAAAGCCATCACATAAACATCTTAAGACCATGATGGCAAAGAGAGGAAGATCACTGATACGCCACCAACAAAATGAAAACAACATGCAACACAATATATAACTGGTGGAGCAACCAACATCATAGTACTTGAGAACCGTTACTATACTAGTCCATGGGGGAATGAAAACATGGTTACCAACCTGGCTTTTTTTGGTGGGGGTTGTACTATTGTTGGTAATCAGTTTACTCAACATACCACCAGGAGTCCCAATACCAAGTGATCAAGGAGATAATTCTCCATTCACATCTCCACGGGGAATGCCACCTGAATAGCACCACCCATGGCCATTCTAATATTTCTTTTGACAGATCAACAGTGAACTCGCTCACTAAGAACTCCGACAGACTATTGACAAGTCTTCTCCACCCACGAAAGTATCACCGTTTGTTGTTTTGACCTGACAAGCACATCATCAACATATCAACAACGGGAATGAAGCACAATATAACAACTATTAGTAAGAGGCAAGGTGCAAACACTGAACTCAAAGCCTCTGTTAGAAATCTCTAGAATGGAGACATCAAAGGTTCCTCCTCCAAGAATCCCTATCAAACAAACCATGGACTCTTACTAAACCCTGTAGCGACAGTAGCACGGACTAGAAAAAGGCCCTAACCAGCACAAAACTACAAGAGACCAATTTCATTAACAAGCAAGACCATCACAATCACATGATTATGGTGGCCAAAAAACCACCACCATAGATCCAAAAACTAAGGGCCTGTTCCGGAGCCCTTCAACTCCTGGCTCCTTCGACTCCATGTCCGGAGTTGGGCCAAATGCTCCAACTCCAAGAGTTTACCGAGAGAAGCTGGAGCAAAACATAGTGCAAAATATGAGGATTTGCGGAGTTGGGTTTCCCAAGCTCAAGTTTCACAAAGAAGCTAGAGTTTGTGGAAATCGCAAACTTCTGCCACCACCAGGTGAGATAAGCACGTACTGGTTCGAGGGAACGTTATTCCTTTCCTCCCCTCAGCTACTCGAGACACCCCTCCTCGCACGTTCCCCTACAGGCCCATGACCAACCTAGCCGCATGGGCTAAAAATGTCCAAAAACAACCCACCCAACCAGGCCTAGAGCCCATGCACCAGCTCACTCCAGTGAATTGGCCTAATACGGCTTCCAGCCTGGCTGAGCACTCAGGAATCAGAAGCTAGCCTACCGAACAAATCGATCGCTCCATGGTTTCAGGCGAGAAGCTCGCTGCTGGCACGCGACGAAGGAGTTTTGGAGTTTACGGTCGTGGAGGACTTCCGAACACGCCCTAAATCATCGAATCAATGCTAGTGTTATTGTTTCAATACTTATTCACTAAAAAAAGTCAAGCTGTCAGGTACTACAAAAAAGATATGCATATGATCTTTATTCATTTCATTAACCACAACTCAATCACCATGGATACATAGAGCATGAGGGAGAGCAAAGGAGAGGAACCAATGGGTTACCTATGCCAGAACCGAAGAGGAAGTAGCCACTGGAGTGGCGGGACAAGAGGTGCTGGAGTGATCGCCGAAGCAGGCAGAGCTACTTCGCTGGCCAAACTTGTGATGTTGTCCCGAAAGCACCTTTGATCATGGATGTTCGCCGCTACACATCCACCTTTGCCATCATCTTCGCTATCATGGGGCCCATCCCACCTTAGAGTTGGCCTACTGCTTTGCCAAGTTGCTCATCACTGCAGCAAAGGACAACAAGGTCAAGTGGCTGGAATGAGTATATATAGGAGCACAACAACAATGTAGGCTAAAGCTGCTCTAGACACAACTTAAATCAAGTAGGAAATACACGAGATCCCTTCTTGAAAAAGAAATGCAGCAGGTCAGATTATGTTGAATAAAGGCAACACAACCGTCACCTTCTACCTATGATTATTCAAGCTAAGAAAAAGGAAACCTAAATATCTAAGGAGTACATTTTTCCTTGTAGGAGAGGGCCCAAACCAATACAGTTTACTTACTTAGCAGTGAAACCCTAGAACTAATTCGAGAAGCACAAATGTAACCCTAGATGGCAGATGGCGAGCGCAAAACTGAGGTTACTGTGGCTCAATGCCCCCCCCCACACACACACACACCCAACATGAGGGAGAGCTGAGAGAGAGCACCTATGCCTTTGCTAGGGAGGAAGATAAGAGGAATCATGGCAGGGCGGGAGGGAGGTGTCGTAGTGGAAGAAGAATGACTCCCCATGAATCCAATCAGGGTGGTCTGTGGAAGAATAATGAATCAATCCCATGCATTCATCTTCTCCGCCGCAAACAGGGCAACTTGTCGATGGGCATCCCAAACTGTGGCACACAACCAACCAACTGCACACATTAGATGCGGATCGAGACGGACAAAACCAACCAGAAGAAGGGGATGTAGATCAGATTCATACATACATACCCTTGTCGAGGCCTTGTCTTAGAGGATGATTAAATGCTGTAAGATGATCGATGTTCTAACCTCCGGGTAGTGCAAAAAGCTGATTGTTTGAACTCCCAAGAAGAGCCATGCTACGCCATTGAACTACACAACAGCACAAGGATTCACACATTAAATGATGTTCATGTTTATTGTAAATACAAGTCTTGAGGTACCAGGATAGTGTGGTAACACAAACACCATCACTATTATTACCTTGTAGTCATCATACTTCTTGAAGAACATTTTCCACAAGAATGACCGCACGACACGGTCCCTGTCGCAAGCTGCAACCAATCGACAACGATATAAGTTATGAGTCGACTCAGTTTGTCATGGATGAATTGATATCTGTTAGCCATGGAGTTCAGGCTAACCTTGATAATGGTAGCATTTGGGTCTTTAGGCATGAGCATATCCTTGCCTACTGGCCCAGTTATATTGACATCCGACCCGAGCTTCAGGTCGCCTGCATTAGCATGGTAATCAACAACATGCTAGTCAGATTGAGACACTACCGAGTTGTAAAATAGCCATGATGAGATCCAATCTTAGTACCCCGCAAAAAAATCCAATCTTAGTAAATGGTTATCTAGATGTACTTTTTGGTTTCCAATAAAGGAAAATTACCAGCACAAGAATCCTATTTTTGATGATCTACAAAGTCTTTACTCAACCAACATCGAATTCTGAATAGTAGTAGATTTTTCTTCAGATATAAGAATCAGGGGGGTGCAACGTAACTAAAGAATAGTAGTGGAGACACTTATAAAATCCATTACAATGTAGAGATAACCCTTTTTATTCCACTGAATAATAGCGTAATGAGCCTAATCAAAAAGAGTATTAACCGACCCTGATTTTGTGAGCTGCAAAAAGCCAGAACTAAACAGAATTAACCGACACTATTAAGTCTGAATAACTAGCAAATTGTTCAGAACCAATAATGCTAATTTCTCATCTTGGGAATCAGGACTCACACGGGAAATTAGATTCACTCAAGAATAGAATTAGCATAGTTTTCCTAATTTAAAATTAAATTGACCGATCCTGATTGCTAAACTGTAGAAAATCCTGAACTTAACTAAATTGAGCATTGTTAAGTCTGAATAAATAGTTGAACTGTTTCGAACCGAATGATGCAAATTCCTCTTGTTTGGTACTCAAAAAGAAAGATGAGTATTCTTCTTCTTTCTGACCTCTTTCAGATATGGATACTCATCACTGGTGGGTAATTGACTACAGCAATGGAATTGTTTTCTTTTACCCATTGACTAGGAAATTGCCTGTTTGTTGCCATAGAGGATATGTTGTCAAAAAACTTACACTGCCACAGCATAAATAAACTGCCATGACAGTGAACTGTCATGGAAGGAAACATGACACTCATCTCTAAGATAATATCGAGGCAATCGCCTACACCCTCCATCTGATTCGATTCAAGTGATTGAACCCAAACAGAAACATGCGCCGGAAGGAGAGGAAAGAAGTCAAGCACATGATTACGACATTGCAGTAGAAGAAGATGGTGTATTGGCGGGTGTAGCTGCTTGGCAGCACCAGGCCACATCTTGAGGTGGTGTGCATCATAACCACTCTTAAGAATTTCAGTGTTGGTAATCAATTCTAGCAAAATAGATTTTTCTTGCTATCCTAAGAACAATTGAATCGTCACTGATCTGAAAGCAGGCTCACACAATTGTAAATTAAGCTGCACCATTGGGTAGGTTCTAAATACACTTAAGAAATTGATTTAGCACATATGTCTTCCCAACCACGTGAGGAATAAGGTAGGCAGGCTCAAATAAAATCCCACTTTTTCAAAAGATGGCACAACATTAAAACATTCTTTTCTTGGCATTTCATATATTTGCTTTACAAGTTTAAAATGCATGGTAATGTAGAGAACTGAACAAGGAGAGTTGTCAAAAGATCCATACTATAACCAGTCTAAAGTCAGATCAGGTAAGCCAGATTAGGAGAAGTAACCTGCTTAGGGTCTTCACGAGCTATAACAGCAAAAAATGTATAAAAAATAAAATTTAATAGTGGAATTCCTGGGTGGTCGTTTTTACACAAAAATATAGTAATACAACCAGACTCCCATCTTTCTCAGTAGCAATTGAATCTTCATAGCCCAGCCATGATCGTGATTACAACCATGATCATAAAAAACCAAATACCAGCTGCATTAGCAAATCAATGAATTTTACACAAAGGCAAAGGTAAGCCTGAAGAAAAGTAAAAGGCCACCGTCTCTTTCACATGTGAGAGCTTTCGTGGTCTTTTGGTTTCTGTCCCATGGATAGGACACCACAAAACCAAGAATAATGACCATCAGCCAAAAAAAGTCTCTCCCTCTCCCTCTGGATATGTCCTGAGCTATAGATTATATTTCTTTTTTCTGCTACGTAGAAGCAATTATCATTTCTTTATCAGCTAGTGAATGTCACTAGCTGATAATTGCAGAGCGAAATCATCATTCAACTGAATGAAATGGTGTAGTATCAATGGATCCTTCTCACCATTTAACTGAACCAAATGTGTTTATTATTTTAAGGACAAGTGTCTCAGATTATGATTTCTGTAGGGACTCAAAAGAAGCCTTTGATGTTCCTACAGAGAGCATGAGGGAGAGCGAGAGAGAACAGCTGCCTATGACTTTGCCGAGGTGGAAGACGAGACCAATGAATCCCCATGAATGCAATCCAATCCAATCCAATCATATCCAATCCAATCCAATCCAATCCAATCCAATCAGGGCCAGGGGAAGATGGATCGGACGTACGCATTCACCTTGCCTCCGCAACCAATCAGAGTGGCCACGTGTCGATGGGCATCCCAAACTGCAAGCACACAACCAAGAAAACGCACGCACGCATCAGGATGTGGATCGTCGACTTGGAGATGAAGAAAATCAAATAGAAGATGAAGGGGATGCCGCAGATCAGATTCATACATACCCCTGCTTCCATCGTCAAGGCCTGCGCTGCGCCTCCATCCAGCCTGCTGCGCGTACGGTCTCCGTGGCCGCCCTCCATGGCCACGAGGAGGGATGGATGGAGGAAGGAGAGACGGCAGCTCGGTCGCGGCTCTGGAGGGGGGTGGAAGGAGGAGGGGGTTGGATCGGATTGGCTAGGGTTGGGTGGAAGGGGGAGGCAGCGGTGGGAGAGGATGATGGCCATGCGCGCGTCTCGACGGTGGTGGGAGAGGAGGAGGGAAGGACGCAGTGGCGCGGCTGGGGCTGGGGCAGAGCAGATCGTCGTCGGCGGCGGCGGCGAAGGTTGGGTGAGAGGAGTTTGGGTGGGTCGGGGCCTCCTGGCTCTTGCGGGCTGTTTAGCTTCACATTTTTATTTTCATTTTTTGGTTTCAACCCTCACTCAACCAACCGGAATAAATGTTTTGGGAAGAGGAGCCGCGTGATTTGGCGTGACAAATTTAGTGCGCCGTTTTCATGGGTCAATTTGGCCCTTGCCCTTATCGAGATGATCTTGGCCGCCCATCTTTTCTACATCCGACGGCAAAGACTTCGCGTCACGCGGATCACACACGGCAAAACTCAAAAATTTCCCTCCACTCCAACCGGAATATATATGAGAAATGTCAAAAACAAGTTCAACATGATTTCTATATGAAACCAAAAAAACGTTCAAGTGACTTTTTTATAATTGCATGCCTCTATATTTTCTTTCGCGACGTGGGCAATGGGTTATCATTTACTTTAGTATCTATTCTTCCCTCCTTGCAGCAAACAAAATCCCAACCCATGCATTTCGTCGGACCACACCTTGGGTCGACAGTGTTCCAGCACAGGTGAGCTTGCCCATAAGGACATCCATCACTCCATGTATCATGCCACGGTCATGATGCTTCGTGCTACCTTGTGAGCTCCACAGGGCCCAGTCTCCTGCTTCCAAAGGTGGACCCCCTACGACCGCCCTCATTTAGCACCTGGATGTTCTTATCTCCTACATGCTACACCTCTAGTGGACCTTCCATCGTCAGCGTCCTAAAGTTCTCGACAGACACATGAGCTCTCCATCGACGTTATAGAGTCACATATATACATCCATCAAGAGAGAGGAAGAGAGGGGAATGGGGTTTAGCACCCAAGCTCTCTCTCTCTCTCTCTCTCTCTCTCTCTCTCTCTCTCTCAAAGAGCGAGCGAGGGTGGCGCCACGACTTGACCTCGCGGTGGAATCATGACACTCTCTTAGCGGCGTGTGTCCATCCCCCATGAAGCCGCCATGGCGGTCGACCTTGTAATCCACCCACCAACCTCGCTTCCCAGTGAGACACGCTCACGGGGCCTGGGAAGGGAGGGGGAGTCCATCCACGCGCTCCTTTTGAGTCTGGGTGCGACGCTAGCGTGCGGTGGAGGTGTCAACTTTGGCGTGGTTAACGAAGCACGGTGTTCCCCCTTTTGTTGCTGCTTGATGTTGATCGGGGGTCATGGGGCGAGACGACATTGATTGGGGGGGTGTTGTTCATGGCCGGCCTCCTGTTGCTGCCATGGTGTTTGGCCAAGACAAGATCGCATGACCCATTGTGGAAGTGGAACGGGTCATGTGACACCGGAAGAGAAGGTGAAATAAAAAAAGGAAAGGCATAAAGCGGCAGCTTGTTCCCACCGATGTGTGGCATTGGTTGGGGTCGTCGTCCTCGCCGCTTGCTTGCGAGACCTCTGTTGCTGCACGGTCGGAAAGTCGGATTTGAATCCGCCTCGAGGCTGGGGTTTGTGAGAGGGAAGATGGGCGTTAGGGTGGAGGGAAGCATGGAGGACGTCCCACAAGAAACCTCAGGGTCACCATGCAACATAGCAGAGGTAGAAGCGTGAGTAGGCGGTGTCGCAGCCTTATTCCTTTTTTTTCTTTTTTTTAGAACCGCCATGTCGCAGCCTTATTCCTTGGTTGCTGATTATCACCTTGTGCTTGAGATGCATGCGTTGGAAGGCTCTACCTGGTCCAAGGGATGGAAAACGCCGCGACTTTTGGCATGCAGTTCACGCCGCGAGCAGGGGTGGATGGAAGTATGGAGGACGTCCCGCAAGGAACCTCGGGGTCACAATGTGTAACATAGAAGAGGTAAAAGCGTGAGGAGGCGGTGTCACAACCTTTATTCCTTGGTTGTCGATTATAAGAAAAGGGAGTACCTAGAACTCATCTAGATGAGATATAATTTGGTCTCATTCACTTTAAATACAAGAATAGATTCAACCCACGTCAGCACACACGCCATTTTATAGCATCACATCCAATGGCTATAGAAAGTGAATGAGACCAAATTATATCTCATCTAGATGAGTTCTAGCAAAACTGATAAGAAAAAGGAACAGAAATTTCCTTGTGGATTATATATCTATACTACTATTAATCTATACTACTATTAAAAGAGCAAACATGAATTAGTCTAAACCCACCAAACTTAGTGTACACAAGAAAACCAGCACCCTTGGATCTAACCCACTTAATTATATCTAAGAGCCCGTATTACTCCGGTGGTCTGCCATCAAAACAAATGGACGAGATTAAATGTTCTGCCAGTCTACCACCAACGTACGGTCCCAGGCATGCCCCTAATCAGCTAATGACGTCGTAACCCCGAACCAACATCACGTCTCAGTTGAAAAAAAAAAACATCACGTCTTCGACTCCACCCCTCCCCCAGCCGCCACACAACTCCTCCCTGTTCCCATCGCCGCGGCCCGCCGCTCCTACTCTCCTCTGCTACCCCCGTCGCGAGCAACCAACCTCCCAAAGCAACCGGAGCGGCAAGCGACGGAAGAATGGAGAGATGGTGTCTGCGGCGACGACAAAGGAGATGGGGCGGGCGTCTTACATCTGGGTCAAGCACGAGGAGGAGCGGCGCGAGGCTTCCTGGAAGGAGCCCGAGGGCCGGGTCTTCTCCGCCACCACACGCACCGATGTCGCCGCGCTCCTCGACGAGCCCCGCGACCAGATCCTCGCCGGTCGTGCCTCCTTCGCTGACCTCGCGGCACAGCACTCCGGCTGCTGGGGACTAAAGCGTGCGTAGATGAGATTCTCCAGATCATTTTCTTCTTCTCTCTCCCTATCAATCCTTCTTGCTTCCCCTCTTGTGTCTCTCAATGCTACTATATCTATATGCAGGTTTTGACATGCCTTTGGTTTGTGTTGGCAGGAACTTCAGTTCACGCTCTGCTTTGGAGAATCTCACTACACTCAGGAGGTGTTCGACGAAATGCAAAGCTAGGAAAAAACTAGAGATGAGACACAGGTTCAGTTTTCTCTTTAGGCAACGAATGCCTTTCTCTCTTTTGCTCTGGCCAGCAACATAGCCGGCTCCCTCTCTTTTGTGTGCAGTTACACAAACACACACATGTACGGCCTGTAGCCATGCTCAGACATCCTCAGCACACAGACGTCGCTACAGTGCAGGGACACACACAGCAGCCTACTGTCAACTCCGCATGCTACTACACACGATCATGGTCTAATACAGTGTCTAGATTGCAACAAGGATTAACAGTTTGAACCGGGCTTGATTCTTTTGGTTAAGATTCACTTATGGTTTGGTGTTACTCATTTTTTACTATTGTTTCCTTATCAATATTTCACTGCTGTGGTAGAGAAACATTTATCTATTACGTACTTCTTCGTTGACAGCCGAATGTGCTGTTTGAACCGTTTTCCCTAGATGAAGGAAGTATAGTTTGCATGTACTAATTTTTTATTGATAGTTTCAGATTATCCCCTTTCCTATGCATTTACTAGATGCTTAAATTAATATATGGATCATCTTCGGTGCAGCAAAATCTATTTAGCAAATTAAAATTTCTCATTCAGTGTTCAATTATTTTCTCAATTTATTTGCTGCTCACGTATGTGTTAACCCGTACTGAGATTGTTTATTATATATGTGTCCAGCTTCTGTAATGTGATGCATCTATTCAAAGAATCTGGCTAAAATTTACTACACTTGATGTAGATCCAAAGATTAGATACTTAATAAGGATCCTTGAATAAGAGATTAGGGAAGTCATTCTAGGTCACATACCTGACTTGGATCAGCTCAAAATTGCTATTATGAATATAGTTTATTTCACATAGATAATAAACTATTTGATGCAGTTCTTGTCCCTGGAGACTTCTCAAGTGCAACTAACGGGTATCTTGAACCATCAACACCGCCTCCAGCTGACACCACCCTGGGTTCTGCGGACTACACCGGGCCGCCGACAGCTGCTTAGGTGATGGCAGCGGCCGGGGCCGGTCTTCTTCTTGGCGCACGTGTGTTACCTCTCCAAGATCTACGAGCTTGGTGACAGGTTGCTCACCCTCTGATGCTCGCTTGCTCACCCTGCTTGGCGTGTACCACCATGCCATCATCATTGTCATGCTACCTCTGGCTCGCCACTGGGATGGAGTTCTCATGTGGAGTTGTTTGGATGTGCATGCAGGTGCAAGAAATTCAGGAAGTTTGGCAAAGTAGGGTCGTTCTGGAGGCCATCACTGTTGTGCATTGCCGTCCGGGCCAAAATCTTGTCAGATTATGCGTGGACATCAACAACCACGAAGCATGCTACCTTCTTGGAAATTGCAAGAACAATTGGCACAATTATTAATCATGTTCCCTTTCTGCTTAGCGAATGTAACTGGTTGTTCTTTCTATTGTTTTTGGTGTGTCAATAGATCCGATTGTATTTCTGAAGAGCCGGGAGGCAGGAGCAACACTGGTGATGACCGCGACGGTGAGTGACACCGCCGGGAGGCAATGCACTCTTTGGGTGTCGTTCAATTCATCGGCATTGGTGCCACCAAGGACGATCACAACAGATGATATTTTTCCTACGCTTTTCTTTCTGACGGTGGTGGATTGTTTGCTCCTTGATGCGTGGATTTTCAAATGTAGGCTGCTGGTGAGGAAACAAAGTTGGTCAAAATATCAAAGCTGGACAAAATAATAGAAACATTAAGCATAGAATGTGCTGTACCTAAATTAGCTGCCTGGAAACATAGCGCCTATGCTAAATGACTGAAGGGTGAGCAACAACTTCGAGCCGAGAATTGGAGACCGGCGAGATAGAGTTCGGCCATAGCATACTGCTTGGAAAGTAAGGCATTGCACTGGAGGGTGGCGCAAGTGGTAATGGAGGAGGTGGCGATGAGTATTGCGTCAGGTGGCAATCGGATTTAAGCGTGTAAGATATGGGCATCGATATGAGAGAGGGCGAGAGCCATAAGAAAAGGGATCTGGTGAAAAAAAAACATGAGAGATGGGTGTGGGTCAGTGGGATGGTGTTATCGGTCTGGCTAGGCCAACGTGGTACATGCGAACTTTTTTCTTTTCTGAGTTGTACTAGGCTAAATCTCACAATATTTATACGTGTTCATATGTCATTTCTTTTTCAAAACAAAATAAATAATAAAAATGTAGAATAATGTAAAATCAAAATAAGCATGTTCATGAATTCAAGTACATTAACTCTTTTATTTTTAGTTACATATATATCCTTGTCATTTTGGTGGTAAAACAACTAATAGACAAACCACTGTTTTCGTATTATTACACATTCTTTATTTATACTCACATATGCACTTATGAAGACGTGCGTTGCACGTGCACGCTTTACTAGTATAAGAAAAAGGAACATAAATTTCCTTGTACTGGAGATGCATGCGTGACCCCTCAAAAAAAAAAAAAGGAGATGCATGCGTGTTGGAAGGCTCGTCCCGGCCGAAGGGGTGAAAATTGATTACGTGCGCGTGGAAAACGCCGCGAGTTTTGGCAGGCTTGATGTGGATGTGGCGTCGTTCCATTCCATCACGGGCCGGACGACGGACTCCCACGCTCCAATTAATTCTTTCTCGTCAATCAAAGAAAAGAAAAAACGCATGCAAACCGCAAGCATGGATGCACGTTGATGCATGCGGTTCTGTCTCTGTGCTACGTACAGCCTACACAAACTACACGTGACTATCTATCTATACCGTTCCACAGTTTACGCAGACTTGTTGCCCGTGCCGTCGTTGCCGGCGAGCTTCATGTACTTGTCCTTCCTGGTGAGCGTCGTGCACCGGTACCCGAGCTCCTTGCCGATCACCGCCTGCACATGGTTGGCCACGTCGACGGCGCTCCTACCGCCAGCACCACACGTCTCCTCCGGCCGGAGCGCCGGCAGGAACGTCACCTTGTACCCCGGCCGCGGGTTCATGTAGAAGAACCACGGGTCCAAGGCCTTCCACCCCCTCGCCGTGGACCCGTAGTAGGTCGACTGCGCCGCCTCCAGCGCCACCGGCACGATCCGGTCCGTCAGCTTCGCGAACAGCGCCGAGAACCGCAACAGGCACGGCTCCCGGCACGTCGTCCCCTCGGGGCACACCACCACGTCGCGCCCGGAGGCCAGCAGCTCCGCGATGCACGCCGCGTCGGCCTCCCGGTCCCGCGCCAGCGCCACCGCCGGGATCGGCGAGATGGCCGTCGACAGCCGGCTCACGCTGTAGGTTACGCACGTCACCGGCCGCCCCAGCGCCACGGCCACGATGATGGGGTCCAGCGCCGTGCGGTGGTTGCACACGAGGAGGGAACCCGGGGAGCCCCCGCTCGGCGCCGGCGGGGGCGTGCCCCGCACGGCGAGCAGGATGCCGGTCAGGCGGTACGTGTGGCGCACGAGGTGCGGCGGGACGGGGAGGCTGATGAGGACGCGGAGGACGGCCAGGGTGAAGCCCACCGGGAGGTAGGCCAGCGCGAAGAGTGCCTGCGCCGGGTCTGGCCGTCGGACCAGGCGGCCGTCGTGGAACACCACGCTGGACAGCAGAGCGTCGGAGGCCGCGCGCGGCGCGCGCTTGTCCGTGGGCACCATGTAGGCTTCCTGCATATGCACATGCGCGGGACACAAATCAGATTAATCAACTATAGTAGCTGCTAATTTTATTGCATGTCTCTGCAAGTCATACTCAATTCGGTGACTTATTCAATGCACTAAAAATAGGCAGCCCGGTGCAAGTAGCTCCCGCTTGTACAAGATCCGAGGAAGAGTCAAAACACTTTGTGTAATTTGTACGCTGTCTTTCCCTACGTTTCTGTAAGAGGTTGTTTTCAGGACTCAAACCCGTTACTGTTGCGCCAAGGCTCCCTTATTTAGTGCATTTGCTTGTTAAAAAAATTAAACAAGAATTACGGGTTATTTATTTGTAATCAAAGATATTGTTTGTGCTTTTTTTTGCGAAAAGGCCTAAGGCTATATATTAAGTATCATAGATCCTTACAAACATACCCTTATAGAATAATAAAAATACATTTAAATCTTGGGGGTGCCGAAGTCTTCGGCCTCCTGCATCCACCGGTGGCGCACAGTGAGCATAGCTCGATGACGCCTCTAGGCCTCCAACTCACCGCAGCAAAAAATTTCAATTCTAGGAGCTTGTAGAAGTAGCGGTTGGAAAGTCGTTGGTGTAGACCAGGAGACGACTACGACTGTGATCAGTGAAATAAATCGCCACCACGAAAAAATAACCCATTGATAATGGCCTGTAAACTCCAAAGACAACGAAGATCACGAAAGCCAACGGAATCCAGACGGCTCCCTCAAAAACCTAAACCGACCAGATCCCGAAAGACTAACCTAACATACAACTCCACACACCTTCTAGTATCATAGTCGTGCCACAAAAACAGGCCAGCCAACACCCACCACCAGTTACGAGCTATCGTTGCGCCGCAGCAGTGGCCGCGCCACCCAACCGATACCACCTAACCGGTGACTCGTCCCATTCCTTTTCCGTCACCAGCTCCCTGCAGAATGAATCGACTCGAGGCGACTACCAGCCCCCTTGGCAATCGCTGCTCCCTTCAACCCCTAGCGCACAGAGAAAAAAAAACACTTGGTCGGCGGTAACGTACCTCAAAGCTTCACGCGATGGGACCATAGGAATGTCGAATGCGGCTGCTGGCAAGCAATAGTGAGCAAATCGCTGGAGAGGAACTCCGACGTGCGGGAGGAGAGGATGAGGCAGAGCCGGGAAATGAGACATGGCGAGCCAAGTGACGAAAATACCCTGCTAAGACAGCTAGCCCACCACCCCACACCGGTCGTGTGGTTGCCATCTGAGAGCGAACAATTGACGCCGATGATGTGGCAGCACACCCAGCGAAGAGATTCGCGTGGAAGATCCGATGACTCATGTCGAGTCACGCGCATGAAATATTCCTGGCAAACTATTTTTTTGCGGGGCTTTCTGGCGATTGTTAGCTCAAATAATATGATAATGGTAATTACTAAGCTCGTCGATCAGTACCTAAACTAACCTTGCAGATTGCACGCATGGGAATATCTCACCCTGGTGCATCGCTATCGTGCATGTATGGTAACAAATCTTGTGGATGTTTTTCCTTGAGTTGGACCATATCATATCTTGCCATGGTTATTTTTAGTTGCTAACCACACATACCACGTGGTAACAATCTAGCAGACTAATTAACCACTAAATACATAAAACCTGCTAATTATGCGCATTCCAAACCAGGAGCACCATCTCCCATAATGCACATGCGCACAACACAGGAAATATCTCAACCTTGATGCGTGTATATATGGTACAGCAACTAATATTCTCAATCCAATGGCATATCTTACTACCATAACTCTGTGATCTGCAAACCGTATCACAGGTCTCTGTGGTCCTAGCTTGTATATATAAGGATTCTGCCGATATGCATATATCCTCTCATCAATCAATCACATTCACAGCACGTGTCTATGTACCTGATAGTTATTTTGTACTGCACCCTCTATATATACTGAGACAAGAGGGGGTCGTGGCCATTGCCTCAGATCTCTAACTGTGTCGCAATCTCGTCGACACCATGAAGGGGGGCAGCATGGTGTATACAATTGCTCTTTTGTTCATCGGGTGCCTAGTCATGGTTGGACAATGTAAGCGCATCTTCTCTATCATATTGTTTATATCCTTGCAGCCAGCCCACTATATATACATTTCAAAAGTATTGTTCCTTCTATCTACATAAGATAAGATACTTGCCTATTGTGCACGGAATAACCACATAATATGTCATATGTAATAGGCCGTCTTGAGCCCGAGAGCACCTACGAAGATGGCCATCGCAATGCGGCTACGGTGGTCTCATCATTAGATGAGAACAAACTTACCTTGCAATGGTGCGTCGCAAGGGATTGTGTGACCAAAGGTGAACCGCATGCCAATCATTGCTTTTGCTGCCTCAATGCGCCGGGAGCACCTTGTTTTAATTCCAGATTGGATTGTCAGAGTCAATGCCCAAGTATGCCACCAGGAAAATAAGGGTGTGCGTAGTGGGAAATAGGTTTAAGTTGTCATTATCTATGCAATTTGAGTCATGGGCGAGTATTAAATTATGTTGAGAATTAAACATTTTGTTTGATGATTACGAGAGTGGTCATACCTCAAGACCACCTTTTATGTGGCTTATTGAAACTGAAATATTCTTCTTTCAGCCGGAAAAATGTGTGTGAGCGTTGCGTGAATCTATGCATATAAAGTTCCTGTGTGTTATATTTTGTGCATCCCAAAAAATGAACCATGAGAAAATAAAAGGTGATCTTCGAGATTTCGAGCAACCTACCCGCATTCTAGTCCAGCTCAAGTGGGCAGACCAACCTATTTTGTTGGAAGAGCATAAAAGATGGTCCATCAAGGCAGAAACTATAGTATAGTGAAAAAAAATCACTTGTACAGATATTTATCATGACATCGTTCGAAGAGTAACAAAAAATCAAATTATCCATACCAAGCATCTCACATCTCACTATGGTGCTCACTCTGTCCTCAATTCCGCATCTCCATATAGGAGAGCAACCTGTACCGAAAGAGAAGATTGGTTAAGGAATCAAATTTCAGCCAACGTAAAAATCAAATGTGAAAAAAAAACTCATAATTTACAAGTTTTTTTATCCTCGTTAGAAAGCGATGATAGCCGCTTCTTTCTAGACGCGAGTACTTATAGGAAGTGTAGACGGAAGAAATGAGAAATCGATAGGGGTTTGAGATGAAGAAATGAAGGATTATAACTACGAAGGCAAGATCCAATTTTTTAGGTGCTCCGAGAGAGGAGCAGAATTAACAATGAGGAGTGGAGGGGATATAAAATTGGTGACTGTGGCATGCGTCCTTGGTTTTTTTTTTTTTTTGCGGAAAAACTTTCAGTCTATTCATCTTCAATCATGGTAGTACAATAGACACTAGAAATAATAAAAATTACATCCAGAACCGTAGACCACCTAGCGGCGACTACAAGCAAGAAGCGAGCGAAGCCGGCGCCGCTGTCATTGCCCCTCCATCGACAGAGCCGGGCAAACATTGTTGTAGTAGACAGTCGGAAGTCGTCGTGCTAAGGCCCCATGGAACCAACGCACTGAACAGCAACCGCCGCAGATGAAGAGTGTAGATCAAAAGGATCCAACTCAAGACACACGAACGAAGACGAACGACGAACAGATCCGAGCAAATCCACCAAAGACAGATCCGCCGGAGACACACCTCCACACGCCCACCGATGATGCTAGACACATCACCGGAACGGGGACTAGACGGGGAGACCTTTATTCCATCTTCAGGGAGCCGCCGCCGTCTCGCCTTCCTGACCAGGACACAAACCCTAACAAAGTTCGAAAAAAGATATGAAAGCGGAGCCCTCCCACCGGCAAGGGCCGAGATCCACTCCGCCTCCATGGCCCTAAGGCCACCGGAGACGGGACGGACCGGCGCCGGCGCCGGTGGGAGGCAAAGAACCCTAGTTTTGGGGAGGCGGCGGCTGGCTACGTTGGAGGCGGCGGCTGGGTACGAGACAGAGTGTCGAGGCATGCGTCCTTGGTTGATTGATCATTAGAACTTGAACCTGGTTGCCCTCAGCCCTAACATCCGGGAGCAACTAATCAAGGAGTACCCCTTGGAGGGCTCCCGCAAAGGTCACTTTTTTGGCCTGGGAGCACGCCAAGTGGTGCGCCTAGCCACCATCAGGTGTCGCGGGCTGGGCGCACCCTCAGGATATCGGCTTTTCTTTTTTGCACTGAGTATGGATCAAGGTTTTTAATTACGGAAACAAAATAATTTTAGACCTCAACGAAATATATGTAATTTCAGAAATTTCGCATATTTCAGAAATTATTTCAGATTTTGAGATTATAGCTTTTACTTAATTTTAATTAATTCTAACATAAAAGTTTATTTTGAAATCAGTTTGAATCTGCCTCAAAATTTCGGTGTTAAAAATATTCGGACCCCACTAAAATATGCAAAATTTCGTTGAAATTTTTAACCTTGGTATATATAACATTGTGTCAAGTGTAAACTTTGAACATCCAGTAATGCAAGTGTGACAACTTTAATACTCCCTCCATTCCATAATGTAGTCGCCCATGGTTTTCAAATTTTAGTTTTGACCATAAATTTAACCAACGTGACCTGCGGCGGCAGCAAAAATTATCCCATTGAATTCGTATTCAAAAGAAGTTTTCAGTGGTATAATTTTTACTCCCGCCGCAATTACTCATGTTGGTTAAATTTATGGTCAAAGTTGAATCTTGAAAAGCATGGACGCACTATATTATGGAATGGAGGGAGTATGGTAATTATGATCCTACTGGCCAGACAAAGTTACATTCCAAAAAGAGAAGGGAGAAACAGAGGAGCTGCAAATCTGTAACAAAAACACAAAGGTGTGAACTGAACCAAAAGTTCCAAATTCATCTTGCGCTTCCTGGTTCCTGCATCCCTCAACTCAAACTCCTTCAGCTGTAATTGTGAACAAGGTCAGTGGGAGCTAAAACAAGACGAAGCAAAGTGAAAATAGGATTAGGACCTGTAACTATTTGCTCAACAGTTAAACTAGTCGTTGAGTAAAATTTGTTCTCCCAGCTGTTTTTTGTTTTTAGATCAAATTGTCCGTCTGCAAGAAAATAAAACCGATGATCCACAAAAAACTGAGTTGAGGACTCGCCTTCTGTCGGCTTCTTCCTCCTCCGCTCGGATCTGGTCGATGCGGGGTGGTCCGCCCATCGGGGGCGTTAGGCGCGTGTGAGGCCTGGCGGCGCTGCGGCGGTGGCTCCGGTCGGCGTCGAGCCGCGGCTTGGCGGCGTCCTGGCGGCTGCGTGACCGTGGCCGTGTCCTAGATCAGATCTGTGCGTCGGTGGGCTGCGGGCGGCTCGGAGTACCTCCGTCGATCTTCTCCAGCTCTGGTTGATTCTTTGGGTTGGATGGTGGCAGCGGAGCAGTGGCTTAAGGTGGTCTCGTGCCCGGCCTGGTCTCATGGCTGGAATCTGGTGCGGGTGGGGCAGTGGCCCGTCATGGTTGCTGCTCCGGTCGTGGGCGGCCGCGGTGCTGTATGGTCCATGCGTCGGCTGTCCGGCAGCACAGCGGCTCTGCTCGCGGCGACGACTGGCTTTCTTCGGCGTCAGCTCGTCTGCGGTCAGACCGTGTTGACCTTCACGTCATCTCCTCGTAGTCTGGGCTCTACATCTATCAAAGGGCTGGCCCTCTCCCAGCTGCGATCCATCGATCATCTCGCGCCCGACGCAGCGGGACCGACCTCGTCTCGCGCATGGTGTCGTTGGACCGAGCTCGTCTCGCGCACGGTGCAGCAGGAACGACCTCGTCTCACACATGGTGCCGCAGGACCGAGGTCGTCTCGCGCCCAGTGCGGCAGGACGAGTCGATGGAGGCCCGTTTTAGCCGGCCTATTGGGTCTCGGCACCGGGGGATGTTCGGGAGTGAGAAAGGTGGGATCTTTCCGCTCGTCTCTTTGGTTGGGGTAGCGGCGGATCTCGGGTGTGGTGGTGTCTTGGTCCTGGATGCCGCGGCGGCGGCCCTGCGGTTGGAGGTTGCATGGTGCTCTTGGGCCGAGCCCGTGGCTGGGTGCTGCCCGGTAGCCATGTCCGTGTAGGCGGCGTGCTAGCCGGGGTGTGGCGATCGTTGATGGTGGGTGTTGTCCGTTGTGAAAACATGTTCTTTCTTCGGACGGAACGGCGGCTGTGAAGCTCGTTCCCTTTTTGAAGGTGTCATCGCGGCTCTCACTAACCTTCTCGTGGCTCGAGGGGAAACACTGATCCTCGGATCGGGCGATGGCGGCGCTCCGGTGTCGTATCCTTCCTGAAGGCGCCGTCTGGGAGCCCACGGTTCGTCGTATGCGGTTTTGGCCTCTTCACGTTAGTGTTAGGTGTGGTGTTTCTGCGCTCAGAGCCTTTGTATCCTCCCTTGGGTGTGTGCGTGTGTTGTGGTGGCGTGCGTTCGTACTTGGTGATGTTGATCTTTACTTTATATATAAAGCGGGGCGGAAGCCTTTTTCGATAAATATGTAGCACCTAGGGTACATAACTACATATGCCCATATATGACACAGATACAATACAATTCCCTTGTTTTTTTTTTGCCTTCTTATGTATCTGTGGGTTATTTAGATTTGTAGAAAGGTAAACGTTTACAAACGGCGCACCGGCCGAACACTCCGCCGGTCGCGCCGCGTCACGCGTGCCTCTATCGCACCACGTGTGCATATGGGTCCACCCCACCGCTTTCCCCTCATCATCTTATCTCTTTCTGGTCAAGCGCAGCCACTCGTCCCCTTCTCAATCCTATCTAATCCCAATCTTCTTCCTCCGCAACCACTCCGCACCGGCCATGGCCAGCCATGCGCGGGTCAATCTCGCCAGCGAGCTGTCCTGCTGCAGCGCTCGCGCAGCTCCTACCTCTCCAGCCGCGCTACAGCCGGCTGACTTTTATGCTGGAACCATGCCGGCGAAGAGCTACAACCAGCTTTCCTAGGGATGGAGACCACGCGCTCCGGTGCTACAACCGGCTCGCCTTTTTGCTGGAACCGGCCGGATAAAAAGCTGCATCCACACCGAGCAGCGTTTTGCAATCGGATGACCAGTACATTTGATTTGCTGGCACCGGATTTTTTGTTTTGCTACAACTGGCGAGTTTTTTTTGCTGGAACTGTGTTTGTTTTTGCTACAGCGCGATTTTTTGTTTGCTGGAATGCACGCCTAATTGTTTGCAATTTTGCTACCACCGGCTTGTTGATTTGCTGGAACTGGCTTAATTTTTTGCTACCAAATTCATTTTTTGGATTTTCTGCTACATCCTTTCCACGGTGCATGGCAGAAAAGCTTCATCCGGCGATAGAAAAGCTTCAAGCGGCAACGTGATTTGATACGACCAGTGACATACTGGGGCGACGGCGGAAGAAAAGCTACATCCAGCCAAAAAAAGAAGCTTCAAGCAGCGGCACAATTGAAGATTTTTTCATTGTTGAAGCTTTTTTCATTGTTGGATGAAGCTTTCTTTTCGTCGCCAGATGAAGCTTTTTTGTCTCCGCTTGTAACTTTTTTTTGGTCGTTCATAGCTGGTTGAAGCTTTTTTCGTCACCGATCGTAGCTTTTTTCATTGTAGGTTGCAACACTGGGCATCTCCCTGGGCGCTCAATTTTTTTGTTGCAAGCGGGGGATGAGCGCCGGCGAGCACGCCGGTGAGCTCCGGTCGTCGCCATCGGAGCTACAACGGTTGCCACGGAAACTATAACCGCATGGGTGGGCTGTTGCATGGGCGAAGCCGGTGACGAGGACGGCCGCCGAGGACTGGGACCGGCGACCAGGGCGGCCGGCGAAGACGGGCGGCGAGGGCGGCGATCAGAGACGGGGAGGGCAGGCGAGGGGGCGGCGACGAGTGAAAACACGTGCGGCGACGGGGTTCCTTTTCCCGTCCGCGCTCGCGCGAGAGAGAAGACGACCTGGTTGGATAAAGATCCAGCTGATCGGGACGGGCCAATCTGACGGCTAGGGTTGGACCGGCCGAAGCGTTTGGCCGGTGCGCCGGCTCCTAGCGTCACCCTTTTAGAAAGGGCGATGAGCACAAAGGTAAAAGAGGGGACACATAAATATGCACATGTGATCTTCTCTATGCAAAGTAGCATTTGGATTTTCAGTTTTCATGAAAGTACTATCGAAGCCAAGAAAACCAGAGGCTTTCTGCTCACATCCTACCTGATATCCACACTGAATAATTCCTTCAAGCCAAATGTATTTCCAGATCCACTTTGTGAGATGACGTGATGCCATGCCAAGCGCTGATCATCATCCTCTGTAAAAGAAGAAATATGTGAACCACTTTGTGATATGTTTTCAGGCTTGAGGTGCACACAAAAAAAAGGATTCCCCTCGCCAAAAACTCTGCGTTTCATGTGGCACTGGGAACAGAACGAAGCTTCTGTCCGAACCAGCACCTGAGAGTTTTGTATGTAATGGTTACAACGAAATCAGAGTGGCGCAGCAGATGCGTGGTGGGCCTAGGATCAAAACCTATCTTTGATAAATTTGATTGTTTTTCCTTTTTTTATCACAATTATGTGCTCGGATTTTCCTTTTGGGTTCAGGTCCTGGTTACTTTTCCTGTCACTTTGGTAAGTTTGCAACTCTCATGTTCGCTTATATCCAAGTCAATAGATGGACAAATTCGACATTTTACACAGCATATGTTCATCTAAATTTAAGCATACTGGTCAAAAGTGAAAACTGATGTTCTCTGAGACTCCAGTGATGGTGCAGAAGGATGCCTGGACCAACTGTAAAGACAAGTTATGAATATATTTAACTGATTCTGCCTCAATGTTTTCCAGCATTCAGAAATGTTTTATGTCATCAGATGACAAGCTGAAGATTTTTTTCCCATGTGACAAGCTGAAGATTTCCAACATTCAAAAATGTTCTCTGTCATCAAAGAACAAGCTGAAGTGGAAAACAGATGTCACATGTGAGAAAATAACAAACCAAAACCTTAGCGTCAACTTTATAGTAGCTAAAACATAGTAGGGCAGCATGGCAGAGCATCATCATAGGCCATCAAGAGCTGTAAATTACCAAGAATTCCTCTTAAAACATAAAACATATTCCCTTAAAGCTTTTGCTTCTTAAATTGAAAAACGCACCTTTTGGTATAGTATTACATGTTTTCAGCAAGATGTAACCGACAAGAGTATTTTCGGTGCATATTTTTCAAAAATCAACAAACAACATTTGCGGTTGCACAGTTATACCAAGAAACATGAGAGCTTTGAACGTTGGGACATGTGTATACTATAGCCATGTTTGTTGCTGCTCCACTTTGCAATCATTGTTTTGTCCTTGTTTGTTGCAATATTCAGTTTTGGGTTGCTTAAAACGTAGATGGGCACCACAAAGCGTCAACAGTTCTTCAACAATTACATCAACTGCTTTTGGAAATAAATGGCCACAACTTCCATTTGAAGTTTGGTAAAGAAATGATGTCTGCCCTACACACCATGTCCATTCGCTAACCTTCCATAAATAACTATCTTACCTGTATAGCAGAATCATCCTTTAGGTGCTAGAGGGAGAATGCATGACCAAGTGTGTGAGGAGAGCAACAGTGGTGAGCATGATGAGTGTCATCAGGCAGATAGTTCAATTTCGCGGGGAATGAGATGCATTGGGAATTTAATTGGAACTTTGACTATTTGAGTTACACAGAGCACTCAGCCAACAATTTATAGCACGCACATGCATTGTCCTACTTATTGCAGGGAGTGAAGTTATGTTCTCAAGTGTTGTACTTTTCAGCAATTGTCTTGTGGGAAAAAAAAATCCATACTATGTACTTAATGATGACATTTTTTCAGTTCTCAACGACTGAGGTATTTTCTATCCAACCATAGGTGTTACGTGCCTCACCTCTCCTTTCTACAGGAAAGGAGAAGGGACGGGGACATATTTCCATGTTGACCGCTGGTGAGGCTAGAGATCCATCCCCACCATTTACGCTCGGTCAACAGTAGAGGGGGCCGGACCATAGTTCTTCCCAAGTCTGCCGAGCTGTGTGCGTAAGGTTAGTGTGTCATTTGAGCGAGCGTTCGATCTAATAAATACTCACTCCGTCCGGAAATACTTGTCGGTGAAATGCATAAAAATGAATGTATCTAAAACTAAAATACGTCTAGATACATCCATTCCTCCGACAAATATTTCCGGACTTAGGGAGTATGTATTAACTCCATTTCCACATCGGTGACATCCCTCATGGTAGCATCTTAGAGTTGTGATGCACCAGATTGGCAGAGTTAGGGTTCATGGATGGCGTCACCGTTTGTTCTCCTGTCTCTGCACCCGTTAAGGAAAGTAGTTTTGTTTAAGGGTGGCTGCAACTGCTGTCCAAGGGCATCCCGCAACAGCTTATCAAACAACGGTAGTTCCTAGTGAGTGTTACAGCTTCTTTTTTCTGCGAGAAACTTTCAATCTATTCATCTTCAATAATGGTAGTACAACGAACATCAGAAATAATAATAAAATATATTCTGATTTATAGACTACCTAGCGACGATTACCAGCACTGAACGACCCGAAGGCACGCCAGCGCCATCGCCCCTCCCTCGCCGGAGCCGGGCACACACAGTCGGGAAGTCGTTGTGCTAAGGCCCCATAGGACTAACACACCAGAATAGCAACTGCCGCCAATGAAGAGAAGTTTAAATCGGAAGGATCCAACTTGAAGACACATGAATAAAGACGAACAAAGACCGGATCCGAGCAGATCCACCAAAGACAACCAGTGACCAAATCTCGTGAGCAGTGGCGGAACCACGGAAATTTAGAAGCCAGGGCGGGCTGCAAGCTAACTAAAAAGACAAAGAATTGCAACCCGATATTTTGGATACATATTTTGTAACTATGAGCGGTAAAGTAGAGAGACATTAACTTGTAATAGTTACGAAATCAAACAATCGATATCTATTATTCACACACATAATTCATAACTCATAGACAACAATACTCACGAATAAGATACTAGATATCCAAAGGCCCGATAAAGCACTAAGGAAAATCACGCAAGACTAAGAAAGTAAGAATTAGTAATTCATTGATGAGTTGCATAAACACTTATTCACATTGAAAAGCACAAAACATATCACCAAAATGGTAATGACGCCTTGGTAAAATCCCTTTTCGACTCCTCATGGCTTGAAACCTTCCAATAATAGCAGCATCACCCAGAAAGCTTTTCCACATGTCAGAATTAAAAAAAAAATCTTAGGATCAAAACACGGGAAACATGCCATTACCACATGATTTGAGTCATCAAAGCGATGTTTTCATTTAAACATGGATTTTGTCAATCTCGAACCGATAATTATGAAAATTATTGGAATCCCTAATTGACTAGAGTTACAGATGCGTATGTGCTAAGGCCAGGCAGAATCATTCACCTCGAAATCAAGGCATCAATCACCGAATTCCTTGCCTTCCCGCGGAGAGGAGGCGCGCCTGTCCCCAGCGGGAAAATATCTGGTGCTCCGGGAGCACCTAAACTTAGGTGCTCCGGGAGCTCCTCAGCCGTTGGATCTAAAATCTGACGGTCATCTAGGATGCGCTGGATCTGGTTGCAATAACGAACTTTCTAGGGGTGTTTTTTTGAATAAATGCGCGAGCTCTCTCCTTGGCCTTTGGATTTTAGATCCAACGGCTGAAAAGCTCCCGGAGCACCTAAGTTTAGGTGCTCCCGGAGCACCAGATATCTACCCTGTCCCCAGCAGTTCACCGGTTCGATCTGCCGTCGAACTTTGGAGGAGGCGAGGAGTGGCGGCTGGGTTCCACGGGTTGCGGGCGATCCTGATGCGGCGTGGTGGTGCGTCCGGCCGCCGGCCTCCTCTCCGCCCAGATCTGGGCCATTCTGGGCCACAGCTGGGTTGGGGCGGGCCGGCGCTTCGGCGTGCGGCGGCGCGGCTCCCTGGTGGAGGTGGCGTGGCGTCGGGGGCTTTTTTTTGAGAAATTTTCATTCCAATTACAAATCAGTACAAAGCAGTTGACTCTTATAATCACACTGAAACGCAAACACAAAGGACCATGAACACCTAGAGTACCTTAAGACAACCATAACACAAGAAGATCTCCGGAGCCCTGTGTCATCATCCCTGAATCTTGAGAGAAGACCCCTGCAGCAGAAGGATCGCAACCCGATCATAAACAGGTCATCATCTTCGACCACGGTACACTTGCCGCCACGCTGCTTCATCCTTTCTTGACACTAGCGCTGAGAGGGCATGGACATCAATCCAACATACCTGCAACAGTCGTCGCCATCTTTGGCTTTGAGTACCGCGAAAGGTGTCCCTTCCGAAAGGAAGAGAACTCGAGTCATTGACCGGTCCAGCACCGCGGCCGGGCCATCCGCCCGGACAAAGAAGAATCTCCCACCAGCATTAGCGCAGAGGAAGGAGAAGAACAGCAGCAACAAATCATACCAACAAGGAAGAAGAAAGGTCTTCGTCTCCCTGCATCCATCGCCCATCTGTGGATCCAAACGGCCAGTGCCGATGGACCTTCAACCACCATAGCCCGCGACCCCGACGAGATCCGGGGATCCCCAACACCGCTGGCTCCTAGACGAAGGCAAAAGCCTCGCCTGACCGCGAACGGAGCCCGGAGAAACTTATTCCGACGCGACACCACCGCACAGGCCTCGGCATCGTCTCCCTCAACCCTAACCCTACCACACACCCACCTAGCGAACAGACCCGGGGTATAGAAGTATCACATTTAGTTGCTTTATCAAAGCTAGGTCACTACAACAAGAACATACATACACCAACGCATCGTTAGCAACGGACAGACAACATGTGTTGTTGGGCCGTGGCCTCAACCTCTGCCACATCCCCACGAATAGCTAACCCCCCCCCCCCCCACCCCCCATTTGCTCAAAAAAAAGCTAACCTCCTCCCCTTCCTCCACTAAAAAAGGAGCTAACCTCCTCTCCGTACCCACCTGCTCTCCGTCTCCATAATCGTCTCCTCTCCACCCTCAGCACACCACCGTCTTGGTTGGTCTTCCAGTTAAACGTGGATCAAGTTTCCCATCCCGTTTATCCTGGAGCAAGGTACTGAGATGCAGGGTCGTGACAGGAACAAGAAACGCCAGCGGAAGTCCCTCACCCAAATCTTTCTCGCAGGAAATTTTGGATTTGATTTCCATGGTACCTGGTGGTGCCACTGGTGGCCATGATCTGGGGCGACGGCGAGGACATCTTGAACAGTGACCTATCAAAGTTTGAGATCCGGGCCAGATTCGTGTCTGGTACGCCGTCCGCAACGTTGCCGTGAAGATGGTGTGCCAGTTCAAGCGCAGCCTTCGAGGTCCCCCTCCTCCTCCGCCACCAAAACATCATCACCATACCTACTGTAATACTCCTCTTTTATCGATCAGATCCACCAGAGTGGCCTGGCGAACTCGTCCATGTTTCTCTGTTGGATCCTCTAGTTCTTAATCTATTTATTATTTCAGTATCTGCACTAGGATTTTCCTCTATGGTGTTGTGGAGCACGGAAGGCCCAAACATCCGCTTCTCCATTCTAGGAGTTTCAGTTTTAGGGCATTCCTCTTTAATTTGTTTCTATCAGTTCGCCATGTGCAGGTTGTTGCTTCTAAGCTGACTGGTTTACATATATGCGACCATGGATATCTTTGTTAATTCACGAAGAATATTTGCATCCTCTTTTTCTAACAAATTGTTTCTCGTGATGCATTAGATTTTTTTTTCTTGCTGCAATGCAGGTGAGTAATCAATCAGTATTTTCAAGTGAAGTTGATCATCACAGAACCGTTCAATTAGGTACCAATATTATCTTAGATTTATCCTAGCTAGGACCATGTCATCAAAGAGCATTCCATCACATATCAATAGGTCAACACTATTAACATCACCTTATTAGTGTTATGGATGCTCACTAATTTCGCTGACACACTTTGTACTAAAGGAATGAGCCCCACATACACATGTTATCTTGTCCTCTAGGTTCTGTAATGTTTCCTGTGTCGTCCCAGTTCTCACCTATTTGGTGTCCGCATCATCAGTAGGCAGTTACACCAATACCATCCATCTGGTTACACTTCCAGCCCTCCACCATGATAGGTTTTTTGGGTTAGAATTTGGTTTAGGTGTCAACGTGCAGGTCAGGGACGATAGCTCCTTGATGGGCAGTAGCGGTGTTAGGTGCGGCTCCCTGATCTGCGGCAGTGGCTCGGCTGCTCTGTGCTGAATATCATGCAAGATGCAATTGTTAGAAGTTATACTGATATATGGTGTACTTGCAGCTACTGATTTAGTACTGTTAACTGTTTGGCAAAGGAGGTAAAGTTCTGCATGTACGGGTACTAGGCAAATCAAAATGATTAACTTCCTCGATCTTTTTTCTGCAATTCCCATCTCATTTAGCAATGTACTTGAAACTGATTGCAGAGTATTCTACTTTGCACCAATTTTTTGGTTCAAACAACACTAATTGTTACTGAAAAAAGCAGTTTGCAAATTAGGATAGTAATCATTTACGTGAAATACTGAACCATGTCCCTTGACAATGTTTGTTTATTTCTTGAATATATTTTCAGCATACTAACATCACTTTCTCATTATTTCAGACTAACTCAAAGTTCATATTCAGTATACAATAAATTAGAAAATGAGATGAACAATTTGGGCTTGTGACCAGTGTATGAATAATGATGTATTGACGACTCGCAACCAGTCTACATTGTGTTTTGTAAGTCTAGAACTTAATTTTGTTTGTCCAATTCACTAATTATTGGCTTATGAAAGTTAAAAAAAAATCTGATCGAGCAAACTTAATGTTAGCATACATATATTGTACAGGTTTCTGGTCTTCTAAATTACAAATTCTTTTGTTAAATCTGCAGGTTACAGAAACTGGATATATAATCTCGTGACAGAGCTACTATGGTGCCCCTCGTTTATATTTTTACTCCTCTATTAACCGAATTTATTATTGTAATTTACTCACCTCATTTTGTTGTTGTTGTGGATTGCAAGATAAGTTGACGATTCAGCGGCTAAGATTGCAAGGTCGAGAAAGAGGCTACTACTAGATAATTAGAATGTCATTTCAGGGCCAATGTTTCAAACCTTGTTGTAGATTGCAAGGTCTAAAATTGGGCTACTACTAGATAGTTTTACATTTTGTAATCTATGGATCACGATCTTTGTATTGCAACACAATCGATTTAATATATGAGTCTTTATGTTTATTATATTGTGGCTCCTATTCACTATCGGTGTTGACCTAATAATTCTGGATGGAATGTAGAAAATGCCATTAATTGTTCATACTACCTAACAAAGTTCAATTTGAAATTCTTCCTTGAAAAAAAAGTTCCATTTGAAAATCTTTTTGTGCATGGTAGCCAACAACGCATGTGGTGTGTTGTTAAGCTCTAGATCTATGTGTTGCTCTCTTACAACACATCTACGTGTCGTTTACCAACGCATGCATATACGTTGTTGTAGACCCTTGCAACGCCACCAACAACAACGCATTCTAATCCGTTGGTGTAGACCTTAGCAACGAATATATGGACATACAACAACACATCGATGCGTTGCTAAAGGGGGGTTCTTGTTGTAGTGGGTTTTGATCCTGGGACCTATGGGTTATGGGCCCACCAAGCTTCATGTAAGATTATCGATTTTGAGGTCTTTGTTGGTTTGCTAACAACAACAACAACATTAGCAACAGCAAGAACAACGACAGACAGACATACATCGATGAGAAGGAATTTGAAACATTTGATTCAGTTGACAGCTTTGTATTTTATTTCTGACTTACAGCTCCTATGTTTCCTCCTTCATTTTGAGAATGTAACTCCTCTGTTACTGTTAGTAGGGTCACAGTTACCATGATAAAGCTGCCAGACTAGCTTTGTTTGAAGATCCATTGAAGAAACACGGCAAATCTCATCAATTGATATTTTTTCAAAGATACATGGCCTCATATTGTTGCTGGTAGATTTTTTTCTCGAATACGATATTGTGGTGGATCTTCAAACAAAGCTAGTCTGGCAGCTTTATCATGGTAACTGTGACCCTACTAACAGTAACAGAGGAGTTACATTCTCAAAATGAAGGAGGAAACATAGGAGCTGTAAGTCAGAAATAAAATACAAAGCTGTCAACTGAATCAAATGTTTCAAATTCCTTCTCATCGATGTATGTCTGTCTGTCGTTGTTCTTGCTGTTGCTAATGTTGTTGTTGTTGTTAGCAAACCAACAAAGACCTCAAAATCGATAATCTTACATGAAGCTTGGTGGGCCCATAACCCATAGGTCCCAGGATCAAAACCTGGCTTTGATAAATTTTTTTTTTCATTTTTATCATAGATTATTTCTCCCATTGAATTACGATTTGCCTCTTTTTGTTCACGCCAAAATTACTTCCCCATTCACTTCGGTTAGTTGGCCACTGCCATGTTTGCTTATATCGAATTCAAAGATGGACAAACTCGAGATTTCACACAGCCTATGTTCATTTAAATTCAAGTAGAGTGGTCAAAACTGATGTTCTGTGATAACTCCAGTGATGGTGCTGAAAGATGCTTTGACTGATTTAACTAGGATTTCTGTAGGTCAGCAACTTGTAGTAGAATGAACTGATTCTACCTCAATGATTTTCAGAATCAAGATAATATCATTTCTGGTTACAGTTATAGCAAGAAACGCTCTGCCATCACGTGACATTTAATTCAGCAAGTTCAGAACTTTGAACATTGGTACACGTGTAAACTATAGCTTTTTTGTTGTTGTTGCACTTCGTAATCGTCGCTTTGTCCTTGTTTATTTCGGTATTCAGTTTGCGGTCGCCTAATTGTGGATGGGCATCCCAAAATGTCAACAGTTCTTCAACAATTACATCACCTTCTATCGGAGAATAAAGGTCACCAGGGGAAGAAATAAATGGCCACAACAACTGTCATGTGAAGTTTGGTGAAGGAATTATGTCTGGAACACACACCATGTCCATTCTTTAACCTTCTATAAATAGCTGCCTTTTCCTGTATAGCAGAATCACGTTTAGTTGCTAGAGGGGGGATGCATGACCAATTGTGTTTTAGGAGCAAAACAATTATGGGCATGATGAGTGTTATCATTCAGATAGTGTCATTTCCCCACGGAGTGAGATGCATTGGGAATTTGATAGGAACAATGATGAAGTGTTCATCTATAGAGTCCTCTTCTAGAGCTACTCTTAACCTCCATGATGCGTTCATCTCTAGTAAAAGAAGAAAATAACTAGTTAAGGAGTACCTCTTGCAAAAGTCACTCCCACCTCCTATGGTGATGGCGCACTGCTTGTGCGATACTTGAGGCAACCACAGAGTTTTGGTGGGATTGCAACCAAACCACAATGTATCCAAAACTAACTCAACCTAACTAGCCGGTTACAAAGTCCAAATCCTAGTACTATTAGGTGATTTCTTTTGTTTACGAACCGAACGTATCATGGTTATTTCAACATCCTCCGGATGCTTACCATTCGTGTTGATACTTGAGATCATCTTAGCAAACATCAGTGGTTTCCAGTGAGTGGGAGGTCTTATAATCCCATTTTGTAATAAAAAAATACAATGTTCACAAAAAAACTGCTATTTTAAGGATATAATCACATTCAGCGAGTACAACCATATATCACACCGAGGAATCTGTGCCGTTATTTGCTTATGTTACGGTTAAAGGTCGATGTACAACCATCTCACCACAAAAAGAAGTCAATGTAATACGTAAAAGAACGAAATCAATGCATTTGTGATACATGTGGCAACCATGGAGTTTTTGTTGGATTACAACCAATCACAATACGTGATGTAGAAAGGTTAGTTGTGTGTTAAGAATCCCCTTTGGTGTCTCCCCACCAAGCCGTCATTGCCAACCATTCCTTCCTCCAGGAGTACCTGTGAAGTCCAGCAACATGAAGCTATCATGAATTCTTTAATAGTTCTTAAGTTCTTTTCTGTAGGCTAACCTGTCCTTATGGCATGTTTACACTACACACCTTGTAGTTAGTGTTGGATTCATTCATCAACATGTCCAAAATGTGGCATGCGAGATCTGCTTTTTTTAGTGGGCATGGGAGGCCTCAGGATAATACCAGGTGCTGGAAACAATAGCCAAGGTGTTGCAAACATGAGTTTTTGTTGCTCTTCGAGCCCCAATATGACCACGTTGTCCGGTACTGGAGTTGGAAAGTGTTTCTGTTTAACTTCTTGCAGCAAAATTTCATTCATTCATTTCCCACCAATTTGCCGAGACAAACCCTACACACCACTGCGATATCGAGTATGTATGGGTTCATAGCAATAGGCAAATTAGTAAGCATGGGTTGCGTCTAAAGGAGAGGTCCTACACGCCTCACTACCGCATGATCCTTGCTAGGCCAGCCGTCAACGCAAACACGATGCCAAACAACACGACTTCCCTGCGCACGTCCGTCATCACGCGCCCGCCGCTGAGACCCCACTGCGCCATGACACCAAGATCCGTAGTCGTTCTCGATGCAGTAGATACCATGGCGCTCCACCTCCTCGAGCACCACCATCTTCTACAGGTCCAACAGACCAGGTCCACCTCCCACACAATGGCCCCAAGGGGAAGAAAAAATGCTAGGCGCCGCCAACGTCCAACCTTAGAATGGGTCTAGGGTTTCCCCCTGAATCATTTGGGTAGGATCACAAACTACGTCGCTGACGCCTTCAACAAGGTTACGACGCCCACGGGCGCCACCGTGTTGGCTCTGACCGCCGCCGGAGCTTTCTTGTAGTCCCACTCGCCTACCTTGATCCGAACCAGCTTGTCCACCTAGCAGTCCACCCGCGAACCACTCTGCCGCAAGGAGCCAAGCCCACAGATGCCTGTAACCAAAGGAACTAGACATCCCTATTCATGGCGTCTAGACACCTAGAGTTAAGCCACAAGGACGTCTAGGCAGCTCCTGAGTTTGCCTCGCTGGACACCGCGTCTTTCTGCCCCATCATAGTGAGGAGCAATCTGCCACAGTGGCATAAAACCCTGACGGGAGGAGCCGTAGATGAGGGGATCATCGTCTTTGCCAAAGGCCTCATGGAGAAAAGGCCAGGGCACCTGCAGCGATACTCCACCGTGGTTGCACCCTAGAGAAGCGACAGAGGAAGGCCTCACCGCCATCATCATCCCCTACCCGGGCTTTCCCCAACGGCGCTCGGCGGCTAAGGTTAGGCGGCGAGGGGGCAAATATAAGCCCCAAAACATTGTAGCAATCATATAACCCGAAAAAGTTTGTTGGCTTTTGAATATAGTTGCATTGTGGTTTGTCAGGAACAACAAACATGGACCAATTGATGCGTGATCACTGGAATGTGATTTGGAAAAGAAATGGTTTCCAATGTGTCCTACTATGATGGGTAGATAGAAGCCAGACGACCCGAGTTACCCTGCCTCAATGGTTGGTTATGCGGTTGTGCAAAGTAATGACCCGAGTTCAATTCCAAGAATTGAAAGGTGATGCACAGGGGTTTTCCCCCGTTTATTGCAGATCAAGTTTGGTGTATAGTGGAACCACTCATCAGGAAATATCTTGATACTCATTTAAAAAATTATGAGGACCATGTTTATCTTGATACTCATACTAAAATGCTTGTATGCATCCCTAGTTGGTAGAGAGGCCGAAAAGAGGAAATCTCTCCCATTTTTAAAGACGACGCTACGACGCATCACCTCGAGCCCTCAACGTCGTCCGGGCATTGCTAAGGAGAAGGTGAGGACGTTAGGAGGAGGTTAGGAGCACACCGTCAACAAAAGTATTCCCCTTGTGTCGCCTCCACTCAGGCAACGCCAGCCCCCCCCCCCCCATTCCTGAACACTAGCCACCAGACTCCCTTCGTTCCATCCCCAGCCGCCGCTGCCGCCGGCAAGGGCTGCGGTGGCTGCAGTCCCTGTGCCATAGGACCATGTGGCTGGAGGGGAGAAGAAGAGGAGCGGTGTTACATCAACCGCAAGGCCGACGACGTATCCCGGTGGCATGGGCGCTAGGGAGGTTCAGTGACGGGCACATGTGGACGGATACATGAAGGATGGTGGCATTGTCTGGCTCCATGGTGGCGTCGATGCAAGCCAGGCAAGGTCGATGCTTCAGTTCCTGCTCTGAAGATGGATCGGTGGAAGATGGCGGCGACAGCCTCCGAGAGTGCGCCGGACCGGTGTGTATCCCAGTCCTGGTATGTGCTGGGCTGGGGCATCCGGCTTTAGATGTTAGACTTTGGTACGATGTTTGTTTCGTATTCGACTCTGATATTCGGCATACCTTCATCAAAGGGATAGGAGTAGCAACAGATGTTGCCTAGATGGTGGTTTCAGGCTTACTGGTGTATTACTTTGTATGGTCTTTGTGAATAATTAATAAAATGGATGCATGCATCGTCTAGATGCAGAGGCCAAAGGTATATCCTCCTTTGTAGGGCCATGTTTGTCATTGTTCAACTTTGCAATCATTGCTTTTCTCCTTGTTTGTTGCAATATTCGGTTTTGGGTTGCTTCAACCGTAGATGGGGGCACCACAAAGCGTCGATAGTTCTTCAGCAACTACATCACCTGATATCGGAATAAATAACACAAGGGGTAGAAATAAACGACCACAACAACCGGCATGTGAAGTTTGGCGAAGGAATGATGCCTGGGCCACACACCATGTCCATTCGCTAACCTTCTATAAATAACTCTCACTTGCACAACAGGATCACATTTAGTTGGTACAGGGAGAATGCATGACCAAGTGTGCAAGGGGAGCAACAATGCCGAGCGTGATGAGTGTCACCGGTGATAGTAAACTTTCCTGGGAACGAGATGCATTCGGAATTTAATTGGTACATTGACTGTTCTATGGAGTCCTCTAGCTTCTAAAGTTATAGTGAGCGCGTAGCCGACACTACAATGTTGGGTTGGTGGAATTTAGTCTAGATTGTTAGAAGGGAGAGAGGGGATTGGTGGAACAGTTCATTGTATTACTCAACATTTCCCTGCAGTCACAACGGTAGCGACACAGACGGTGACACTGGAGAAGAATCTGAAGCCAAGCCGACAGACGTCCCCCTACAGTCATAACGGTCGATGCATCGCGGAGGTCGTGGCTGGAGTGGCAACCGACGATGTTGCTCAAGCAAGGCGGTAGCCCATTGTGCCGTTTGTCGAGGTAACCGAGAGCGTAGGTGGCGGAGCCGTGGTTGAGGTAGCCATGCAAAGAATGTCGTGGTCGATGTCGAATCGGGGTGGCCGGTGTCGAGGTAGTCACCGTGGGCCGGTAAGAAGAGCGGCGGTGGCGGTGGCCTGAGGAGGCGGCGAAGGTGGCTAGGTCAGAAGCGCAGCGACAGTGCTTAAAGTAGGCGAGAAGAACCCGACAGCGTGACGAAGACCGGCGCGAACGGTGGCATTCCCGCACCTAGGGAGGCGGCGCGACACATACCACCTAGAAGTCGATGTGTGGGGACGGCGAAGTGGACCGCGCGCCGCGACGCTACAGCCAGAAGGGGCGACGCAGCGGCAGCGCACGGGTCGGCGCACCAGCCAGGAAGACCTCAGGGCGGTTGAGGGACCGCGTGCCACGCTCGCTATGGCCCGACGGGGCGACGCAGCGGCAGCGCGAGGGGCGGTGCAGCCTCGGGGACGACCTGGAGCGGACGGCCTCGGGGCAGAGGTTGACTGCGAGCCACGGCACTACGACTCGAAAGGGCGAGGCAACGGCAGCACGATGGTCTGTGGAGCCATGAGGACAGCCTGGAGCACACGACATCGGGGCGGCGATAGACCGCGGGCTGCGGCACTACGACCCGAAGGGCGACGCAGCGGCAACACGTGGATCGATGCTGCCGGGGAAAAACCATGGGACGGCGATGCTGCAGTCCGAAGGGACTGTCAGCGATCCCGAGACGGGCCAATAGCCGACAAAAGAGAAGAGCAGGCCCAAGAGACAGCCTTGCCTCCCGGCTCGGCTAGCTAGGGGCAGAGTGGGCCTAAGTACCGATCTACAAATACCCTGTTCCAGGACAGAAGATGGTGGCGAGAGGATAATGGCTAGTGTCGCGTGTGTGGTGTGCGTTTGTGTGAGAGCTTCCTTCCTATAATCCTCCTCTTGTAGAACAAATAAATGGCGATGTCCGAATATACATCCTAGTCCTCACAATCTGGTATCAAAGCCATCCCATCTTGGAGCCACCAAACCCTTCCCGCCACACCCACCTCGCCGTGCGCCGCTGGGCAAAAGCGATGGAAAAAATTTCCCCGGAGACCCGTGCGATCTACGAGTACCTGCACGCGGATTTCGACGCCGCCCTCGCCAAGGCTGCAACGGAGCACAGTGAGGAGGTCGTCAACGCCTTCGCCAAGCTGGACAGCAAACTTGATCAGCAGTCTGGGTGCATCGACGATGTCAAGCTCGCCATCGGAGTCGACCTCGACGAATTGCGGGGCGAAATTGGGGCCGAGCGAGGTTCCACGCCGGTGACATCGGCACCTGTTCGCCAAGGGAGCCTGGTCAAGGGCCTCCGCCTGCATCAGCGAGCGGTGGATCCTATGGATCGGACAGGATTCGGGCTGAATTGGAGCAGAGGAGTTCGGTTCCCTGTTACGTTCCTCCACCAGTTCGAGGTATGCACACAGAACCCAACCATTCACGTCAGACAATTCCGGTTGCTGAGAATTTCCGAGCCCTTGTTCCTGATGCGGTGAATTTTGGTCCCCGAATTGAGCTTCCGCGATTCGATGGTTCAAATCCAAAACTGTGGCAATCCCGTTGTGAGGATTATTTTAAATTTTGGAACACTCCTCAGCACCAGTGGATTTCATTTGCGTCTTCACAGTTGGAGGGAACAACGGCTCGTTGGTTAGAATCGGTCCAGCGACGAGAACCTAATGTCAATTGGTCTGAATTCTATGGATTGTTACAGTCTCGTTTTGGATGCAACAAGCATCAGAATCTAGTCCGTCAGATGTTTCATATTCGACAGACTAGCACAGTAGAGGATTATGTTGAGCGTTTCTCAGAATTGTATGATCAGTTGACTGCTTATGAGTCTAATCCGAGTACTGTCCAGTATGTCACTCGTTTTATGGAAGGGCTAGTGCCGTCAGTGCGCCTGTTAGTCGGAATTCAGCAACCAGCTGATTTGGATTCTGCGTATGCACTTGCTCTTTTGTCTGAAGAATTGGGGGATCAGTCTGTGTTTACAGGAAGCAGTGCAAACAACAGTAAGCGCTCAACAACTACAACAGTTTCTCGGGCGCCTGTGGCTCGCACCAACGATGAGAAGAAGTTGACTGACATCAGTCGTTCTGCAGTAGTTACAGATGACCGCTGGGCTTCACTTCGAGCGTACCGCAAGTCCAAGGGCCTTTGTTTTATTTGTGGAGAGCGTTGGGCTCGTGATCATCGTTGTAAGCAAGAAGTACAGTTACATGTGGTGCAGGAGATGCTCGATTATGTTTAGAACATGCCGTCTGATGTCAGTGATAATGAAGAACAGGTGGTTGGTGAGGCTAATGCAATTTTCCTGTCTGCTGCTGCTCTAGGAGAGATTTCTGCACCTGCAGTTACAACTATGAAATTGAAAGTACAGTTGCAGGGTCAACCCATGATTTTTTTGGTGGACTCTGGCAGTACACACTCATTTGTGGATTGTGCTGTAGCTGGTAACTTTCAAGGTGTAATTTCCACTCCTGTGTCCATGGTTAAGGTGGCTAATGGGACTCTGGTACCTAGTAATCAGTAGTTGCAAAAAGGGCAATGGTTCTGTGCAGGTCATGAATTTGTCAATGATTTCAAGATTTTTCTACTGGAATCTTATGATGGGATACTAGGTCTGGACTGGCTAGCAAGTCATAGTCTTATGCAGCTGGATTGGGCAGAACACTGGCTTTCAATTCAACTTCAGGGTGAGCTGGTAACATTGCTGGGACAAGATGCATCTCCACAAGATTTTGCTCTGATTGAGTTATCTGCCTTGCTCATTGGTACTGAAACAGTTACAACTGAGTTACCTGCAGAGATCCAACAAGTGCTGACACAATTCAGTTCTGTTTTTGAAGTTCCAAAAGGATTGCCTCCAAGGAGGAAGTATGATCATACTATTCCACTAATTACTCGAGCTCAGCCTTTCTCAATCAGACCTTATAGACTTGCTCCTGTGTTAAAAGATGAGTTGGAAAAACAAGTTTAGGAGATGTTGAATTCTGGGATTATCAGGCACAACAATAGTCCTTTTTCTTCACCCATGATTTTGGTGCAAAGGAAGGACAAGACATGGAGGCCTGTCATTGATTTTAGACATCTGAATGCTTTGACAGTTAAAAGTAAATTTCCTATCCTAGTCATTGATGAGTTGCTGGATGAATTGGCAGGATCTTGTTGGTTTTCTAAGCTGGATTTGAGAGCTGGATATCGCCAGATAAGGCTGGCCCCTGGAGAAGAGTATAAAACTGCTTTTCAGACTCATACTGGGCATTATGAATTTTTGGTGATATCTATGGGTCTGACTGGTGGACCCAACACTTTCAACTTTGCAATGTGTGACACACTATCACTTGTGTTGAGGATTTGTGCACTGGTCTTCTTTGATGATATTCTCATCTTTAGTAAAACTTATGCTCAGCATTTGGAACATTTGGCTCAAGTGTTGGCTTTGTTGGAAAAACACATGTGGCATGTGAAACTCTCCAAGTGTGCTTTTTCTCAGACAAAAATTAGTGTCCCTTATCTAGGGCATGTTATCAGTGGAGATGGTGTAGCTACAGACCCTGCTAAGATCTCTACTATTCAAGAATGGCCAGTTCCAGTTTCTGCTAAGCAAGTCAGGGGATTTTTGGGGTTAGCTGGCTATTACAGGAAGTTCATTTCACATTATGGGATGCTGAGCAAACCACTGTCAAATCTATTGAAGAAAGGTGTTCCATATCATTGGACAGATGTAGAAAACAAAGCTTTTGTCCTGTTAAAGCAAGCTCTAGTCTCAGCTCCAGTTTTGGCTCTTCCTGATTTCTCAAAAACTTTTGTTGTGGAAACAGATGCTTGTGATGTTGGTGTGGGTGCTGTGCTCATGCAGGATGGGCATCCGTCTTATGTCAGTAAAGCGCTTGGGCCTAGGAACCAGACTTTGTCAGTGTATGAGAAGGAGTATTTGGCTATTTTGTTGGCAGTTAAGCAGTGGCGTCAGTATCTTCAGGTTTCTGAATTTGTTATCAGAACTGATCAGCGCATCTTAGCAAGTCTAACTGAGCAACGTTTACACACTAAGTGGCAGCAGAAGGCGTTTACAAAACTATTGGGAATGCAGTATACTATTACTTATAAGAAAGGATCTGACAATAGTGCTGCTGACTCTCTTTCTCGCAGGCCGCATACTGTTGCTGATGTGTTACCTGAACTGCACAATGTCACTTATGTTCAACCTGCATGGTTGCATGAAATTGAACAAAGTTACCAAGAGGATCATTTTGCTTCTGCTTTACTACAAAAGCTAGCTACTGCTCCCAACTCTGACAATAAGTTTTCTCTCCGAGCTGGAATCCTCAAAGTAGGGAAATGTGTATGGGTGGGGCAATGCCCTGAGCTGCAAACAAAAGTTGTGACTGCATTCCATGACAGTCCTATCGGAGGACATTCTGGATTTCCGGTGACTTACAGGAGAATTCGTTAGTTGATTCGCTGGAAAGATATGAGGGGATTTTTGAAAACTTATGTGCAGCAATGCTTGGTGTGTCAACAGGAGAAACCTGAATGAGTGCCTTATCCAGGTTTACTGCATCCTCTGCCAGTTCCAAATACACCTTGGGAAATGGTTACTATGGACTTTGTCGAAGGATTTCCGGCATCTGGCCGTTACAACTGTCTGTTGGTGGTCATTGATAAAATGTCAAAGTATGTACACTTTGTTCCTCTGCATCATCCGTTTACTGCAGAGACTGTAGCAGAAGCATTTCTGAATACAGTTTACCGGCTGCATGGCATGCCGCTTTCTATTGTTTCTGATCGTGACCGCGTGTTTACTAGCAAGTTTTGGAAGGAGTTATTTCAAAGGTGTGGCGTTTTACTCCGAATGAGCACGGCTCGTCAACCGCAATCTGATGGACAGACGGAAAGGGTTAATCAGCAAGTCGAATGTTTTCTCAGATGTTTTGTCAGTTCTCATCCTTCTCGATGGGCCAGATGGATTCCATTATGTGAGTTCTGGTATAACACTAACTGGCACTCAGCTACTGGGAAAACCCCATTTGAAATTATATATGGCCATGCTCCACGTCATTTTGGATTGAATGCAGTAGATACAATTCAATCAGAGGACTTGCATCAGTGGCTTGCGGATCGGCAGGTCATTCTGGAGTCCGTGCGTCAGCACCTGTTGCGGGCACAACAGCGCATGAAGGTTCGGGCAGACAAGCATCGAAGCGATCGTGAATTTGCAGTTGGGGAGCGGGTTTTTCTGAAACTGCAACCTTATTTGCAATCGTCAGTTGCTCCTAGGGCCAATCATAAACTGGCATTTAAGTTTTATGGGCCATTTGAGATATTGGAACGCATTGGGGCAGTGGCTTATCAGCTCCAATTGCCAGCAGACAGTAAAGTTCATCCGGTGTTTCATGTGTCTCTTCTGAGGAAGGTGTTACAGCCCAAGCATCAGGTCTTGCCTCAACTGCCTAGCCCAGACATTCAGTTTCAAATCCGTGAGCAGATTTTGGATCAGAAAGTGGTGCGTCGTGGTTCTGGATCTCTTGTTCAAGTATTGATTAAGTGGAGTGCTACGCCGGTCGAGATGGCCACCTGGGAGGATAAGGTGACGCTGCAGCAAAAGTTTCCCAGAGCACCGGCTTGGGGGCAAGCCGTTTCTAAGGAGGGTGGGATTGTCAGCGATCCCGAGACGGGCCAAGAGCCGACAGAAGAGAAGAGCAGGCCCAAGCGACAGCCTCGCCTCCCAGCTCGGCTAGCTGGGCCAGAGTGGGCCTAAGTACCGATCTACAAATACCCTGTTCCAGGACAGAAGACGGTGGCGAGAGAATAACGGCTAGTGCCGCGTGTGTGGTGTGCGTTCGTGTGAGAGCTTCCTTCCTGTAATCCTCCTCTTGTAGAAAAAATCCATGGCGATGGCCGAATATACATCCTAGTACTCACAGGGACGACGCAGCTACAGCCCATTACTCGATCGGTAATATGTGCAGGCACTCAATGACGATCCGCATCCTCTGAAGACAAGATAGAAGACGCAAACACGAGGTGTCCGCGACTGGCTCACGCAGCTCATACGTGGCAGCCTGGCAGGAGCACGAACAGGCGAGGACACATTGTACAAGCCGTAGGCATGCAAGCGGCACGCGCAAGCAGCCGGACCTGCGCACAATGCATGCAGATTGGATCCTGCTCGTGACGTCCAAAACGTCCTCATCCAGGACATTGCATCGATGCATGCAACTAGCTATGCACTTGAGATGCTAGCCTGGACGCGGACGGAGACGAAGAATCAGGCCAACCGCGTCGTGGTTGCACAAAGTCCCGGAGGCGCGCGGGACGACCAGGCGGTGGCCGGTGTAGTCTCGGACCAGGTTGAAGTAGAGGCGCGTGTAGAGGTCGACGGGGGTGGGTGACGCAAACTGATCAATAGATCGGAAAACTAAAAAGAAAACACCGATCAATATGACCGACGAAAGAGAGAAAAATAATATCCTACGCTATACTAACTTTCCTGTACAACCACGTTACTCAACATAGATGAGATGGTCTTCGGTACAACCCCCCTCACAAACGTATAAAGGGTAGGGCGGCCATTTTCACACGCCGTCTTAAAATACCCGCCCGCCGTAGGCATGCCTGCGTCGCCTTACGGTGCTGTCGCGTACGGCCGCCCGTACGCGCCCGTGACCGCATGCACGCCCGCCCGCCCCGCTGCGTACGCCCGAGTGATTAAAAAAAAGGATCGGGCGAACCCTATCTTCACGACGCCTCACCCGCCTTCTCTCGCGCCGCCGCCGCCGTCGCCATCTCCGGCAGAACGTGGCCGACGGAAAAAAACCGTACGCATTATGCGCTACGCCGACAACCGCCTCGGTCGGGCAGACGCCTCCGCCGCCGTCAGCTCGTATCCGGCGACAACCGCCTCATGTCTGACGAAGGCAACGAGTATATCTGGCCATGGGCCGGGCCGGGCTGGGCTTGGGCCGGGCCTGAAAAAGCCCACGGCAGAAAACTGAGGAGCAGGCCCTCCTAGGCCCTATCACTGGGCCTACTTTTCAAGCCCAAGCCCGGCCCATCTGGTAAAAAGCCCTAAAAAGCCCTTAGGGCTTAGGGCCATGGGCTGGGCCTCTTCCCTAAAATGCCAATATGCCAAGCCCAAGCCCATCCAGGCCCTATTGGTGGGCTAAAAAATTAGGCCCAAGCCCGGCCCATGGGCAAGCCCATCGGGCCTAGGCCCTGGATTTTAGGGCCGGGCCTGGGTGGGCCAACAGGGCCGGGCCTGAGATGGCCAGGATTAGCAATGAGGTACGCGAGGCGCTGGCATAGTAATTTAAGAACGGATTTTAATTGCAAAGATGTTACGTGATGTTTGAATGGATCTTTGATTATATATAAACATGTATAGATTGAAGCTGAAATAGGATATGACGGTGATGATGGCGGTAGCGAGGACTATATCTGGCCATGGGCCGGGCTGGGCTTGGGCCGGGCCTGAAAAAGCCCATGGCAGAAAACTGAGGCGCAGGCCCTCCTAGGCCCTATCACTGGGCCTACTTTTCAAGCCCAAGCCCGGCCCATCTGGTAAAAAGCCCTAAAAAGCCCTTAGGGCTTAGGGCCATGGGTCGGGCCTCTTCCTTAAAATGCCAATATGCCAAGCCCAAGCCCGTCCAGGCCCTACTGGTGGGCTAAAAAATTAGGCCCAAGCCCGGCCCATGGGCAAGCCCATCGGGCCTAGGCCCTGGATTTTAGGGTCGGGCCTGGGTGGGCCAACAGGGCCGGGCCTGAGATGGCCAGGACTAGCGAGGATGGATCATTGTCATTGGATGAAGACAAACATAACGGCGAAAATTATATGTGTTTGGATGAGTCTTACAGTGGCAATGTAAGTGGTCTGCATATTCTCAACCATAATAAATACAAGCATCCGCGATGACAATAACATGTTTGGCTGTGCACAGATAGGAGGGGATGATGACAATGACGATATGGATGTAGATGATTCATATGCTGAAAGCGGAAGCCATGTAGGTTTAGATTTATGTAGGTTATGTTAAAGTGAAATTAAATACGCATCAAATCTTACATATCATATTTACAATTTGCGCAGATGGAAGTGGAAGGGTACTATTAGTGGAATTTTTTCGATGATGCCAATGACGAAAACGATATCGATGCATCTTATAATGACAGCTCGAGCAAAGTAAGTAGTGGAAAGTGAATACATATGATAGTCCTTATACAACTACTTACTGACATATACGGTTGTTTGTACTTTTTTCCAGGAAGAGGATGGCCTGGTGATGCGTGCGAAAACAATGATGATGCCGATGGTGATGAGTGCAATTTTGACACTGGGTACGATGAATACTAGCAAGAATCACTGGACAGGCATTGGACGGTGATGTCCACGACGTTCAGGACAGACGAGGAGGCATATGATTTCTATAACGACTATGCGAAAAAGTGTGGCTTGAGCAATAGGAAGGACAACTTGAAATATAGTAAAGGTATCGACGCACGTAGGCGCTTGAGGAGGTTTCTCTGTTCAAGGTCTGGGAAACGATAGGCCAAGTTTTGTACCATGGAAGGGAAGAAGTGCAGGCTGAGAGCGGAGACTCGGTGCTATTGCGAGGCCCATCTAACTGTGAAGGTTGACAGAGAGCGCTCAATTTGGTATGTCAGCATTTTCAGCGATGATCATAGTCAACCTCTTGCTCGACCGGATGAAGTTAGATATCTTCGATCTCATAATCAGATAAAGGAATAACAGAAGCTCGAGATCTTAGCAATGGCAGGTGCTGGGCTAAAAAAACATTGGATTTATGACAACTTCGTTAGTAGGTATGGATCGTATGCATGGGCTGGTTTCGGGAGGAGGAAACTTTATAACATGTGTTATAGGGAGAAAATGAAGTTGCTAGCAAAGGGTGATGCGGACACTACGATTGGTATCATGATGACGAGAAAGGCAAGGGATCCAGACTTTTTCTTTGAGCACACTGTTGACGCAGAAGGCAAGCTGAAGAACATGTTCTGGTGTGATTCTCAGTTACGTCGGGATTACCTTGACTTTGGTGATGTAATCGTCTTCGACAGCACTTACAAGATGAAGAGGTACGGAATGCCATTCATACCTTTTGTTGGTATAAACAATCATCGTTGCACCACTGTGTTCGGTTGTGTTGTTGTGTCAGATGAGACAGAGGATACATATGTTTGGGTGTTGCAGACCTTCTTAAGAGCTCATTGTCAGAAGAAGCCGAGGTCTGTAATTACTGACGGAGACGCAGCCATGACAAGGGCCGTCAGGAAGGTCCTTACTAACGTGTGGCATCGACTTTCTTCGTGGCATATTGAGAAAAACATGCAGAAACACCTCCACCACAAGTCCCTCAAGGAGTTCAGGTCTCTTATTTACTATGCTATTACACATGATGAGTTTGAGGCGAGATGGACAACTTTTAGAGCTAAATGGGAGTTGGAGAAAACTGAAGCTTTGGGCTGCGTCATATCTCACCGGTGGGTTCTTCCTTGGTATGCGGAGTAACCAGAGAAGCGAGAGTCTGAACTCTTGCCTTCATATGCATCTTGACTCTGGCATGACAATTGTTGATATGGTTGTGCATTATGAGAACTGCATTGTTCGGCTCCATGAGAATGAGTCACACGACGATTGCATGTCCACACAGACACTCCCTGTAGCAGTACTCGACGAGTTCAAATGCATTGAAAAGGCCGCTGCTCGTGACTTCACTGCGGTGAACTTTTACCTCTTGCAGAAAGAAATGAAGAAGGCAGCGGATCTTGAGATCATAGATAGACTCAGTGGAGCCGTTAGTAGGAGATTCATAGTTGCATGGAAAAATAACAGGCAACTGAGATTCAAAGTGGACTATACACCTGGTAATTGAGAAGAAACAATGAAGTGCAGTTGTGATAGTATGAAACATAAAGGTCTTCCATGCAAGCATGTTCTTTATGTTTTAGCCAGGTTGAACGTGAAGGACTTACCTAAGTGCTTAGTGCTGTGAAAATTCAGTAAGAATGCTAGAGGTGGACTGCCCGTGAAACGCACTAGCGATCTCTTTGCATGGGGATGGGCAGGTACTGAGGAGAGAACTAAGTACAGTGAGTTGACTATTTTGTTTGCGGAAGCAAATCATGCGGCATGTCATAAGCCATTTCTATTTGATAAACTGAAGGCTGCTCTGGAGGATGTGATAGCAAACAAGGACGTTGAGGAGGAAGATTATGTGAGACAGCATAGAGTTGCACATGATGATGCTTTTGTGTCAGATCAAGATCATGTTTTTGTTGGTGATCCAAAAAAAATCAATACGAAAGGGGCACCAAAAGGGCAGAATAACAAAGGCCCTGGTAAGGAACCTGGCGTGACTACAAACGGTAGACCCAAAGGTTTTGATGAGAAACCTCATGTATGTCTATGCGGTTTATGCAGAGGGAAAGGTCATTTCAAAAACAATTATCCTCATAATCCAAAGTATGTGCACACCTTTTCATTAACGTTCTTTTCTTGTTTAGTTCATACTTTACAAAATTTTGACGTATATTACGATCTTTTTATGCAGGAACATGGCATGATGATCATAGCAAAGAATTGTTTCAATAAGAAGAACAACTTCTAATTAGAGTTGACGATTTATTTGGTTGTATTAAAGAATAGTACTTATATATTTGTTTTGTTACATCGATACTGGAGACTTGTAATCGATGGTTACTTATGTCATATTTGTTGACACTATATACTCGTTGTTATTAATATGATATGCGACATACAAATTTTACGTTATAATATATATTTCATGGGGCTATAGGCATTGTTTTTATTATGATATGTAATGTATACATTTTTTCGTACAAATATATGATTTTGTGTATAAATCATGCATGTTGGGCGACTCACCTTCACCTGTAGGGTACTCAAGCTCTAGCCCCTGAAATCCGTCCATTATTTCATCCACCCCGACAATAGCAAAGCCATGTGGAATCGGGCGGCAATGGAAAGTGCCCTCAGCTCGAGGAGGTAAGACATAGCCGACTGCCACCTTCAAGGTCCGTTTGTGGCATTTCTCCATTAGCACACAATGTTCGTTCTCCATGATATGATCTACGGGGTAGCGAGCAGCAGTGATATCAGGCTGAACAAGCTCTGTGGAAGCCACGCCACTTCTCCACTGAGATGGTGGGGTAGCTTTTGGGGCAGTGTCGAATGAAGGATCTTCGTGCCGCTGAGATGTTTGGCTGGTAGATCGCTGGCTCTCAAGTTCCTCTACTTTCGATAATCTTTCATTGATGTTCTGCATTTCACTTGCTTCCACTTTTGAAAGTGCAACTAATCCCCGGGTGGTTTTGGTAATTAATAACAACATATATATCATTGAACTAATAGTTACTTGAGAATCATTTCAGAAAGTTCAGTGATATGGGTATGGCAAGTACTGAAGAAGTGGACCCCTCAAAATGCTAAGGCAAGCATTGGCAAAAGCTCAAGACTCCATTTTTGGTTTAGTGATCCAAGATCACATTGAGTCCATAGGAAAAGCCAATACTATTAAAAGGGGATGAGGTTATGATGATGATCTGGTTGCTCAAGTGCTTAGTGATACATCTCCTAAACTATCAGCAACTTTCACTGCCATATACACTCATATTCCCACCGATTTTCCAAACTCAGTCACACCGAGATGAACCACCTCAGCCATAAAGCCAAACCCTAGCAAACTCGGATTTTCCGATTCTGAACTCGGTCTCACCGAAAAATGAGTTGCCAAGCTTCTGTAACCTTCTGTCATCAAATCGGTGTCACCGAGATGATGAAGTCGGTCCCACCGAAACTGGCTTGCTCTTGTCATTGCACGAATCAGACTAACCGAGATTGTATTTTCGGTCCCACCGAAAATCCCAACGTTCACATTATTTGAACTATCGGTCTCACCGAGTTGTCAACTTCGGTCTCACCGAGATTGCTCAAATGTGTGTAACGGTTGGATTTTGTGTGGAGGCTATTTATACACCTCCACCCCCTCTTCATTCGTTGAGAGAGCCATCAGAAAGAACTACCACTCCTACCTTACATTTCTGAGAAGAGAACTACCTACCCTTGTGTTGAGATCAAGTTGCTCCACTCCCACCATATGAAGCTTGATCTCTAGCCTTCCTAAGTTGCTTTCCACTCAATCCTTTCTTCCACCACAGCCAAATCAGTGAGGAGAGTTGAGTGTTGGGGAGATTATCATTTGAAGCACAAGAGCAAGGAGTTCATCATCATCTACAACATCTATTACCTTTTGGAGGTGGTGCCTCCTAGATTGGTTAGGTGTCGCTTGGGAGCCTCCGTCGAGATGTGGAGTTGAACCAAGAAGTTTGTAAGGGCAAGGAGATCGCCTACTTGTGAAGATCTACCCGAGTAAGGCTAGCCCTCCGTGGGCGAGGCCATGATGGAATAGACAAGGTTGCTTCTTCGTGGACCCTTCGTGGGTGGAGCCCTCCGTGGACTCTCGCAGCCGTTACCCTCCGTGGGTTGAAGTCTCCATCAGCGTGGAAATGCGATAGCACCACCTATCGGAACCACGAGAAAAATCACCGCGTCTCCAAAATTGCGTTTGCTCTTCTCCACCTCTCTTTACTACATGTGCAATTTACTTTCCGCTGCCTATACTCTAGAATTGCATGTGTAGGGTGATGCTTGACTTGATCATAATTGTGAATCTGCCAAAAACTGTTCTTTGTCAAAAGGCAGAATTTTTATATTGTCAAGTAGTCTAATCACCCCCTCTAGACATACTTTCGATCCTACAAGTGGTATCGAGCTTTGGTCTCCATTGTATTGGTTTCCATTGCATTGGACTCCATAAGCTTGGTTTCACAACCTAGGAGAGTATGGCGTCTAGTGAGGGTAATTTTCAGAGAGGTCCTTACTTTGATGGTACAAATTTTGCTAGTTGGAAGCATAAAATGAAAATGCATATTCTTGGTCATAACCCAGCCGCATGGGGCATTATTTGTGTTGGTATGCAAGGTGAATTCTTGAGGAAGGAAAAGTTTCGGATCGCGGCTTCTAGCGGAAGAACTGCGGATGTTGCAAAACAATGCTCAAGCTTGTGACATTCTCTTCAATGCCTTGTGTCCCGAGGAGTTCAACAAAATCAGCTGTCTTGAGAATGCAAAAGAGATTTGGGATACTTTGGTTGAAATGCACGAAGGTACCGAGTCCGTGAAGGAGTCAAAGCTAGATATTCTTCAAGGTCAACTTGACAAGTTCAAGATGAAGGATGGTGAAGGAGTCGCTGAAATGTACTCTAGGCTTGCTCTCATCACAAATGAGATTGCCGGCTTAGAAGCGAAGAAATGACCGACCGATTCATCATCAAGAAGATTCTCAGAGCTTTGGATGGAAAGTATGACACCGTGTGCACTTTGATCCAAATGATGCCAAACTACAAGAATCTCAAGCCAATCTGGCGGTAGGCTGACATTTGTCATCAGCGAGTTTCGAAGATCATCTTTTGTCTATCGTGGACATAAGAAACTCCAGGGTCCCTCTTCTTATTCCATTCTTGGATGCAATCGGGACACTATCCATAACAATAACTTCACATTGATGTACAAATTTGTCCTTGGTCTGCTTGGGAGCAATCAGTTGGCCATCTCAAGAGACTTCTTCGATCATGAACCTTTCATCCTGTCCCAACCTTTTCTTTGGGCCTCGTATCCTTATCGAAGTTTGGCTCGATCCAGAGGGCTAAAAAAAGAAAGAAATGCCAATATATGTACATACAAAACAATTAATGCATCTAGTCAGCAGAGGCCTAATTATATATATATATATATATATATATATATATATATATATATATATATATATATATATATATATATATATATATATATATATATATATATACCTCGCGGACTTTGCAACAGTTAAGGCTCCCTTCTCCAATCGATTACCGGAGCCGTCATGATTTCCTTCCTCCTCCATTTGATCACCGGAGGCGTCATGATCTCCTTCCTCCTCCATTCGATCACCGGAGCCGTCATGATCACCTTCCTCCTCCATTGGAACACCGGAGCCGTCATCCTCTCTTTCCTCACCATCGGCGTCGTAGAAACGACAAGGTGATGTCACCTCCTTCGCGGATTATATCCCCCAACAACTCTTCTTTTTCTAAGTCTCTGTCCATAGTTTATGCAAATATTACAACATGGCAATATACAACCATGAAAGATGGATTAGTGGCAAACATAGACTTAATCACCACAAGGAATCATATGCATATGAGCAATGGATTAGTGGCAAACATCATGCAAAGTTCACAAGTTTTATAACAGTCAGTTTCAGATGATCGTCGAGGACTCCTCCCCCTCATGTTTGATGAGTCATCCTATCTTTCGAGAGAGGATACTTTGCGGATCGCCTCTCTCATGGTCGCCGAGGATAATTGCGGACCCCTCCCCTCATGTCGATGTTATCGAGGATGTGCTGAATTCTCGAGAGAGTTAGGGGTGTTCTAACGCGACACTACATGATATAGGTGAAGGGGGATAACATCCAGGAATGTTTTCCCGAAGTCTACATTTTCGGACAGATGAAACGGAGGGGGACGGTTCTGGATTCGCTTTTCTCGCATCTTGTGACAGTCGAACAGAGGACATACTCGGATTCTTCATATTTTTCTGATCGATTTTCATATATAAATTATTTCCATCAGAGTTATGGTTAATTTTCTACGAATTTCTAAAGTTGTACCAATATCCTGAAAATTCCTGGAATTCTGCTAAGTTTGAGAATTCCTCAGCTTTAACATCACTTAGCTGTTTTCCAAAGGCTACAACTATTGTTCTGTACAACCTATGGGTTAGTGCCTTATATCAATATTGATCACTCTTTTGTGATCTACAAGATAGTATCAATTGCATCTCTGCTAGAGTCCATTAGATTGCTCAAAACTTTGTTTGAAAAGTGCCACTTGATATTAAACAGCAATCGTCGGACACTCACCGGCACAGTACCTAATTAGAGCAATCACAACATTTTTCTAAATTCCATCATTCCATGTACTAAGCATCTATGTACGTATATATATTAAGCATCTATATATACATACATATACATATTCATCTTTTTTTGCTATGATATACATATACATCTACATACTAAAGTATACATACATACATACATACATACATACATATACATCTACATACATATACATCTACACACATGTATATACACTAAGAATCTACATATACATACATACATAAACATACAAGTATATGGGGAATTGACACATTAATAAACACAAAAAGAACAAAAAAGATGGACAGAGCACATCGGGCCGGGGCAACGGCGGCTCACAGCGGGGGCAGCATTGCCGGGGAGCGGGGGCGGGGAGAGCTCGGGGAGGAGAGCCGGCAGGGGCGGTGACGAGGAGCGAGAGCGGGCTCGGGGACGACGTCGGGGGCGGCGATGAGGAGCGTGCGGGCTCGGGGACAGCGTCGGGGCTGGCGCTCAGGGACGGTGATGAAGCAGTCAGCGATGGCGAGGAGACCCGGCGACGGCGCAGCAGCCTGGTGGCGTCGGGTAGGGCGTCGGTGTCGAGAGGAGAATGTGAGAGGTTGGGGAAAATTTTCTAAGTGTTTGTTTATATACCCAACCCTTTTGTCCCGGTTGGTGGCTCCAACCGGGACGAAAGGGCCTTTCGTCCCGATTGGAGCCACCAACCGGGACTAAAGGTGAATTTGGCTCGAATCGGGACGAAAGGGGTGTCTTTAGTTCCGGTGGAGCCACCAACCGGGACTAAAGGGTTGTGCTGCCGCAGCCAAAAGTTTAGTCCCACCTCGCTAGTTGAGAGGTGCTCGGACTGGTTTATAAGCCACGCTGCAACTAAGCTGTCAAGCTCCTCTCTATTACATGTCTAACCTTTGTCACTGCCATGTTGGGCCTGCTGGGCCAGCGGGCCTGCATCCTGGCCCATTTACAGATGGGTTTCTAGTCGTATTCAGGCCATGGTGGCCTAGTAGGAGGCATTTTTTTAATCTTATTTTAGTTTGCTATTAAAATTGATAACAAAAAATACTTTATGAAAATTCTTTTGCTATTAAAGTTTTTAACAAAAAATACTTTGATAATTTTAGTTGCATAAACTTTACATTATTTAAGTTAATATTATTTTGATAATAACTAGTGGTTTATAAAAGTTTTTTAGTTGATTCTTTTGCTATTGAAGAATATTATATTTTGTTTTAGTTGATCATAAAAATATATTTTAATTGATTCTTTTCAGTTTATTATTTTTCCTATTAAAGTATTATAAAATCTCCCATTTTTATTTTTATGTTATTTTAGTTTGCCATTAATGTTTTTAACAAAAATATTTTATGAAAATTCTTTCTACTATTAAAGTTTTTAACAAAAATACTTTGATAATTTTAGTTGCATAAATTTTATATAATTTTAAGTTAATATTATTTTGATAATAACTAGAGGTTTATAAAAGCTTTTTGTTGATTGTTTTTGCTATTGAAGAATATTATATTTTTTAGTTGATCATAAAAATATATTTTAATTGATTCAATTGATTCTTTTTATTTCATTCTTTTTGCTATTAGTGTTTTATAAAAGCATTTTAGTTCATTCTTTTTGCTATTAGTTTGTTTTTTGAGCTAAATGACCCTAAAATTTAAAAGCACGACAAATGAACTCTGAAAAGATTGAAACTTGGCATGGTGTCATAATTTCAGCCACATAGCATGCGCTAAAAAGTTGAGAGAGTAATAGGAAAAACTGGATGCACTTCGTGTAGAAACTGGACAATCTCTTTGAAAGTATCACGGTTTCGGACGAAAACTCATCTACTACAAAGTGATTTCATTTTTTAACTTATTTTAAATCCATACTTTTTGTGTGTTCAAAATGCACCATTCAATGTCGCATCATAAATTTTCAACCCTTTTGTGACTTCATTTGCTATTTTTCATGAATTTAATGATTTATTTTGAGCTAAATGACCCTGAAAATGACAAGCATTACAAATGAACTCTGAAAACATTGAAACTTAGGATGGTATTGTTGGGGATCGTAGCAGAAATTTAAAATTTTCTACGCATCACCAAGATCAATCTATGGAGTAATCTAGCAACGAGGGAAAGGGGAGTGCATCTACATACCCTTGTAGATCGCTAAGCGGAAGCGTTACAAGAACGCAGATGAAGGAGTCGTACTCGTAGCGATTCAGATCGCGGTTGGTTCCGATCTAAGCACCGAACAACGGCGCCTCCGCGTTCAACACACATGCAGCCTGATGACGTCTCCCGTGCCTTGATCCAGCAAGGGGAGAGGGAGAGGTTGGGGAAGACTCCGTCCAGCAGCAGCATGACGGTGTGGTGGTGGTGGAGGAGCGCAGCACTCCAGCAGGGCTTCGCCAAGCACTGCGAGAGACGAGGAGGGAGAGAGGTAGGGATGCACCAGGGAGAGGAAAACTCATGTGTTTTGCAGCCCCTAATACCTCAAGTATATAGGGGAAGGGGAGGGGCTGCGCCCCCATCTAGGGTTCCCTCCCTAGGGGTGGCGGCAGCCCCCAAAACCCATCTAGGGTGCGGCCAAGGGGGGAAGAGAGGGGGACGCCCTAGGGTGGGCCTTAAGGCCCATCTGGACCTAGGGTTTGCCCCCTCCCACTCTCCCTGCGCCTTGGGCCTTGGTGGGGGGCGCACCAGCCCACCAGGGGCTGGTCCCCTCCCACACTTGGCTCACGCAGCCCTCTAGGGCTGGTAGCCCCACTTGGTGGACCCCCGGGACCCTCCCGGTGGTCCCAATATGTTACCGATAGCACCCGAAACTTTTCCGGTGACCAAAACAGGACTTCCCATATATAAATCTTTACCTATGGACCATTCCGGTACTCCTCGTGACGTCCGGGATCTCATCCGGCACTCCGAACAACATTCGGTAACCACATATATCTATTCCCTATAACCCTAGCGTCATCGAACCTTAAGTGTGTGGACCCTACGGGTTCGGGAACCATGCGGACATGACCGAGATAACTCTCCGGCCAATAACCAATAGCGGGATCTGGATACCCATGTTGGCTCCCACATGTTCCACGATGATCTCATTGGATGAACCACGATGTCAAGGATTCAATCAACCCCGTATACAATTCCCTTTGTCTATCGGTATGTTACTTGCCCGAGATTCGATCGTCGGTATCCCGATACCTTGTTCAATCTCGTTACCGGCAAGTCTCTTTACTCGTTCCATAACACATCATCCCGCGATCAACTCCTTGATCACATTGTGCACATTATGATGATGTCCTACCAAGTGGGCCCAAAGATACCTCTCCGTCACATGGAGTGACAAATGCAAGTCTTGATTCGTGCCAACCCAACAGACACTTTCGTAGATACCCGTAGTGCACCTTTATAGCCACCCAGTTACGTTGTGACGTTTGGTACAACAAAAGCATTCCTACGGTATCCGGGAGTTGCACAATCTCATGGTCTAAGGAAAAGATACTTGACATTTAGAAAAGCTTTAGCATACGAACTACACGATCTTGTGCTAGGCTTAGGATTGGGTCTTTTCCATCACATCATTCTTCTAATGGTGTGATCCCGTTATCAACGACATCCAATGTCCATGCTCAGGAAACCGTAACCATCTATTGATCAACGAGCTAGTCAACTAGAGGCTTACTAGGGACATAGTGTTGTCTATGTGTCCACACATGTATCTGAGTTTCCTATCAATACAATTCTAGCATGGATAATAAACAATTATCATAAACAAGGAAATATAATAATAACCATTTTATTATTGCCTCTAGGGCATATTTCCAACAGTCTCCCACTTGCACTAGAGTCAATAATCTAGTTCACATCACTATGTGATTGTAATGAATCAACGCCCATGGGGTTTGATCATATCTCGCTTGTGAGAGAGGTTCTTTAGCCAACGGATCTGAATCTTTCAGATCCGTGTGTGATTTACAAATCTCTATGTCATCTCCTAGATGCAGCTACCACGCTCTATTTGGAGCTATTCCAAATAACAGTTCTACTATACGAATCCGGTTTGCTACGCAGAATAATCCGGATTAGTGTAAAAGCTTGCATCGGCGTAACCCTTTACGACGAACTCTTTTACCACCTCCATAATCGAGAAAATTCCTTAGTCCACTAGTTATTAAGGATAAGTTTGACTGCTGTCCTGTGATCCATTCCTGGATCACTCTTGTATCCCTTGACTGACTCATGGCAAGGCACACTTTAGGTGCGGTACACAGCATATCATACTATAGATTCTACATCTGAAGCATAGGGGACGACCTTCGTCCTTTCTCTCTCTTCTGCCGTGGTCATGTCTTGAGTCTTACTCAATATTCACACCTTATAACACAGCCAAGAACTCCTTCTTTGCCGATCTAGTTTGAACTCCTTCAAAATCTTGTCACGGTATGTATTTATTTGAAAGTACTATTAAGTGTTTTTGATCTATCTTTATAGATCATGATGCTCAATGTTCGAGTAGCTTAATCCAGGTTTTTATTGAAAAACACCTTTCAAACAACCCTATATGCTTTCCAGAAATTCTACATCATTTCTGATCAACAATATGTCAATAACATATAATCATCAGAAATTTTTGTCACACGGAGTGACAAATCCCAGTCTCAATTCGTGCCACCCCAACAGACACTTTCGGAGATACCCGTAGTGCACCTTTATAGCCACCCAGTTACGTTGTGACGTTTGGTACACCCAAAGCATGCCTACGGTATCCGGAAGTTGCACAATCTCATGGTCTAAGGAAAAGATACTTGACATTTAGAAAAGCTTTAGCATACGAACTACACGATCTTGTGCTAGGCTTAGGATTGGGTCTTGTACATCACATCATTCTTATAATGATGTGATCCCATTATCAACGACATCCAATGTCCATGGTCAGGAAACCGTAACCATCTATTGATCAGCAAGCTAGTCAACTAGAGGCTTACTAGGGACATAGTGTTGTCTATGTATCCACACGTGTATGTGAGTTTCCTATCAATACAATTCTAGCATGGATAATAAACAATTATCATAAACAAGGAAATATAATAATAACCATTTGATTATTGCCTCTAGGGCATATTTCCAACAGGTATCATAATTTCACCCTCATAGAATGTGCTAAAAATTCGAGAGGGTTACGGGAAAAACTGGGTGCACTTCGTGTACAAACTGGACAATTTCTTTTCAATTATCAGGGTTTCACAAGAAAACACATCTACTAAAAAGGGATTTCATTTTTTAACTTATTTTAACTCCAGACTTTTTGTGTGTTCAGAATGCACCATTCAAAGACGCGTCATCAATTTTCAACCCTTTTATTACTTCGTTTGCTATTTTTCATGCATTTAATGATTTATTTTGAGCTAAATGATCCTGAAATTGACAAGCACTACAAATGAACTCTGAAAAGGTTGAAACTTGGCATGGTATTATAATTTCACCCACATAGCATGTGCTAAAAAGTTGAGAGGGTTATGGGGAAAACTGGATGCGCTTCGTGTACAAACTGGACAATCTCTTTCGAAGTATCAGGGTTTCGGACAAAAACTCATCTATTACCAAAGGGATTTCTTTTCTTCACATGTAACTGCAGTGATATTCTAGATCAAAGCCATCAATAGAATAGTTGTGGACACAAAGTCTTCACTTTTTCTTCATGTGTGTCCCTTGCTTATTGCACCGTAACCATGGATAATGTTCATCGTTTAACAGGGTGCTTGGGCCAGCCTTCACTTTGAAGGGAGGAATTTTATGAAACTTTTCATAATCTTCAGACATGTCTGTCTTGCCCTCCACTCCCACGATGTCTCTTTTCCCTGAAAGAACCGTGTGGCGCTTTTGCTCATCGTATGATGTATTCGCTTCCTTATCTTTTCTTTTTCTCAGTTTTGTAGACATGCCCTTCACACAGAAAACCTGCGCCACATCAATGGTTAGGATGAATGGTTCGTCCGTGTACCCAATATTGTTCAGACCCACTGTAGTCATTCTGTACTGTGGGTCTACTTGTACCCTGCCTCCTGACAGATTGACCCATTTGCACCGAAGCAAAGGGACCTTAAAATCATGTCCATAGTCAAGTTCCCATATGTCCACTATGTAACCATAATATATGTCCTTTCCTCTATTGGTTGCTGAATCAAAGTCGACACCACTGTTTTGGTTGGTGCTCTTTTGATCTTGAGCGATCATGTAAAATTTATTCCCATTTATCTCGTACCCTTGGTAAGTCAATATAGTCGAAGATAGTGTCCTGGCCAACGAGTACAACTCATCTCCAACAATGTTGTTACCCATGGGATGTGTTTGCAACCAACTGCAGAAATTACTGATGTGTTCACATATATGTAATCCAGTTGTGAGACTGCTCGGGGGTGTTTGGAGCGCAGAATATTCCTATGTTCATTAACATACGGGGTCACCAAGGCAGAATTCTGTAGAACTATGTAGTGTGCTTGAGCCCAAGAATGCCCGTTCCTACATATTATTGAATCTGCTCCTAGCATGCCTTTTCTAGTCAGTCTCTCCTCATGCCGCTATTGAGAGAGACTAATCATCTTAAGGACAGAAAGAAAGTCAACACAAAACCCAGTGACCTGCTCTGTTTGATGCTCCATGGGGATGCTTCCTTCTGGCCTAGCACGGTTATGAACATATTTCTTTAGGACTCCCATGAACCTCTCAAAGGGGAACATGTAGAAATACAGGACCCAGAATGGCAATCTCGTCGACTAGATGAATTAGGACGTGCGTCATGATATTGAAGAAGGATGGTGGGAACACCAACTCGAAACGGACAAGATATTGCACCAAATCATTCTTTATCCTTGGTAGGATTTCTGGTTCGATTAACTTTTGAGAGATTGCATTGAGGAATGCACATAGCTTCACAATGGCTAATCGAACGTTTTCTGGTAGAAGCCCCCTCAATGCAACCGGAAGCAGTTGCATCATAATCATGTGGCAGTCATGAGACTTTAGGTTCTGGAACTTTTTCTCTGTCATATTTATTATTCCCTTTATATTCGACGAGAAGCTAGACGAGACCTTCATACTAAGCAGGCATTCAAAGAAGATTTCATTCTCTTCTTTGGTGGGATTGTAGCTGGCAGGACCTTGATACTACTTTGGATGCAAGCCGTCTTTTTTGTGCACACATTGCTGGTCCTCCCGTGCCTCTGGTGTATCTTTTGTCTTCTCATACATGCCCAAGAAGCCTAGCAGGTTCACGCAAAGATTATTCCTCACGTGCATCACATCGATTGCAGAGCATACCTCTAGGTCTTTCCAATAGGGTAGGTCCCAAAATACAGATTTCTTTTTCCACATGGGTGCGTGTCCCTAGGCTTCATTCGGAATAGATTGTCCGCTAGGACCCTTTATATAGATTACTTGTAAATCCTTCACCATATCAAGTATGTGATCACCAGTACGGAGGACAGCCTTCTTTTGGTGATCTGCCTCACCTTTGAAATGCTTGCCTTTCTTTCTTAAGAGATGGTTGTTCGGAAAAAATCGGGATGTCCCATGTACACATTTTTCCTGCATTTGTCCAAATATACACTTTCGGTATCATCTAAACAACAACGCATCCCTTGTTTGTCTGTCCTGAAAGGTTACTAAGAGCAGGCCAATCATTGATGGTTACAAACATCAATGCATGTAGGTCAAATTCCTATTGTTTGTACTCATCCCTCACACGTACACCTTTTCCATTCCACAGATGTAAAAGTTCTTCAACTAATGGCCTTAGGTACACATCAGTTTCGTTGTCGGATTGCTCAGGGCCTTGGATAATCACTATCATCATAATGAACTTCCGCTTCAGCACAACCAAGGAGAAAGGTTATAGATACATAGAATCACGGGCCAGGTTCTATGATTGCTGATCTGCTCCCCAAAAGGATTAATGCCATCTGCACTTAAACCAAACCATACGTTCCTCGTGTCACCTGCAAAGTCCTCCCACTCTCTCTCTCGATTTTCTCCACTGCGGCCCATCACCGGGTGCTCTCCACCTCCCGTCTTTCTTATAGTCTTCTTTGTGCCATCGCATCAACTTGGCATGCTCTTTGTTTTCAACTGTGGTATTATAGGAGCATACCACATCACCTTGGCAGGAACCCTCTTCCTGAGGCGCTCACACTCAACATCACCAGGATCGTGTCGTCTGATCTTATACCCCAATGCACCGCATACCGGGCATGCGTTCAAATCCTCGTACTCACCGCGGTAGAGGATGCAGTCATTAGGGCATGCATGTATCTTCTGCACCTCCAATCCTAAAGGGCATAGTACCTACTTTGCTTCGTACATATTGTCGGGCAATTTGTTATCCTTTGGAAGCTTCTTCTTCATTATTTTCAGTAGCTTCCCAAATCCGTTCTCAGATACACCATTGTTTGCCTTCCATTGACGCAATTCCGGTGTGGTACCGAGCTTTGTGTTGTCATATTCGCAATTTGGGTACAACCCTTTTTTTATCCTTTAACATGCAACCGAACTTCAACTTCTCCCTTTCACTTTGGCATTCTCATTGTACATCAACAATGACCCAGCGATGATCATCATCAGGCACATCGTCTGGTTCCTCTTGATCTTCAGCTTCCCCCATTGCAGTATCACCATTTTCAGGGGGATAGTTGTCATCATCCTCTTCTTCTTTGTTGTCTTCCATCATCACCCCTCTTTCTCTGTTCTTGGTCCAAACATTGTAGTGTGGCATTAAACCCTTCTCAAATAGGTGGATGTGAAGGGTTTTCAAGGAAGAGTGATCCTTCGTATTCCCACAGACAGTACATGGACAATACATAAAACCATTCTGTTTGTTTGTCTCAGCCACTTCGAGAAATTTATGCAGGCCCTCAATATACTCACAGGTGCGTCGATCACCGTACATCCATTGCCGATTCATCTGCATGCATTATATAATTAAGTGTGTCAAAAACCATTATAGAACATCACAAATGGAGAAGTGACCAAATTAAAAGAAGTTCATCATCACATTAAAACCAAAGTACAGTAGAGATCAAATATTATTACTGAAAAAATTAAATACATAAAGTTCATACATAGTTCTCATAGAACAAAATATAGTTCTCTAGAGCATCTAATTAAAACATACATTGAAACTAACATACAACTATGTAAAACATTTAAATGCAACAACAAATGCGATCATAATGACAACTAAGGTAACAATTGACCCAACAGCATAATGATACCAAGCCTCATTATCAATGGCATATTTTCTAATCTTTCTAATCTTCAAGCGCATTGCATCCATCTTGATCTTGTGATCATTGACGACATCGGCAACATGCAACTCCAATTTCATCTTCTCCTCAATTCTTTTCAATTTTTCTTTCAAATACCCATTTTCTTTTTAACTAAATTTAGTCTCTCCACAAGTGGGTCGGTTGGAATTTACGGTTCACATAGCTCCTAGATAAAAACACGTATGTCACGTTGGTCGACATAATTATCATAAACACTAAATGAAACAAATAGTTATAAAAGATAATATACCACATCTGAATCATAGACCGAATGAGGGCCGATGGGGGCGGATACCAAAATCATGGCACTATATAACAAACAATAATAAAAGTAAGAAATTTATACAAGTATCTATCTAAATCATAAAAGTAAGATTTTTTTTTTCTTTTAAAAAGAGGATAAGAACAAGAGGCTCACCACGGTGATACAGGCGACGAGATCGGCGCAGGCGATCGACGGCGGTGAGGACGGGGACGGGGCGGGATGGACCGCCAAATCTAGACAAAAATCTTGGGGAAAATGGAGCTTGGAGAGGAGAAAGCTTAAGTGTGGCTCGGGCATTTCATTGCACACCTCATGTGCATAGGAGGTGAGAGCAGAGCAGCACACACCTCCCACACGCCGGCATGCCAAAAAACAGATGAGTGGGCGGGGAGGGGCGAGCATATATATAGGCATCTCTTTAGTCCTAGTTGGTGGCTAGAACCGGGACAGAAGACTGGCCTTTAGTCCCGGTTCTAGCCACCAACCGGGACTAAAGGGGCTGCACCAGGAGCGAGGATCTTTAGTCCCGGTTCGTGTCTGGAACCGGGACTAAAGGGGTCAGACGAGCCTGGACTGGTGCCTGCCGAAGCCCGGCAAGCGTCCTGGCCTTACGAACCGGGACTGATGCACCCATTAGTCCCGGTTCGTCACACGACTCGGACTAATGCACTTATCTGGCCTGGACCAAAGGCCTGTTTTCTACTAGTGATAGCAACTAAAATGTAGTAGGCAGCATGGTAGAGCATCATAGGTCATCAAGTACTGCTGCAAACCCCCTAGATTTCCTCTGGAAAAAATAAAAGCTCATGCCTTAAAACTTTTGCTTCTTAAATTCAAAATACACCTTTTGGAACAGTATTACAGGTTTTCGGCAAGGTGTATCCGACAAGAGCATTTGCGGTGCATGCTTCTAAAAAATCAGAAACAAATCATTTGTGGTTACAGTTATACCAAGAAACACACTGACATCATGCGGCATTATCTCAGCGATTCAGAACTTTGAACATTGGGACATGTCTACACCATAGCCACGTTTGTTGTTGTTCCACTTTGCAATCATTGCTTTTGTCCTTGTTTGTTGCAATATTCGGTTTTGTGTTTCTTAAACCATAGATGTTGCACCACAAAGCGTTGATAGTTCTTCAACAACTACATCACATGATGTCGGAATAAATGACACAAGGGATAGAAATAAACAGCCACAACAACCTTTATCAGAAGTTTGGCAAAGGAATGATACCTGGGCCACACACCATGTCCATTCGCTAACCTTCTATAAATAACTACCTCACTTGTGTAGCAGAATCACATTTAGTTCCTAGAGGGGAATGCATGACAAAGTGTGCGAGGGGAACAACAATGCCGAGCATGATGGAGCATGTCACGGCCTCACGGGTGATAGGGCAATTTCCCTGGGAATGAGATGCATTGAGAATTTGATTGGTAGATGGATGAAGTGATTTTCTCTGGAGTCCTCTTCTAGAGCCACAGTGAGCACGTAGCCGACACTACATTGTTGGGTTGGTGCAATTTAGTCTAAATAATGTCTAGGTTAGAGATTCCTGACCAGAGTGATACTATCAACGGACCTGCTAGCTTTGTGATTTGGAAGAACAACTTGGCGCTTTTCCAGTATTAGATGATAAAAGTAGCATTCATAGCGAGTATTCACGACAGTGGTACGATAGGTGAAGAACTAACCTTTTGAGCACAACTAAATGAAATAGGGCTTTTTGAAGCCCTGGTAAATAAAAGAGTTGTTGTTGCACGTTATCAGCTGGTATGAGTTTTACCATGATAATCGCCTTGTAAAACAATTTAATCACTACTTCTCTGGAAAAAAGAAACACTCAAGTGTTCTTTAAGACAGCCTGCAAAAATGAACACAAAATCCCTGTTCTGCTCGCTTTTTGTGCTTGAGTTTTTACGAGGCTTTTTACAAAAATACATGTGAGGTGAAATGAAAGAACCGAGTTTTTTTAAACGCAGTCCCTTAGGGCCCGATTTATTAAAAAAGGTTGAAGATAATTGCCCGGTTAATTAACGGAAAACCGAGCAAAAACCGTCACAACATGCCCGCAAAAACAAGGTACACAGGGCGACCTGGCAACCCACACAAGAATGCACACACGCTGCCGAGGAGAAGAGCGTCGTCGAGGTTGAAACCCGGCGTCATCGTCATCACACCTCTGCTTGGCGCTGACGGTCATTCCCTTTTTTTGAAGAACGACCTGGCAACCCACACAAGAACCGAGTTTGGATCGAATAGGGCGCTCACTGTCATCCTTTGACTCATTGGCTGGCAAACCGAGTACAGGACAGGGCGAAAAACTGTTACCCTGAGAATTTATTCACATTCAACAAGTACAAACATGTAACTCACCGAGGAATAAACAACCTGAGCTTTCTTTTGTTATGTCACAGTTAAGTCGATGTAGAGCCATCTCACCAAATACAGAAGTCGGTATACATCCAGAAGAAAAGAAAAACGTCCACTGTCATTTCAGTTCACGGTAGTGGTGGTCTTCAGATGGTGATCACCCTGCACTTCTCCGGTGGGAAGTCATGCTCCAACAGAGGCACGTCGACGAGGACACCAGGAACCCATCCACCCTCGTTGCCGTGTCCATGTTGATCACCTTGCTCAGCCCCCGGCCGATCATGTAGATCTTCCTACCGATGCCCACAAACTGATACAGTGGGCCTGCCAACCACCACCCACTCTTTGGTGACTTGGTCTCGTTCAACCGCATCATCAGCTTTGTGCCGAGGGACTAGCCAAGCATGCAAAACATCCCATCCACAACGACCATCAGGTCGGACAAGCACAGGGTGTCTCATCCTCCGTGCCCCTCCAGCTCTGGTGGACCAGTTTGTATATACCCGCAAAGTACATTCTGTTCCAGGATACCTTGTGGATAGTCACCAGCTCATCATCCAATGTCAGGGATGAGAATCGGGTTCTTGTGCGAGCACCCGGAGTCATCCAATGTCAGGGATGAGAATCGGGTTCTTGTGCGAGCACCCGGAGTCTGTGGCTTTGTCGTAGATTTTTTTTCGAAAAGGGGGGTTCCCCGGCCTCTACATCAGAACGATGCATACGGCCACATTTATAAATAAATAAAAGTAGCTCAACAATGTCTTGCAAAGTGCTGCAACAAAGGATACTGGCTCACAAAGAGGTAGCAAAATAAAACAAGGCCCAAAAGCCACAACCGGCTGGCATAATAAAGAGAGATAGGTAAACTAAGAGCCTATCCTATTACATGACCGCCATCCAAACCGGTTGAAGATATCCCGGGCTACCATCTCCCACCGGACAGATCTAGTAACCAAATGCGCCCTGGCCTCCGTCGGAGTGAGTAATGACCACATAGGGATTAGCGCAGTAGCCCGGAATAAAACCTGCAAAAAATGAATAGTTATTGTTCTGTTAAAAGCCAAGTCATTTCTGCAGTTCCAAATTGCCCATAACAACGCACATGCTCCCACTCGAATTTGTCTAGCTGTTTTGGCCTCTATACCAACCAGCCACGTTCCAAAACGATCAGACCGAATTCGGAGGAGTAATGTTAAAGGCAATTTGCACCGAGCGCCGCAACACCCTCGTCATCGGGCAATCAAAGAAAAGATTCTTGATAGATTCATCCCGATCACAGAAACTACACCTAGTAGATCCTGTCCAGTTGCGCTTAATCAAATTATCTTTCGTTAGAATGACTTGTTTATGCACAAACCACATAAACACTTTGATTTTCAGAGGAACCTTAACTTTCCAAACGTGTTTGGAACTAGGAATAACACTAGAATTGATGACATCAATGTACATCGACTTGACTGTGAATTCACCAGATTTAGTAAGCTTCCAACACAACTGATCAGGCTGATGAGTAAGCTGAACCTCCATTAGTCTACTCACCAGATGAATTCAAGCCTCCCACCGGTCACCCACAAGCACCCTCCTAAATTGGAAGTTAAGAGGAGCAGATTGCAAACTCGTTGCAACCAGAGCATCCTGTCACTGCACAATGCGATAAAGCGCCGGATACTGGAGTGCCAGTGGAGCATCACCTAGCCAGGTATCTTCCCAGAAACGAGTGTTCTTGCCATCACCGACAACAAACTTTGTTCTGTTAAAGAAAGTAGCTTTGACCCTCATTAACCCCTTCCAGAAGGGCGAATCAGTGGGTCGAGCTGTCACCTGCGACAAGGTCTTAGAGTACAGATACTTGTTACGGAGAATGTGCGCCCAAGTTGCCTCAGTCTCGGCAGATAACTTATAAAGCCACTTACTGAGAAGGCATCTGTTCTTAACTTCAAGGTTCTCAACCCCAAGACCCCCTTGATCTTTTGGTCGATAGATGACATCCCATTTGGCTAGACGGTACTTTCTCTTAGTTTCATCGCTCTGCCAGAAGAAACGTGACCGATAGAAGTCCAGCCTTTTCCTAACTCCAACTGGGACATCAAAAAAGGATAAAGGAAACATAGGCGAACTCGTGAGCACCAAATTAATGAGAATCAATTGGCCTCCATACGACATAAGTTTGCCCTACCAACAGCTCAACTTCTTCTCAAACCGATCATCGATACACTTCCATTCGCTGTTAGTTAACTTACGATGGTGAATGGGGATACCAAGGTAAGTGAACGGAAGAGTCCCCAAATCGCAACCAAACAGTTCCTCTTTGGCTCTACCAAAATAGAACAACTCGCTTTTATTGAAGTTGATCTTCAGACCGGACAATTGCTCAAAAAGGCACAGTACCAGCTTCATATTTCTAGCCTTAACCAAGTCGTGCTCCATAAAGATGATTGTATCATCGGCGTACTTGAAGGAAATATGCCCTAGAGGCAATAATAAAGTTATTATTTATTTCCTTATTTCATGATAAATGTCTATTATTCATGCTAGAATTGTATTAACCGGAAACATAATACATGTGAATATATAGACAAACAGAGAGTCACTAGTATGCCTCTACTTGACTAGCTTGTTAATCAAAGATGGTTATGTTTCCTAACCATGAACAAAGAGTTGTTATTTGATTAATGGGATCACATAATTAGTTGAATGATCTGATTGACATGACCCATTCCGTTAGCTTAGCACCCGATCGTTTAGTATGTTGCTATTGCTTTCTTCATGACTTATACATGTTCCTATGACTATGAGATTATGCAACTCCCGTTTACCGGAGGAACACTTTGTGTGCTACCAAACGTCACAACGTAACTGGGTGATTATAAAGGTGCTCTACAGGTGTCTCCAAAGGTACTTGTTGGGTTGGCGTATTTCGAGATTAGGATTTGTCACTCCGAATGTCGGAGAGGTATCTCTGGGCCCTCTCGGTAATGCACATCACTTAAGCCTTGCAAGCATTGCAACTAATGAGTTAGTTGCGAGATGATGTATTACGGAACGAGTAAAGAGACTTGCCGGTAACGAGATTGAACTAGGTATTGGATACCGACGATCGAATCTCGGGCAAGTAACATACCGATGACAAAGGGAACAACGTATGTTGTTATGCGGTCTGACCGATAAAGATCCTCGTAGAATATGTAGGAACCAATATGGGCATCCAGGTCCCGCTATTGGTTATTGACCGGAGACGTGTCTCGGTCATGTCTACATTGTTCTCGAACCGTAGGGTCCGCACGCTTAAGGTTTCGATGACAGTTTTATTATGAGTTTATGAGTTTTGATGTACCGAAGGAGTTCGGAGTCCCGGATGAGATCGGGGACATGACGAGGAGTCTCAAAATGGTCGAGACGTAAAGATCGATATATTGGACGACTATATTTGGAGTTCGGAAAGGTTCCAAGTGATTCGGGTATTTATCGGAGTACCGGAGAGTTACGGGAATTCGCCGGGGAGAAGTATTGGGCCTTATTGGGCCATACGGGAAAGAGAGAGGGGCTGCCTAGGGCAGGCCGCGCCCCCATGGCCTAGTCCGAATTGGACTAGGGGAGGGCCGCACCCCTCCTTCCTTCCTTCTCTCTTCCCTTCCTAGTCTCCTACTCCTAATACATGGAAGGACTCCTAGTTGGACTAGGAAAGGGGAATCCTACTCCCGGTGGGAGTAGGACTCCCTGTATGCCGCCATAGTAGAGGGCCGCCCTCCCTCCTCCTCTCCTTTATATACGGGGTAGGGGGCACCCCATAGACACACAAGTTGATCATCGTGATCGTTCCTTAGCCGTGTGCGGTGCCCCCCTCCACGATATTACACCTCAGTCATATTGTAGCGGTGCTTAGGCGAAGCCCTGCGACAGTTGAACATCAAGATCGTCACCACGCCGTCGTGCTGACGGAACTCCTCCCTGTGCCTCTGCTGGATCGGAGTTTGGGGTGCGTCATCGAGCTGTACGTGTGTCAAGAACTCGGAGGTGCCGGAGTAACGGTGCTTGGATCGGTTGTACCGGGAAGACGTACGACTACTTCCTCTACGTTGCATCAACGCTTCCGCTTCGGTCTACGAGAGTACGTAGACAACACTCTCCCCTCTCGTTGCTATGCATCACCATGATCTTGCGTGTGCGTAGGAAATTTTTTGAAATTACTACGTTCCCCAACAATGGCATCCAAGCCTAGGTTTTATGGTTTGATGTTATATGCACGAGTAGAACACAAGTGAGTTGTGGGCGATATAAGTCATACTGCTTACCAGCATGTCATACTTTGGTTCGGCGGTATTGTTAGATGAAGCGGCCCGGACCGACATTACGCGTACGCTTATGCGAGACTGGTTCTACCGCCGTGCTTTGCACACAGGTGGCTAGCGGGTGTCTGTTTCTCCAACTTTAGTTAAACCGAGTATGGCTACGCCCGGTCCTTGCGAAGGTTAAAACAGCATCAACTTGACAAACTATTGTTGTGGTTTTGATGCGTAGGTGAGATTGGTTCTTGCTTAAGCCCGTAGCAGCCACCTAAAACTTGCAACAACAAAGTAGAGGACATCTAACTTGTTTTTGCAGGGCATGTTGTGATGTGATATGGTCAAGACGTGATTAGATATAAGTTGTTGTATGAGATGATCATGTTTTGTTGAAGTTATCGGCAACTGGCAGAAGCCCTATGGATGTCTCTTTGTTGCATAAGATGCAAGTGCCAAATAATTGCTTTACTTTATCACTATACGATAGCAATAGTTGCAAGAGCAATAGTTGGTGAGACAACCATGTGATGACACATTGATATAGATCAAGATGATGAAGATCATGGTGTCGTGCCGGTGACGATAGAGATCATGACAGTACTTTGGAGATGGAGATCAAAGGCGCAAGATGATCATGGCCATATCATGTCACATATTTTGATTGCATATGATGTTTATCTATTATACATCTTATTCTTGCTTTGATTGACGGTAGCATTTTAAGATGATCTCTCACTAATTATCAAGAAGTGTTCTCCCTGAGTATGCACCGTTGCCAAAGTTCGTCGTGCCTGCACACCACGTGATGATCGGGTGTGATAAGCTCACGTCCATCTACAACGGGTGCAAGCCAGTTTTGCACACGCGGAATACTCAGGTTAAACTTGACGAGCCTAGTATATGCAGATATGGCCTCGGAGCACGGAGACCGAAAGGTCAAGCGTGAATCATATAGTAGATATGATCAACATAGTGATGTTCACCATTGAAAACTACTCCATCTCACGTGATGATCGGTTATGGTTTAGTTGATTTGGATCACGTGATCACTTAGATGACTAGAGAGATGGCTGTCTAAGTGGGAGTTCTTAAGTAATATGATTAATTGAACATAAATTTATCATGAACTTAGTCCTGGTAGTATTTTGCAAATTATGTTGTAAGATCAATAGCTTGCGTTGTTGCGTTCATATGTTTATTTTGATATGTTCCTAGAGAAAATTGTGTTGAAAAATGTTAGTAGCAATGATGCGGATTGGATCCGCGATCTGAGGTTTATCCTCATTGCTGCACAGAAGAATTATGTCCTTAATGCACCGCTAGGTGACAGACCTATTGCAGGAGCAGATGCAGACATTATGAATGTTTGGCTAGCTCAATATGATGACTACTTGATAGTTTAAGTGCACCATGCTTAACGGCTTAGAATCGGGACTTCAAAGATGTTTTGAACATCATGGACCATATGAGATGTTCCAGGAATTGAAGTTAATATTTCAAGCAAATACCCGAGTTGAGAGATATGAAGTCTCCAACAAGTTCTATAGCTAAAAGATGGAGGAGAATCGCTCAACTAGTGAGCATGTGCTCAGATTGTCTGGGTACTACAATCGCTTGAATCAAGTGGGAGTTAATCTTCTAGATAAGATAGTGATTGACAGAATTCTCTAGTCACCATCACCAAGTTAGTAGAACTTCATGATGAACTATAGTATGCAAGGGATGACGAAAATGATTCCCGAGCTCTTCGTGATGTTGAAATCGACGAAGGTAGAAATCAAGAAAGAGCATCAAGTGTTGATGGTTGACAAGATCACTAGTTTCAAGAAAAGGGAAAGAAAGGGGAACTTCAAGTAGATTGACAAGCAAGTTGTCACTCCCACGAAGAAACCCAAAGCTGAACCAAAGCCTAAAACTGAGTGCTTACACTGCAAAGGAAATGGTCACTGGAAGCGGAAATGCCCTAAATATTTGGTGGATAAGAAGGATGGCAAAGTGAAAAAGGGTATATTTGATATACAGGTGTTTGATGTGTTCTTTAGTAGTGTTTATAGCAACCCCTCGGTATTTGGTACTGGTTCAGTTGCTAAGAGTAGTAACTCGAAACGGGAGTTGCAGAATAAACAGAAACTAGTTAAGGGTGAAGTGACGATGTTTGTTGAAAGTAGTTCCAAGATTGATATGATCATCATCGCACACTCCCTATACTTTCGGGATTTGTGTTAAACCTAAATAAATGTTATTTGGCGTTTGCATTGAGCATGAATATGATTTGATCATGTTTATTGCAATACGGTTATTCATTTAAAATCAGAGAATAATTGTTGTTCTATTTAAATGAATAAAACCTTCAATGGTCATACACCCAACGAAAATAGTTTGTTGGCTCTCGATCATAGTGATGCACATATTCATAATATTGATGCCAAAAGATGCAAAGTTAATAATGATAGTGCAACTTATTTGTGGCACTGCCGTTTAGGTCATATCGGTGTAAAGCGCATGAAGAAGCTCCATACTGATGGACTTTTGGAACCACTTGATTATGAATCACTTGGTACTTGCGAACCGTGCCTCATGGGCAAGATGACCAAAACGCCGTTCTCCGGTACTATGGAGAGAGCAACAGATTTGTTGGAAATCATACATACAGATGTATGTGGTCCGATGAATGTTGAGGCTCATGGCGGATATCGTTATTTTCTCACCTTCACAGATGATTTAAGCAGATATGGGTATATCTACTTAATGAAGCATAAGTCTGAAACATTTGAAAAGTTCAAAGAATTTCAGAGTGAAGTGTAAAAATCATCGTAACAAGAAAAATAAAGTTTCTACGATTTGATCGCAGAGACAAATATTTGAGTTACGAGTTTGGTCTTCAATTAAAACAATGTGGAATAGTTTCACAAATTCATGCCACCTGGAACACCACATCATAATGGTGTGTCCGATGTCATAACCGTACTTTATTGGATATAGTACAATCTATGATGTTTTTTTACCGATTTACCAATATCGTTTTGGGATCATGCAATAGAGACATCTGCATTCACGTTAAATAGGGCACCATCTAAATCCGTTGAGACGACACTATATGAACTGTGGTTTAGCAAGAAACCAAAGTTGTCGTTTCTTAAAGTTTGGGGCTGCGATGCTTATGTGAAAAAGTTTCATCCTGATAAGCTCAAACCCAAATCAGAGAAGTGCGTCTTCATAGAATACCCATAGGAAATTGTTGGGTACACCTTCTATCACAGATCCGAAGGCAAAACATTCGTTGCTAATAATGGATCCTTTCTAGAGAAGGAGTTTCTCTCGAAAGAAGTGAGTGGGAGGAAAGTAGAACTTGATGAGGTAATCTGTACTGCTTCCTTATTGGAAAGTAGTTCATCACGAAATATGTTCTTGTGACTACTATACCAATTAGTGAGGAAGCTAATGATGATGATCATGTAACTTCAGATCAAGTTACTACCAAACCTCGTAGGTAAAACGGAGTGAGATCCGCACCAGAGTGGTATGGTAATCCTGTTCTGGAGGTCATGTTACTTGACCATGACAAACCTACGAACTATGAGGAAGCGATGATGAGCCCAGATTCCGCGAAATGGCTTGAGGCCATGAAATCTGAGATGAGATCCATGTATGAGAACAAAGTGTGGACTTTGATGGATTTGCCCGATGATCGGCAAACCATAGAAAATAAATGAATCTTCAAGAGGAAGACGGACGTTGATAGTAGTGTTACTATCTACAAAGCTAGACTTGTCGAAAAGGTTTTTTGACAAAGTTCAAGGTGTTGACTACGATGAAATTTTCTCACTCGTAGCGATGCTTAAATCTGTCCAAATCATGTTAGCAATTGCCGCATTTTTATGAAATCTGGCAAATGGATAAACAAAACTACATTCCTTAATGGATTTAAAGAAGAGTTGTATATGATGCAACCAGAAGGTTTTGTCAATCCTAAAGGTGCTGACAAAATACGCAAGCTCCAGCGATCCATCTATGGACTGGTGCAAGCATCTCGGAGTTGGAATATACACTTTGATAAGTTGATCAAAGCATATAGTTTATACAGAGTTGCAGTAAAGCCTGTATTTACTAGAAAGTGAGTGGGAGCACTACAGCATTTCTGATAAGTATATGTGAATGACATATTGTAGATCGGAAATAATGTAGAATTATTCTGCAAAGCATAAAGGAGTGTTTGAAAGGAGTTTTTCAAAGAAAGACCTCGATGAAGCTGCTTACATATTGAGCATCAATATCTATAGAGATAGATCAAGACGCTTGATAAGTTTTTTCAATGAGTACATACCTTGACAAGATTTTGAAGTAGTTCAAAATGGAACAGTCAAAGAAAGAGTTCTTGCCTGTGTTACAAGGTGTGAAATTGAGTAAGACTCAAAACCCGACCACGGCAGAAGATAGAAAGAGAATGAAAGTCATTCCCTATGCCTTGTCCATAGGTTCTATAAAGTATGCCATGCTGTGTACCAGATCTATTGTATACCCTACAATCGAGTTTGGCAAGGAGTACAATAGTGATCCAGAGTAGATCATGGACAGCGGTCAAAATTATCCTTAGTGGAATAAGGATATGTTTTCGATTATGGAAGTGACAAAGGTTAAATCGCCGAAGGGTTACGCCGATGCAAGTTTTGACACTGATCCGATGACTCTAAGTCTCGATCTAGATACATATTGAAAGTGGGAGCAATTAGCTAGAGTAGCTCCGTGCAGAGCATTGTAGACATAGAAAATTGCAAAATACATAACGGATCTGAATGTGAAAGACCCGTTGACTAAGATTCTCTCACAAGCAAAACATGATCACACCTTAGTACTCTTTGGGTGTTAATCACATAGCGATGTGAACTAGATTACTGAATCTAGTAAACCCTTTAGGTGTTGATCACATGACGATGTGAACTATGGGTGTTAATCACATGGTGATGTGAACTATGGGTGTTAATCACATGGTGATGTGAACTAGATTATTGACTCTAGTGCAAGTGGGAGACTGAAGGAAATATGCCCTAGAGGCAATAATAAAGTTATTATTTATTTCCTTATTTCATGATAAATGTCTATTATTCATGCTAGAATTGTATTAACCGAAAACATAATACATGTGTGAATATATAGACAAACAGAGAGTCACTAGTATGCCTCTACTTGACTAGCTTGTTAATCAAAGATGGTTATGTTTCCTAACCATGAACAAAGAGTTGTTATTTGATTAACGGGATCACATCATTAGTTGAATGATCTGATTGACATGACCCATTCCGTTAGCTTAGCACCCGATCGTTTAGTATGTTGCTATTGCTTTCTTCATGACTTATACATGTTCCTATGACTGAGATTATGCAACTCCCGTTTACCAGAGGAACACTTTGTGTGCTACCAAACGCACAACGTAACTGGGTGATTATAAAGGTGCTCTACAGGTGTCTCCAAAGGTACTTGTTGGGTTGGCGTATTTCGAGATTAGGATTTGTCACTCCAATGTCGGAGAGGTATCTCTCGGCCCTCTTGGTAATGCACATCACTTAAGCCTTGCAAGCATTGCAACTAATGAGTTAGTTGCGAGATGATGTATTACGAAACGAGTAAAGAGACTTGCCGGTAACGAGATTGAACTAGGTATTGGATACCGACGATCGAATCTCGGGCAAGTAACATACCGATGACAAAGGGAACAACGATATTGTTATGCGGTCCGACCGATAAAGATCTTCATAGAATATGTAGGAACCAATATGGGCATCCAGGTCCCGCTTATTGGTTATTCACCGGAGACGTGTCTCGGTCATGTCTACATTGTTCTCGAACCATAGGGTCCGCACGCTTAAGGTTTCGGCGATGTTTTATTATGAGTTTATGAGTTTTGATGTATCGAAGGAGTTCGAGTCCCGTATGAGATCGGGGACATGACGAGGAGTCTCGAAATGGTTGAGACGAAAGATCGATATATTGACGACTATATTCGAGTTCGGAAAGGTTCCGAGTGATTCGGTATTTATCGGAGTACCGGAGAGTTACGGAATTCGCCGGGAGAAGTATTGGGCCTTATTGGGCCATACGGGAAAGAGAGAAGGGCTGCCTAGGGCAGGCCGCCCCCATGGCCTAGTCCGAATTGACTAGGGGAGGCCGCACCCCTCCTTCCTTCCCTCTCTCTTCCCTTCCTAGTCTCCTACTCCTAATACATGGAAGGACTCCTAGTTGACTAGGAAAGGGGAATCCTACTCTGGTGGGAGTAGGACTCCCTGTATGCCGCCATAGTAGAGGGCCGGCCCTCCCTCCTCCTCTCCTTTATATACGGGGTAGGGGCACCCCATAGACACACAAGTTGATCATCGTGATCGTTCCTTAGCCGTGTGCGGTGCCTCCCTCCACGATATTACACCTCGGTCATATTGTAGCGGTGCTTAGGCGAAGCCCTGCGACAGTTAAACATCAAGATTGTCACCATGCCGTCGTGCTGACGGAACTCCTCCCTGTGCCTCTGCTGGATCGGAGTTCGGGGTGCGTCATCGAGTTGTACGTGTGTCAAGAACTCGGAGGTGCCGGAGTAACGGTGCTTGGATCGGTTGGACCGGGAAGACGTACGACTACTTCCTCTACGTTGCGTCAACGCTTCCGCTTCGATCTACGAGAGTACGTAGACAACACTCTCCCCTCTCGTTGCTATGCATCACCATGATCTTGCGTGTGCGTAGGAATTTTTTTGAAATTACTACGTTCCCCAACAGTACTGCAGAATGGGCACACCACCATCGAGAAGATGAGGCATCAAACCACCTACTTGCCCTGCCTCCTTTGCCCTTCCTATCAAGATTGCCAATATATCAACAACAATGTTGAATAGGAAAGGAGATGTTGGATCACCTTGCCTCAGGCCCTTGTGTGTCTGGAAATAATGACCTATATCGTCATTCACTTTAATTCCAACACTCCCTTTTTGCGTGAAAGATTCAACTTGGCGCCTCCAAGCTTCATCAAAACCCTTCATACGTAAGGCTTATTGTAGAAAGGGCCATTTGACTTTATCGTATGCCTTCTCGAAATCCACCTTAAAAATCACTCCATCCAGTTTTTTCGTGTGAATTTCATGGAGCGTTTCATGCAGGACCACCACCCCTTCAAGGATGTTCCTATCCGGCATGAAAGCAGATTGAGTAGGCTGCACCACAGTATGCGCAATATGTGTGAGCCTATTCGTCCCGACCTTGGTAAAATTTTTGAAACTCACATTAAGAAGACAGATTGGCCGAAATTGCTCAATCCGCAGTGCCTCTGTCTTCTTGGGAAGAAGTGTTACCAAAATTCAGCTTAAAAAGGTGAAGCTGGCCAGCGAAAAGATCATTGAACAAAGGCAATAGATCTCCTTTAATAATGTGCCAACATTTCTTGTAAAATTCGGCCGGGAAACCATCCGGGCCAGGAGCCTTATTATTCTTCATCTGGGAAATGGCCTCAAATGCCTCTTTCTCAAAGAAAGGAGCAATTAAAATATCATTCTCAACAGCTGTCAGTTGAGGCACATCCTCAATCCTAGACTTATCCAGCGACACACAGTTCTCCTCTGGAGGTCCAAACAGCTGCTTGTAATACTCAGTGATATACAGCTTTAAGTTTTCCTGACCCAGAATCGTTCCCTCATCTTGTTCAAGCTGAAAGATTCTCTTCTTTCTATGCTTACCATTAGCAATCATGTGAAAAAATTGTGTGTTCGCGTCCCCCTGGACGACCCGTCGGACCTTGGCCCGAAGCGCCCACTTTAATTCTTCCTCACGAAGAAGCTCTTTCAGCCTCATCTCCGCATCGAGCTTTGCCTGAAGCTCTGAGGCTGGCAGGATCATGTTCTCAGCTTTTACATCAAGGGACTGAATAAGCGAAAGGAGTTGTTCCTTCTCAATCTTATACACCCCACTAAGATGTTTAGCCCACCCTCGTAGGAAACTTCTCAAGTGCCTAATTTTATTCTTCCAGTGCTCAAGTGTAGTTCTACCTTCTGCATCCTTAGCCCATTCTCTGGCAACAAGATCTAAGAACCCTTGTCTCTCAAACCACGCAAGCTCAAACGAGAAGACATTCTTATTTTCCACATGGGTGGCCTCCCCAGAGTCAATGAATAAAGGCGTATGGTCAGAAATGCCCCGGGTAAGTGCCTGCACCGTTACACGTGGGAATTTATGTTCCCATTCGATGCTAGCCAGAACCCGATCCAGCTTCTCAAACGTCGGATTAGGCAGGGCATTAGCCCAAGTGAGCTTCCTGCCCGAAAGCTCTATCTCACGCAGATCCAGACTTTCAATGATGGTGTTAAACATGAACGACCATCTACCGTCGAAATTATCACTATTCTTCTCATCACGCCTTCTGATAATTTTAAAATCACCCCCTACTAGTATAGGCAGTTGCTATTCCAAAAGATTCCTTTCATAGCTTTGTCGTAGATGTCCCAAGAATTAGGTGTCTTGTCTGTTAATTCGAGTCCGCTGGTAACATAAGGCTTGTCGTTCAGAGCTGCTGATACAAAGTAACACCTGAAATCAATGCAGCAGTGCATTAGTGAGTCCCATAATCGCTATGATATTACACTACATATGCAACAGAGACCACAAACAGAGAACAGAGGCTGAAGGAGTACCTAGCAGTAGGCATCGGTGCTGCTTTGCTCCAGTGATTTGAAGAAGCATCGCAATAGTACACTTAACCATTAGCATCCTTTTGCACAACCGCCCATAGGAAATAACCTCCTGTCCATGGTCTCGAGGGAAACGGCGCCTTACCGTGCTGAGCATGGAGGCTCCATGACTTGGATATAGCAGCTGAAAGATAGTAGGGCAGCATGGCAGAGCATTATAGGCCACAAAGAGCTGCAAATTTCCTAGAGATTTCCCCTCAGAAACAAAACCTCCTAAATGATCTGCAGTTTGCTTCTTAAAATCCAATGCACAACTGGAGGTGCACACATCCAGAAATCAACAAATGTCATTTGCCTTCACAGTTATACCATGAAACAATCAGATATCATTTGACAGAATAAAAGCAAGACAAAGGAGATACAGTGTGCATTTATGTAAAGAAAATGCAAGTCGAAGGCTCGCAGTCATTTAAGGATTTACATATATCACACCTGTTTACATGTATGTTATCTCATATTTGGATCAAACTCACAAGGAAAGCAAGCAATCTTTGCATTCAGGCTTTATTGCAAATTGGCAGACTAGAACCATAAGCACACATACACCTAGCGTTTTTTTATCTTAAACATACAACTAGTTGACATACCCTATCTCCTTTGCTAGTTCAGCAAAGTTACTATAACTACTAGTGATCTCGCAAAAAAGAGAAAAAAAATACTATAACTACTAGTGTTCTCCGTTACTGCAAGCTACCAGCAACAATATGAGGCCATGTTTATTTGAAAAAAAATATCATTTGGTGAGATTTGCCGTGTTTCTTCGATGGATCCCGCTCCCGCATGGGGCGGCTCCCTCGACACCGACGTCGTCGGCGACATCCTCCATGGTGGTTCTCCCCTAGTGCGAGGCTCCCTCGGCGGCGGTGGCCATACCAGTCGGAGCTGCTGCTGCTACTCCGGCTCTCGCGTTGCTGCCCTGCTCTTTCTCCCGCTCATGCTACTGATTTGCTCTTTCTCTCGCTCGCGCTGCTGATGCTACTACACGGGCTGCTGCAGCTACACGAGTTGCTGCTCTGGCACTAATTCGCGCTGCTGCTTCGGCTGCTATCTGCTAGTGTGTTTCTTGTCGATCGCCTACTGATTTAGATCATTGTTTCTCTGCTACTAGTGCTCGAGCGGCCTAAATTACAGGTGAAGTGCTTCTCTGCTACTAGCGTGTTCAGTTTCTACAGTAACATTCAGATTTGACAGTAAATTTTAGTTTCAACGTTAAGTTCAGAGTCAACAGATTTTACCTCATCTGTTGGAGTCAGGTGTATTTGGTGATGTAAATTTTGCATCTACCACTTGTTGGTACTGAATTTTACATCATCTATTGGAGATGCTATTAGCCACAGTGCCATAAAACCGTGACGGTGGAGCCATTGATGAGGGGATCGTCGTCTTTGCCAAAGGCCTCATGGAGAAAAGGCTAGGGCACCTGCAGCGAGACTCCACCGCGGTGGCACCCTAGAGAAGCAACGGAGGAAGGCATCACCGCTATCATCATCCCCTACCCGGGCTTTCCCCAACGGTGCTCGACGACTCTGGTTGGGGGGCGAGGGGGCAACTATAAGCCCCAAAACCCTGCAGCAATCATATAACGTGAAACGTTTGTTGGCTTTTGAATATAGTTGCATTGTGGTTTGTCACGAACAACCAACATGGACCAATTGACACGTGATCACTGGAATCTGATTTGGAAAATAAATGGCTTCCAGTGTGTCCTTCTATGGTGGGCAGATAGAAGCCAGACGATCCGAGTTGCCTTGGCTCAGTGGTTGGGTATGCGGTTGTGCAACCTAATGACCCGAGTTCAATTTCAAGACATGTGATGCATATGGATTCCCCGCTTATTGAGGATCAAGTTTGGTGTATGGTGGAACCACTCATCAAGAAATATCTTGATACTCATTTAAAAAAATTATGAGGACCATATTTATCTTGGTACTCGTACTAAAATGGTTGTATGCATCCCTAGTTGGTGCAGAGTCCAGAAGGTGGAAATCTCTCCCATTTTTAAAGATGGCGCTGTGACGGATCACCTCGAGCCCTCGACGTCATCTGGGCGTTGCCAAGGAGAAGGCGAGGACGTTAGGAGGAGGTTAGGAGTACACCGTTAACAAAAATATTCATCTTGTGTCGCCTCCCCTCAGGCAAAGCCAACCCCCCCCACACACACACACACCGAACCCTAGCCGCCAGACTCCCTCCGTTCCATCCCCAACCGCCACTGCCACTGGCAAGGGCTGCAGTGGCAGCGGGACCTGTGCCATAGGATCCAGGGCGGGTGGTCGCTGTGGAATCCCCTGTGAGGCAGAGGGGGCATTTCATGCGGGGAGGCCGAGGGTGGCAGTCAGGGCGGCGCCCCTGCTGTGTGGCGACGATCGAAGCGTCCATGGACAATGGTGACCTGTGGTTGGGTGGTGGTGGTGGCGCGCTCCATTCAGTGAGGGTCGCGACTGCATGCAGTTGGGTGGCATCAATGGCTGCTGATCTGACGTCCTGCCCAGATCCGTCACAGTATGGCCTTGGCCGGCCGTGTGGCGATGGCGGCCCTCGTCTCCACGGCGAGGCTCCATTTAGCTCCACCACTACAAGAAATATGTCAACTTATGACCTTCTGTCAGTGACCTTCGAAGAATTGGTCATAAATTTATGACCATTTCAGACCAATTGGTCAAAAGCTGTTCGGGGGGCTCCAAACCCTAAACCATTGCGACCATTTTGGTCAGGAAGGTCGTAATTTCCTCACACGAAAAGGTCATAAAGCAAACAGCGCTAGTCCGCTGCCTTATTTCTAGTTGTTAACGACCAATATAGATGGTCATAGCCTTGTAAATTGTGGTGGGTTGCTATGACTAGGCGCCACCTCATCAGCTTTTGCCTATGTGGCATGTCCATGCGGCGAGTTTTTGCCCTAGGTTGTGAAGCAACCTATATTTCTGTCATTCCCAAAATTCCCAAAAAATCTCATAAATTCTTTGGGTCATATCTTCATCAAATAGGTAAAACCTTCCTTGCCTAGTTCAAAAATAATTCAAAAATATTCATTTTCCTATTCATTCAGAGTAACAGTTTGTGAAGGAAGTACCACTTTGGCATATCCAAATAGTATCCATTTTCTACAGTGCTTTCCTATGCCCAAATAACCATCCTCCACCAAATGCCAGCTCAATCCATTCATTATTTTGAGCCGAGCTTCAACATTCAGATTTATGTCCAAAGGTGGTGGTTTGCAAAGCAAGTACCAGCTAGGCTCCTCCTTTTCAGCTGAAAATTTGTGAAGACGGTCTTCTTAGTAACAGATCATCCTCACCAAAACTCACGCCCACTAGCCATGTACATTTCTGCACCGCTAATCAAACACTTGGCTGCTAATTCATGTTTGAGCACCGATCGGTCTCCTCGTGAGAATCTTATGTTGTAATTTTCTTCCTAGCACCTACATGGGGAGTGACCAACCCACTAGACATGTCTAGGCCACCAGAACACATGGCAACGCATACGGTCACGCTTGGTGACCACGCCAAGGGCATGCGCTTCTGGCGCTCTAGAGTTCGGGCCCTCGCCACCGCCCAAACCTCGATGTTTCTCCATCAAACCATGTATTTCTGATTAAATAGATACTTATTTACCTAGAAATTATTTTTGAAAAAAATAAAGCGCAAACTATGATGCAGCTGCAGTTCAAATTTGACACGCTTCCAACTGAATCGGCGGAAATTTGTCTTTTTCACGAGAGGTGGATGAAAAACTTTTACACCCAACCATTTTGTCAATTGTGCATTAAATATGGCCTAGTATTTTATAAAAATGATTTGGTCCAATTTTGCAACAATTATTTGGTAGTTCCTTCACAAAAAACCTCCTTTCGCACTCGAAAAATGGAAAATGGTTTTTTCGTCCAACTAAAATGAAAACTTCCTTAGGCAACATTGTTTTTCATTCCAATATGCACTCTTGTGCACAATATGAGATCATTTGAACAAACTATGCCATGAATGTGGCCATAAGATTGATCATTTGGCTTGAAAGCCATTGATCTCCACACATGATAGCTCATTTCGAGAACACTTTTTATAATAATTACCGTACACAAGTTTGTTATTTTTCCTAGGAACTTGGCCACATATGATGACACAATGTGAAGGTTTCCCAATTTTTTGTTTTTTTTTTGAATTTTTTATGCCCGTTTCAAAATGTGGTCAAAACGGCGGGAATGACCGTTCCTAGCTAGTGGTTGAATCTTGGAAAACTTTTGGAGTTTCTCTGATTAAATAGATACTTATGTACCTAGAAATGATTTTTGGAAAAAATAAATAGCAAACTATGAGGCAGCTGCAGTTCAAATTTGACCCGCTTCCAACTGAATCGGCGGAAATTTGTCTTTTTCACGAGAGGTGGATAAATTTTTTTTACACCCAACCATTTTGTCAATTGTGCAATAAATATGGCCTAGTATTTTATAAAAATGATTTGGTCCAATTTTGCAACAATTATTTGGTAGTTCCTTCACAAAAAAACCTCCTTTCGGGCACTCAAAAAATGGAAAATGGTTTTTTCGTCCAACGAAAATGAAAACTTCCTTAGGCAACATTATTTGTCATTCCAATATGCTCTCTTGTGCACAATATGAGATTATTTGAACAAACTATGCCATGAATGTGGCCATAAGATTGATCATTTGGCTTGAAAGCCATTGATCTCCACACGTGATAGCTCATTTTTGAGAACACTTTTTTATAATAATTGCTGTATTACAAGTTTGTTATTTTTCCTAGGAACTTGGCCACATATGATGACACAATGCGAAGGTTTCCCAATTTTTTGTTTTTTTTTGAATTTTTTATGCTCGTTTCAAAATGTGGTCAAAACGGCGGGAATGACCGCTCCTAGCTAGTGGTTGAATCTTGGAAAACATTTGGTGTTTCTCTGATTAAATAGATACTTATGTACCTAGAAATGATTTTTGGAAAAAATAAATAGCAAACTATGAGGCAGCTGCAGTTCAAATTTGACCCGCTTCGGTGAATCATGGAAATTTGTCTTTTTCACGAGAGGTGGATAATTTTTTTTTACACCCAACCATTTTGTCAATTGTGCATTAAATATGGCCTAGTATTTTATAAAAATGATTTGGTCCAATTTTGCAACAATTATTTGGTAGTTCCTTCACAAAAAAACTCCTTTCGGGCACTCGAAAAATGGAAAATGGTTTTTTCGTCCAACGAAAATGAAAACTTCCTTAGGCAACATTGTTTGTCATTCCAATATGCACTCTTGTGCACAATATGAGGTCATTTGAACAAACTATGCCATGAATGTGGCCATAAGATTGATCATTTGGCTTGAAAGCCATTGATCTCCACACGTGATAGCTCATTTCTGAGAACACTTTTCTTATAATAATTGCCGTATTACAAGTTTGTTATTTTTCCTAGGAACTTGGCCACATATGATGACACAATGTGAAGGTTTCCCAATTTTTTGTTTTTTTTTTGAATTTTTTATGCCCGTTTTAAAATGTGGTCAAAACGGCGGGAATGACTGTTCCTAGCTAGTGGTTGAATCTTGGAAAACTTTTGGTGTTTCTCTGATTAAATAGATACTTATGTACCTAGAAATGATTTTTGGAAAAAATAAATAGCAAACTATGAGGCAGCTCCAGTTCAAATTTGACCCGCTTCCAACTGAATCGCGAAAATTTGTCTTTTTCACGAGAGGTGGATAAATTTTTTTTACACCCAACCATTTTGTCAATTGTGCATTAAATATGGCCTAGTATTTTATAAAAATGATTTGGTCCAATTTTGCAACAATTATTTGGTAGTTCCTTCACAAAAAAACCTCCTTTCGGGCACTCAAAAAATGGAAAATGGTTTTTTCGTCCAACGAAAATGAAAACTTCCTTAGGCAACATTGTTTGTCATTCCAATATGCACACTTATGCAAAATATGAGATCATTTGGACATACTTTGCCATGAATTTTGAAATAACATTGGACATTTGCCCTATAAGAGAAAAAAAGGAAAAAAACCCTACAAAAACTAAATTCTGATTGGTGAAATTACTTGTGGCTTGGATCGATGACATGGCATCCATCGACCGCCCATCCGTCCATCCATCCAACCCACGGCAGCAAACCCCTCTCTCGAACCCCACCCACCCCCACCCTCGTGACCTCCTCTCTCTCACAACCCTAGCGCTGCATTCTTCCCTTGCCGCCGCCACCTCAAGCGGGAATCCTGCCGTCCTCCTCTCACCCCCACCGCCGTCGATCCTTCCCCGGCCAGATATTGCACTCTGTACCACACCTATCCCTCTCTCCCATGGCACCAGATCGAGCCGACAAGGCTAGTCCACGGCCAGATCCGCCACCGCCACAGCAACCTCTCTCTCTTCCTCTCCCCGATCCAGATCGAAGACGGCGGCTCCCACCGATCGCTCTCCCGCTGCCTCCCACCGCCCTTCCACACCGCCGTTTCACTATCTCGCACCCAATCCAGATCCCAACCTCCGGCTCTCCGCCCTACATCCAGATCCCGATCCGCGGTGGCGCCCGATCCAACCCTCCTTCTTCTTCAACCGCACGCGCCCGCGTCTAGTGCCCGGAGTCCTGCCTCCTCGCGACCAGCTCCGTTCCCGAGCGTCTTTGCCTCCCTGTCCCGCCGGAGGACGGCGACGACACCTCCTCGGTCTCCTCCGTCTCATCCACCACCACCGACGCGTCCGCGTCCGTGGCCGCCGCCGTGGGGGCAAGACGGAGAGGCCGTTCCCGTCTCCAGGAGAAGAAGGGCGGAGCACCGAGGAACGAGGAGGTCATCACGAGGGAGTACACCGTCAACCTCCACAAGCGCCTCCATGGCTGGTATGCATCCTCCCAGCCCTGCTACTTCTTCTCACGCCGTCCTGCTGTATTCGATTGTTCACGCCATCCTGCTGTATTCGATTGTTCACGCCATCCGTTGCTTTGTTTTGAAACTGCTTGTTCACTAGCTCAAGTTTAGAATTGCTTTGTTTTGAAACTGCTCGGGAGTTAGAAGTTTATGGAAGAGCTGAAACTGCTCAGTTCTGCTTGTACTGTGAAACAGTAATTATCAGTTTGTAAAACTGAGATCTGCTTGTGCTATCATACAGTATTTTTCAGCTTAATTAAGGTCTCTCCTTCATTATAAAGCTAGCCTACTATGTTGAAACTGACACACTTGTGCATGCATGATGATGCAGATTGTAGGCACGCCAAGCCTGCTGGCGGATGCTTCTTCAGGGGCAAAGAAGAAGGTGCCTGAAGCTGATGCCGCGTCGAGTGACTGATCTTCCCTCGGGGTCGCCTGCTGTAGTCATATTGTCAAGGATTGATTTATGGATGATTCCTTTGGGAACCTTGTTTAAGTTACAGTCTTGACATAGTAGCTCTTACTCTACCTGTGTGGCAATCATATTGTGTTTGAATGTAGCATAGCATCTGATTATGGTGTTTTTTTAGGTATTTATCTTCAGAAAAGGGATGTGTACAGTATTAGTATTTCCAGGAATCTGATTATGACACCCTGCTATCATGCCCCCCTAAAACACATGAATTTGTTTTACCTTTCCCCCTTTGTGGTTACTGGTTTGGACTTAAGGACACACATGCATTAGTCGTTAGCATTCACGTTTTATTTCTTTTTGCAGGATAGTTAGTATTCACTTTGTTGTTCTGCTTTATACCTGTGGTTAGTCTACTTACTATTTCTGGACTTGAGGGCACACTTGTGTTGTGTGGTGGTATTTTTACTTTTCTGTTTGGTTTTATACCTGTCCATGGTGTATATATGAATGTCCTGAAATCAAATAACCTTCATAGGATAGGAAATTGGTAGTTTAGCTCATATAGATGATCTTACAGTGAACAGCTTCAGTTGTTTGATGCATGTTGCTGCCATTTATCGCTGCATCTATGTTCATTCAGTATTAGTAGCTCCTTGGATCTGTGCCCATGCATTGTATGCTCTTCTTTCCATATATGTGCTGCATTTCTATATGGCAATGAGCTTACCCTCTCGCTATCTGTTTCCATGGCGCGCATAAGCGTGCAAAGATCTTCTTTGTGGCTCTGGTGGCGGTGAGCGTGAAGCTGGGCGGCGCCACATCGCCCACAACGCGGTGGAGCTGATGGAGAGGTGTCTGGCCAAGGACGACTTCCCTGAGTACTACGACGGCAAGACGGGGCGGTACATCGGGAAGCAGTCGCGCAAGTTCCAGACGTGGTTGGTGGTGGGCTACCTGGTGGCCAAGATGCTCTGGACGACCCCTCCAACCTCCGCGCCGTCTCCCTGGAGGACGACGGCCACATCCGAGAGGGACGACACCCACTACCGCTGCCTCTGGGGCAAGATCACCCGCCCGCACGGCAACTCCGGCATCGTCCGCGCCCAGTTTAAGTCCAACCTCCCTGCCGAATCCATGGTCAGTGCCTGCCCGCCCTTAGTTTCCTTGATGGTGCTTTTTTGCTGAGGCTGTTTGTTGCTTTGCGTTGTGTGCAGGGGCGCAAGGTCAGAGTGTTCATGTACTCGAGCAGCATCTAAAGTTAGCATCTGCTGCACTATCGCTGATGATGTTTGTTTAAGGCTGTTGCTTTGCTCTGTGTGATTTTACTCTAGCATGTGTGTTGCATTTTGTCCTGCACCTTGAGAATGACTAGGATTTATGTTATAGAATTCCAAGTGTAGTCGCAATATATAACATGCCTAAAGTATATGGACTTGTGCAGTGTGTCCATCGAGAGTAGATAGACTATTTCTTTCATGATTCATCTATATATGCTGCTCTTATATGCAAGTTTGTATCTGGATGTCTTATGCATGACAGAAGTTTGTGAAATGCAATGTTTTTCTGTTGTGGTCTGTTTGATGGGGATTGATGCACATGTAGGTCATATCTCTGTGTGTTTGGACCGAGGGAACAACACTAGCTTATTAGCTTACTTTCATAAAGTACTAGTATTAGTTGAGATGTAGATGGACTGTTTCTTTCATGATTTTATCGATATACAGTTGTTTACATGTTTTTTATCTGGATGTCTTATACATGACAAAAGCTTGTGAATTGAAATGTTTCTTTTGTGGTATGTCCGATGAGGATCGATGCATGTGTGGATCATATCCTTGTGTGTTTTGGATCTAAGAACTAGCTTATTAGCATACCTTTTTATCAAGTACTACTAATTTAGGTGTAGATGGACTATTTCTTGCATGATTCATCAATATGCAGATATTCTGCTGTTACATGCATGCTTGTATATGGATGTCTATTGGTGTATATGGACTATTTCTTTCAAGATCCATCAATATGCAGTTATATACATGTTTGTATCTGGATGTTTATATTACATCATGAGGTTTTCTACAAATTAGTAAGGTAGTGGTTTTAGCTGCTGCATTGTTGCTGATATTTGATACTACACAATGTGACTGGAGTTTATTGTGATTTGCAGAAGATAGAATCTCAAATTCTCCAGCTATTTTTCATTGTTAGGAGAATGTTGTATGCACGGCTTCACTTGATTATATTGCTAATTTTTCTGATATATAACTCGCAGATTTTGGCCATAATTCGTCAAAAGTTGCTGTACAAGGAACTACAGGAGAAGAATCCTAAAGAAAACTTGCACCCAACAATGTGTTTTAGCTCCCTGCAGCAGGACATGTTAATATTTAGCTGTATTTTATATTTCAATACCTGATTTGTACCGCTGTGATTGTAAAGTACCTGCCATGATTTGGCTGCCGTTTGAAAATTTATGTGTTATTGGCTCTGTTTGAATCAAGTTATTGGTTGTTGCACAAATTGAGAATTGACGCGTGGCACCTAAACAACACACCTGGTCCCATTTCACTAGTGGATCCTTTAAAATAGGAAAGAAACAAAAGAAAACTGACATGTGGGACCTAATTGGATGACCTGGACCTGGTTGAAAATGGATTGTAAAAAGGCCCAAATAAGAAATGGAAGCAAAAAGGCCGAACGCCTAGAAAATAAAAAGGCCGTAATATTGGGCTTGGCCCATGAACCCAACCAAAAATAGACAGATAGAAAAAAAACACAAATAGGCCGAATTGTTGGGCTAGGCCCATGTAGAAAATGGAATTGGACCGGGCTGAATCTTGTGCCACATCAGCTTGCCACGCTGGATGCCTACGTGGCCTGGGGGAGGTTGCTAGTGACCAAAACGCCACAGTAGGAATATTTTGGTCGTAAACGTCTTTGACCATGCATTACAGAAAAAAGGTCGCTATAGTCAGTTTATGACGGCCAGCTTTTGACCTACTGTTTATGGTCACAAAAAGGTCATAAATGAAAATTTGTGACCTTTCAGTGACCAATAGTGGTGGTCATAAGTTGACATATTTCTTGTAGTGCACCCAGCTGCGAGATCGGGGGGCGTGACTTCCGGTGAAAATCTCGCTAACTTCAGGCGGACGATGGCGACGTCTATGACATCGTTCCCTTCTCGAGGCATTGTTGTTGCAGGCCATGGCACCCCACTCGTGATTCTCTAGGGGAAACACTAGATCTGGGACTATCGGAATGGATGATAATGGCACCTTCAATGTCGTTGTCCCTCTCCGGGCTATCATTTCTGGGCAAGTGTTGGCTGGAGGGGACAAGAGGAGGAGCAGTGTTACATCTACTGCAAGGCCGACCGCGGATCCCCATGGCATGGCGCTGCGGAGGTTCGGCGACTGGCGCGTGTGGATGGATACATGAAGGATGGTGGCGTCGGCAGCAAGCCAGGCAAGGTCGATGTGTCAGTTCCTTCCCTGAAGATGGACCGGTGGAAGACGGCGGCGGCGGCCTCTAAGAGTGCGTCTGGCCAGTGTGTGTGACCCAGTCCCGGTATGTGGCTGGGCTGGGGCATCCGGCTTTAAATGTTAGGCTTTGGTACAATGTTTGTTTCGTATTCGGCTCGGATATTCGGCACACCTTCATCAAAGGAATAGGAGTAGCAACAGATGTTGCCTAGATGGTGGTTACAGGCTTACTGGTGTATTACTTTGTATGGTCTTTGTGAATAATTAATAAAATAAATGCATGCATCGTCTAGATGCAGATGCTGGAGGTATATCCTCCTCTTCAAAAAAGAAAAGATAAAAGCCACTGCTAGACTAGCCCTACCTAGACTGAAGTTATATTCTTAACTTCTCCAATTTTTAGCATTACTATCTTGTGGGGAAATAATCCATTCTATCTAGTGAGTGATGAGTTTGTTTCAGCTTTCAACGAGGGAGCATTTCTACCTAACCGTAGGTGTTACGTGCCCCACTTCTCCTTTAAACAGGAAAGAAGAAGGTACGGGACATGTTTCACATCACTACTACAGATACAAACACTACTGATCGCTTATCACTCACTGCCCTTTGACCACGCGTCAATGATGAGCCTTACCAAAAATCAGCAAAATATCATCTGTGGTTACACAGTTATACCAAGAAACGCACTTCCATCATGCGGCATTATCTCAGCGGTTCAGAACTTTGAACATTGGGACATGTCTACGCCATAGTCATGTTTGTTGTTGTTCCACGTTGCAATCATTGCTTTTGTCCTTGTTTGTTGCAATATTCGGTTTTGGGTTGCTTCAACCGTAGATGGGGGCACCACAAAGCGTTGATAGTTCTTCAACAACTACATCACCTGATGTCGGAATAAATAACACAAGGGGTAGAAATAAACGAGCACAACAACCGTCATGTGAAGTTTGGCGAAGGAATGATGCCTGGGCCACACACCATGTCCATTCGCTAACCTTCTATAAATAACTACCTCACTTGCATAGCAGGATCACATTTAGTTGGTACAGGGAGAATTCATGACCAAGTGTGCGACGGGAGCAACAATGCCGAGCAAGATGAGTGTCACCGGTGATAGTAAACTTTCCCGGGGAATGAGATGCATGGGGAATTTGATTGGTACATTGATGCCGTGCTGTTCTCTGGAGTCCTCTTCTAAAGTTAGAGTGAGCACGTAGCCGCCACTACACTGTTGGGTTGGTGCAATTTAGTCTAGATAATGTCTAGGTTATAGATTCCCGACCTGAGTGTTGCCGTCAATGGACCTGTTAGCTTCGTGATTCGGAACCACAGCTTGGTGCTTTTCTAGTATTAGTTTAGCACCCGGTTTAATTTACAACCCTGAATTTTAAAACCGATCGAATTACGCCCTGAACTGATCACAAGGTCCAAAACTCAACCTTGGTATTGGTTTTGCTTCGGTCGAGCAGTTTTGACCACATTCAATTCTGACTTGGCTGTGCGCCTGTGCCACATCAGCAGCTAGCTAGGGCTGTGAGGAGAGAAAAAGGCTTGTTCTCCGGTCCGTTTTCACGCGACGACAAGCGCCACCTACCGCCGGGCCTGCCGCACTGCCTTCATCCGCCGCGGCGACAGGTGACCCCGGCGCTGCACCTCCGCCACCGTCTCTCCTGCCCCCGCTTTTATCTCTCTTCCCTCACCCATCTCGCTTTGCAGCACAAACAAACGACAGCAGCTAGAAATTAGCGGCGGCGCCGGACATCCATTAGAAGCTGGTGCAGCATGCAAACAGGAGAGTAGAGGAGCGCGCGAGGGGCAAGGAGAAACTCACCGGCTGGGAGAAGACGCGATCGTGGCCGGGAGAGGAGGAGGGCTCATCGCTGCCGCGATTGGGGCGACACCTGGCAGTGTAAGCTACCAGTAGTGTATATCCGAATCAGGGAGAGGAATTCGCCATTGCTGGCTTACACGAGCTCGCACGACCGCGAGGTTCGGCCGAAGCCACCAAATCCATTCCAATCCACACGCAACCCACACCAACGGTAATATTACCACGTACACCCTTAACGGGTCCAGTTTGGGCCTACAAGCCACTGGGGAAGTTGACGGACGCGAGTGGGCCGAACAACCGGCCCACGAGTCGTTGCCTTGGCCTCGCGCGCCTCCGCGTGTTCTGCTCTCGTGCCAAGGTCGCTGACATTCCCCCCTTCTTCAGAACCGGCTTGACCCCAAGCCGGAGCACGCGGAAACAACTGATGAAGCGAGTCCTTATCTTCCTGTGTTGTGAAGTAGCATCCTCCACTCCATCGAACCAAGATGCTTGCGCTACCGATCGGTTGTCACCGACGAAGGCGCTCCTGCAGTATCTTAACGGGGAACTGAAGGTGAGCATCAACTGAAGGAAGCGACTTGCATACCTCATGTTGTGGATGCACACAGCGCTTCAATTGAGAAACATGGAAAACAGGATGGATACGACTAGCTGCTGGCAACTGCAATCAATAAGCCACTTCGCCAATCTTCTCCAGAATCAGGAACGGCCCAAAATACTTGAAGGCAAGTTTATGGTTTGCTCTGTGCACCACTGATGATTGCACATACGGCTGAAGTTTAAGGAAGTCTCGATCCCCCACATCAAATATCCTTTCAGTACGTTTCTTGTCAGCTTGATGTTTCATTCTTTGCTGAACACGCAACAAATGCTGACGTACTGACTATTGAATCACTGCCCGAGCATCCAACCATTGCTGCAAATCAACAGGGTCAATCGAATCTGAGATGGAAATGCCAAAATGCCGAGGACCTTGACCATAAAGAACCTCAAATGGAGATTTGTTGAGAGCTGAATGCCAGTTGGTATTATACCAAAACTCGCAAAGAGAAAGCCATTTTGCCCACTTGTTCGGATGAGCACTGATGAAGCATCTCAAAAAACACTCCACTTGCTGATTAACACGCTCAGTCTGCCCATCAGTCTCAGGATGATAGGCTGTGCTCATATTAAGTACAGCTCCTGTCCTCCTTACCAGAGCCTGCAAAAATTTGCTGGTGAAAACTGGGTCTCTGTCAGATACTATATAGAGAGGCATACCATGTAGCTTGTAAACATTGTCCAGAAAAAGTTCAGTAATCTTCTGAGCTGTATATGGGTGTTTGACAGGTATGAAATGTCCATATTTTGTAAATTTGTCAATGACCACCATGATGCAGTCATACTGATCAAGAAGATGGCAACCCTGAGATAAAGTCCATTGTCACTGTTTCCCAAGCTTTAGTTGGAACAGGTAGTGGTGAGAGTAACCCAGGATAAGCCACTCTCTCTGGCTTGGCCTGTTGACAAATGAGACAAGATTTCACAAATTGTTGAATCTGTTTCTTCATACCCACCCATTTAAACAATGCTCTAATTCTCTTGTAAGTAACAGGGAACCCAGAATGGCTTCCCAAGGGGGTGTCATGAAAAGCTTGACAAATTTTTGTATGCAGTCCAATGTCATTGCCCACCCAAATGCAACCCTTATACCTCAACACACCTTGTATCAATTGGAAGTTGTTTCTGGATCCAGGCTGTACAGACAATTGCTGCAGTAATTCATGTGCTTTGATATCCTCTTTGTAACTTCCCACCACTTCCTCCAACCAACTAGGCTGAACCCCAGAAATTGCTAGCACTTGCAAATCTTCCTGTGGTCTTCTGGACAATGCATCAGCTGCAGAATTGTCAATACCTTTCTTGTAAACAATCTTATAATTCAATCCCATCATTTTTGTGAGAGCTTTTTGTTGCCAAGGTGTATGCAGTCTCTGATCTGAAAGATTGACCAAACTTTTTTGATCTGTTCTGATAATGAACTCTTGGAATTGTATGTAAGGTCTCCATTGCTCAATAGCTAATAGTATAGCTAGGTACTCTTTCTCATACACAGATAGCCCTCAGTTCCTGGGGCCTAGAGCTCTGCTGACAAAAGCAATGGGATGACCCTGCTGCATCAGAACAGCACCAATCCCAACATCACAAGCATTAGTTTCAAACACAAACTGCTGTGAAAAATCAGGTAATGCCCAAACAGGAGCATGAATAAGAGCTTGCTTCAAGGTTTGGAAAGACATTTCTGTAGCTGGTGTCCACACAAAGATAGCCCCCTTCTTTAACAATTCAGTGAGTGGTCTACTGATCATCCCATAATTCCTGATGAACTTCCTGTAGTACCATGTTAAACCCAAAAATCCTCTGACCTGCTTTACATCAGTAGGAACTGGCCAATTTTTAACAGTTGCAATTTTGCTAGCATCTGTTGAGACCCCTTCACAACTAATGACATGGCCCAGATAAGCAATTTCTTGCTTAGCAAAGTCACACTTGCTCAGCTTGACTCTCCATTGTTTTTCCAACAATATGCTCAGCACCTTTTCCAAATGGATAAAGTGGTCCTTCAAAGTTTTACTGAAAATGAGGATGTCATCAAAGAAGCACTCTGCACAAGGATCTTGTCCTCTCAAAACTGGAGATAGATCTGTATTCATGGCTCCTTGGAATGTGTTAGGTGCACCTGTCAGGCCCATAGCCACTATAGTGAATTCATAGTGGCCAGTATGAGTTTGGAATGCAGTCTTGAATTCTTCTCCAGGTGCCAACCTGATCTGATTATAGCCAGCTCTCAGATCTAGTTTTGAAAACCAATAGGCTCCAGCAAGTTGATCCAGTAGTTCATCTATAACAGGAATTGGGTACTTGCTCTTAATTGTGGGAGCATTAACATGTCTAAAATCAATGACCAACCTCCAGTCTCCTTCTTCCTTTTTCTTGACCATCAGAGCAGGAGATGAGAATGGACTGTTGCTCACTTGAATTATTCCCCTTTGCAGCATTTCCTGCACCTGCTTCTCCATTTCAACTTTCAGGTGATGAGGAATCCTGTATGGTCTGATGGACACTGGCTGAGCACCAGGGATTAGTGGTATGCTGTGATCATACTGTCTTCTAGGAGGTAAACCTGTAGGAGGAGAGAAGACCACTGCAAACTTGTCCAACAGAGCCTGAATTTCAGGTAGCTGTTCCCTTTTCTCAATTACAACACTCTGGAAGATAGCCATTATTGTGAAAGCACATTCTTCAGGTATTTCTAGGGCATATTCACACATGGAGAAAAGCATTCTGCACATCCAACTGACGAAGAGACCAATCCCGAGTAACTGCAAGAGAGAGAACAAGCCTGTGTTGGAAATATGCCCTAGAGGCAATAATAAAAGTATTATTATATTTCCTTGTTCATGATAATTGTCTTTTATTCATGCTATAACTGTATTATCCGGAAATCATAATACACGTGTGAATACATAGACCACAATATGTCCCTAGTGAGCCTCTAATTGACTAGCTCGTTGTGATCAACAGATAGTCATGGTTTCTTGGCTATGGACATTGGATGTCGTTGATAACGGATCACATCATTAGGAGAATGATGTGATGGACAAGACCCAATCCTAAGCATAGCACAAAGATCGTAGTTCGCTTGCTAGAGCTTTTCCAATGTCAAGTATCTCTTCCTTAGACCATGAGATCGTAACTCCCGGATACCGTAGGAGTGCTTTTGGTGTATCAAACGTCACAACGAATCGGGTGACTATAAAGGTGCACTACAGGTATCTCCGAAGTGTCTCATTGGGTTGACACGGATCGAGATCGATTTGTCACTCCGCAAACGGAGAGGTATCTCTGGGCCCACTCGGTAGGACATCATCATAATGTGCACAATGTGATTAAGGGGTTGATCACGGATGATGTATTACGGAACGAGTAAAGAGACTTGCCGTAACGAGATTGAACAAGGTATCGGTATACCGATGATCGAATCTCGGGCAAGTAAAATACCGCTAGACAAAGGGAATTGTATACGGATCGACCGAGTCCTTGACATCGTGGTTCATCCGATGAGATCATCGTGGAACATGTGGGAGCCAACATGGGTATCCAGATCCCGCTGTTGGTTATTGACCGGAGAACGCCTCGGTCATGTCTACATGTCTCCGAACCCGTAGGGTCTACACACTTAAGGTTCGATGACGCTAGGGTTACAAAGGAAGTTTGTATGTGGTTACCGAATGTTGTTCGAGTCCGGATGAGATTCCTGACGTCACGAGGAGTTCCGGAATGGTCCGGAGGTAAAGATTTATATATGGGAAGTCCTGTTTTGGTCACCGGAAAAGTTTCGGGGTTTATCGGTAACGTACCGGGACCACCGGGAGGGTCCCGGGGGTCCACCAAGTGGGGCCACCTGCCCCAGAAGGCTGCGTGGGCCAAGTGTGGGAGGGGACCAGCCCCTAGGTGGGCTGGGGCGCCCCCCACCAAGGCCCAAGGCGTGGGAAGTGGGGAAGGGGGCAAACCCTAGGGCAGATGGGCCCTAAGGCCCACCCTGGGTGCGCCTCCCCCTCTCTCCCCTCCTGGCCGCCACCAGATGGGATCTGGGGGCTGGCCGCCCCTAGGGGTGGAAACCTAGGTGGGGCGCAGCCCCTCTTCCCTATAAATAGTGAGGCCTAGGGGCTGCCCAGAGACACAGAATACACGTGATTCGATCTCCGCCTTTGGTTGCAGCCCCTCCTCTCTCCCAAGTACTCCTCCTCTCCCGTGGTGCTTAGCGAAGCCTGCTGGATTGCCACACTCATCCACCACCACCACGCCGTTGTGCTGCTGCTGGATGGAGTCTTCTCAACCTCTCCTCTCTCCTTGCTGGATCAAGGCGTGGGAGACATCGTCGGCTGCACGTGTGTTGAACGCGGAGGTGCCGTATGCTCGCACTTGATCATCGGTGATTTGAATCACGACGAGTATGACTCCATCAACCCCGCTCACTTGAATGCTTCCGCTTAGCGATCTACAAGGGTATGTAGATGCACTCTCTTTCTACTCGCTGCTGGTTTCTCCATAGATAGATCTTGGTGACACGAGGAAAATTTCAATTTCTGCTACGCTCCCCAACAAAGGGCATCATGAGCTAGGTCTATTGCGTAGATTCTTTGCACGAGTAGAACACAAAGTAGTTGTGGGCGTTGATGTTGTTCAATATGCTTACCGTTACTAGTCCAATCTTGTTTCGACGGTATTGTGGGATGAAGCGCCCGGACCGACCTTACACGCATTTCACGTGAGACAAGTTCCACCGATTGACATGCACTTCGTGCATAAGGTGGCTAGCGGGTGCCGCTCTCCCACTTTAGTCGGAACGGATTCGATGAAAAGGGTCCTTATGAAGGGTAAATAGCAATTGGCATATCACGTTGTGGTTTTGCGTAGGTAAGAAACGTTTTGCTAGAAACCCATAGCAGCCACGTAAAACATGCAAACAACAATTAGAGGACGCCTAACTTGTTTTTGCAGGGTATGCTATGTGATGTGATATGGCCAAGAAGAATGTGATGAATGATATGTGATGTATGAGATTGATCATGTTCTTGTAATAGGAATCACGACTTGCATGTCGATGAGTATGACAACCGGCAGGAGCCATAGGAGTTGTCTTTATTCATTGTATGACCTGCGTGTCATTGAACAACGCCATGTAATTACTTTACTTTATTGCTAACCGGTAGCCATAGTAGTAGAAGTAATAGTTGGCGAGACAACTTCATGAAGACACGATGATGGAGATCATGATGATGGAGATCATGGTGTCATGCCGGTGACGATGATGATCATGGAGCCCCAAGATGGAGATCAAAGGAGCAAAATGATATTGGCCATATCATGTCACTATTTGATTGCATGTGATGTTTATCATGTTTATGCATCTTGTTTACTTAGGACGACGGTAGTAAATAAGATGATCCCTTAAAAATTTCAAGAAGTGTTCTCCCCGACCGTGCACCGCTGCTACAGTTCGTCGCTTCTAAGCACCACGTGATGATCGGGTGTGATGGATTCTTACGTTCACATACAACGGGTGTAAGACAGTTTTACACAGCGAAAACACTTGGGGTTAACTTGACGAGCCTAGCATGTGCAGACATGGCCTCGGAACACGGAGACCGAAAGGTCGAGCATGAGTCGTATGGAAGATACTCTCAACATGAAGATGTTCACCGATGATGACTAGTCCGTCTCACGTGATGATCGGACGCGGCCTAGTTGACTTGGATCATGTAATCACTTAGATGACCAGGGGGATGTCTATCTGAGTGGGAGTTCATAAGATGAACTTAATTATCCTGAAGATAGTCAAAAGATCTTTGCAAATTATGTCGTAAGCTCGCGCTTTAGTTCCGCTGTTTAGATATGTTCCTAGAGAAAATATAGTTGAAAGTTGACAGTAGCGATTATGCGGACAGTAGAAAGCTTGTGTCCTTAATGCACCGCTCAGTGTGCTGAACCCCAAACGTCGTTTGTGGATGTTGCAAACATCAGACATACACGTTTTGATGACTACGTGATAGTTCAGTTAAACGGTTTAGAGTTGAGGCACCAAAGACGTTCAAACGTCATGAACATATGAGATGTTTCGAGGGCTGAAATTGAGATTTCAGGCTCGTGCCACGCCAAGAGGTATGAGACCTCCGACGATTTTCTTAGCCTACAAACTAAGGTAGAAATGCTCAATCGTTGAGCTTGTGCTCGATTGTCGAGTGCAACAATCACTTGAATCGAGGGATTTGATCTTCCGGATGAGATAGTGATGTTTCTCCAAAGTCATTACCACCAAGCTGCTAGAGCTTCGTGATGAACTATAACATATCAGGGATAGATATGATGATCATTGAGGTATTCGTGATGTGTGACACCGCGAAAGTAGAAATCAAGAAGGAGCATCAATTGTTGATGGTTGGTGAAACCACTAGTTTTAAAGAAGGGCAAGGGCAAGAAGGGATACTTCATGAAACGGCAAATCAGCTGCTGCTCCAGTGAAGAAACCCAAGGTTGAACCCAAACCCGGGACTAAGTGCTTCTGTAATAAGGGGAACAACCACTGGAGCAGGATTACCCTAGATACTTGGTAGATGAGAAGGCTGGCAAGGTCGATAGAAGTATATTGGATATACATTATGTTAATGTGTACTTTACTAGTACTCCTAGTAGCACCAGGGTATTAAATACCGGTTCGGTTGCTAAGTGTTAGTAACTCAAATAAAAGCTACGGAATAAACGGAGACTAGCTAAAGGTGAGTGACGATATGTGTTGGAAGTGTTTCCAAGGTTGATGTGATCAAGCATCGCACGCTCCCTCTACCATCGAGATTTGGTGTTTGCGTTGAGCATAGACATGATTGGATTATGTCTATCGCAATACAGTTATTCATTTAAGGAGAATAATGGTTACTCTATATATTTGAATAATACCTTCAATGGTCTTGCACCTAAAGAAATGGTTTATTGAATCTCGATCGTAGTGATACACATTTTCATGCCAAAAAGATATAAGATAGTAATGATAGTACCACTTACTTGTGGCACTGCCATGTAAGTCATATTGGTGTAAAACGCATGAAGAAGCTCCATGTTGATGGATCTTTGGACTCACTCGTTTTTGAAAAGTTTGAGACATGCGAACCATGTCTATTGGTGTATACGCATGAAGAAACTCCATGCAGATGGATCGTTTTGACCCATTTGATTTTGAATCACTTGAGATATGCAAATCATACCACATGAGCAAGATGACTGAAAAGCCTCGGTTTCAGTAATATGGAACAAGATAGCAACTTGTTGGAAGTAACACATTTTGATGTGTGTAGTCCAATGAGTGCTGAGGCATGCAGTGAATATCGTTATGTTCTTACTTCACAGATGATTCGAGTAAGATGTAGAGTATATTTACTTGATGAAACACAAGTCTGAATTATTGAATGGTTCAAGTAATTTCAGAGTGAAGTTGAAGATCATCGTGACAAGAGGATGAAATGTCTATGATATGATCATAGAGATGAGTATCTGAGTTACGAGCTTTGGCACGCAATTAAGACATTGTGGAAATTGTTTCACAATCAATACCGCCTGGAACACCATAGTTTGATGGTGTGTCCGAACATCATAGTTGCACCCTATAGGATATGGTGCGTACCATGATGTCTCTTATTGAAATACCACTATCGTTTATGGGTTAGGCATTAGAGACAACCACATTCACTTTAAATAGGGCACCACGTAATTCCGTTGAGATGACACCGTATGAACTATGGTTTAGAGAAACCTAAGCTGTCATTTCTTAAAGGTTTGGGGCTGCGATGCTTATGTGAAAAAGTTTCAGGTTGATAAGCTCGAACCCAAAGCGGATAAAATGCATCTTCATAGGACACCCAAAACAGTTGGGTATACCTCCTAATTCAGATCCGAAAGCAATAGGGATTGTTTCTTGAATCGGGTCCTTTCTCGAGGAAAAGTTTGTCTCAAAAGTTGAGTGGGAGGATGGTGGAGACTTGATATGGTTATTAAACCGTCACTACAACTAGTGTGTAGCAGGGCACGGAAGTTGTTCTGTGGCACCTACACCAATTGAGTAGAAGCTATGATAGTGATCATGAAACTTGGATCAAGTCACTACCGTACTCGAGGGTGACAAGGATGCGATCGCTCAGAGTGGTACAAGAATCCTGTCTTGAAGGTCATGTTGCTAGACAACAATGAACCTACGAGCTATGGAGAAGCGATGGTGGGCCCAAATTCGACAAATGGTTATAAGCCATGAAATCCGAGATAGGATCCATGTATCAAAACAAAGCATGGACTTTGGTGGACTTGCCGATGATCGGCAAGCCATTGAGATAAATGGATCTTTAAGAAGAAGACGGATGTGGACGGTAATGTCACCGTCTATGAAGCTCGACTTGTGGCGAAGAGTTTTTTCACAAGTTCAAAGAGTTGACTACAATGAGATTTTCTCATCCGTAGCGATGCTTAAGTCCGTCGGAATCATGTTAGCAATAGCTACATTTATGAAATCGCGATGGATGTCAAAATGAGTTTCCTTACCAGTTTTCAGAAGGAAAGGTTGTATGTGATACAATCGGAAAAGTTTTGTCGATCCTAAGGATGCTAAAGGTATGCTAGCTCCAGCGATCCTTATAAGGACCGGAGTAAGCATCTCGAGTTGGAATATGTACTTTGATAAGATGATCAAAGAATTTGGGTTTATACAAATTTATGAGAAACTTGTATTTCCAAAGAAGTGAGTGGGAGCACTATAGAATTTCGATGAGTATATGTTGTTGACATATTGTTGATCGTAAATGATGTAGAATTTTCAAAGCATATAGGGTTACTTGAAAAGTGTTTTTCAAGTGAAAACCCGGTTTAAGCTACTTGAGCATTAAGCATCAAGATCTATGAGGATAGATCAAAAACCGCTTAATGGTACTTTCAAATGAGCATATACCTTGACATGATCTTGAAGGTGTTCAAGATGGATCAGTCAAAGAAGGAGTTCTTGCCTGAGATGTAAGGTATGAAGTTAAGACTTAAAGCTCGACCACGGCAGAAGAAGGAGAAAGGACGAAGGTCGTCCCCTATGCTTTATACATAGGCTCTACAGTATGCTGTGCTGTGTACCGCACCGGAAGTGTGCCTTTCCATGAGTCAGTCAAGGGGTACAAGAATGATCCACGAATGGATCATTGGACAGCGGTCAAAATTGTCCTTGGAGTAAATAAGGACATGTTTCTCAATTATGGAGGTGATAAAGAGTTCGGCGTAAAGGGTTACGTCGATGCAAGCTTTAACACCTATCCGAGTGACTCTGAGTAGCAAACCGGATACGATAGTGGAGCAAACCATTTGGAATAGCTCCAAGTGGAGCGTGGAAGCAGCATTTACAATATGACCTAAAAATTTGTAGAAGCATACACGGACCTGAAAGGTTCGGACCGCTGACTAAAACCTCTCTCACAAGCAAAACTTGATCAAACCCCGTAACTCATTTGATGATGTTGGTCACATGGCGATGTGACTGTCAATGTTAAATCACATGGCGATGTGAACTAGATTATTGACTCTAGTGCAAGTGGGAGACTGTTGGAAATATGCCCTAGAGGCAATAATAAAAGTATTATTATATTTCCTTGTTCATGATAATTGTCTTTTATTCATGCTATAACCGTATTATCCGGAAATCATAATACACGGTGAATACATAGACCACAATATGTCCCTAGTGAGCCTCTAATTGACTAGCTCACAGATCAACAGATAGTCATGGTTTCTCGCTATGGACATTGGATGTCGTTGATAACGGATCACATCATTAGGAGAATGATGTGATGGACAAGACCCAATCCTAAGCATAGCACAAAGATCGTAGTTCGCTTGCTAGAGCTTTTCCAATGTCAAGTATCTCTTCCTTAGACCATGAGATCGTAACTCCCGGATACCGTAGGAGTGCTTTGGTGTATCAAACGTCACAACGAATCGGGTGACTATAAAGGTGCACTACAGGTATCTCTCGAAAGTGTCATTGGGTTGACACGGATCGAGATGGATTTGTCACTCCGCAAACGGAGAGGTATCTCTGGCCCACTCGGTAGGACATCATCATAATGTGCACAATGTGATTAAGGGGTTGATCACGGATGATGTATTACGGAACGAGTAAAGAGACTTGCCGGTAACGAGATTGAACAAGGTATCGGTATACCGACGATCGAATCTCGCAAGTAAAATACCGCTAGACAAAGGGAATTGTATACGGATCGACCGAGTCCTTGACATCGTGGTTCATCCGATGAGATCATCGTGGAACATGTGGGAGCCAACATGGGTATCCAGATCCCGCTGTTGGTTATTGACCGGAGAACGCCTCGGTCATGTCTACATGTCTCCGAACCCGTAGGGTCTACACTTAAGGTTCGATGACGCTAGGGTTACAAAGGAAGTTTGTATGTGGTTACCGAATGTTGTTCGAGTCCGGATGAGATCCCGGACGTCACGAGGAGTTCCGGAATGGTCCGTAGGTAAAGATTTATATATGGGAAGTCCTGTTTTGGTCACCGGAAAAGTTTCGGGTTTATCGGTATCGCGTCTGGGACCACCGGAGGGTCCGGGGTCCACCAAGTGGGGCCACCTGCCCTGAAGGCTGCGTGGGCCAAGTGTGGAGAGGACCAGCCCCTAGGTGGGCTGGGCGCCCCACCAAGGCCCAAGGCATGGGAAGTGGGGAAGGGGGCAAACCCTAGGGCAGATGGGCCCTAAGGCCCACCCCAGGTGCGCCTCCCTCTCTCCCCCCGCCGCCACCAGATGGGATCTGGGGCTGGCCGCCCCCTAGGGGTGGAAACCTAGGTGGGGCGCAGCCCCTCTTCCCTATAAATAGTGAGGCCTAGGGGCTGCCCAGAGACACAGAATACACGTGATTCGATCTCCGCCTTTGGTTGCAGCCCTCCTCTCTCCCAAGTACTCCTCCTCTCCCGTGGTGCTTAGCGGCCCTGCTGGATTGCCACACTCATCCACCACCACCACGCCGTTGTGCTGCTGCTGGATGGAGTCTTCCTCAACCTCTCCTCTCTCCTTGCTGGATAAAGGCGTGTGAGACATCGCCGGGCTGTACGTGTGTTGAACGCGAGGTGCCGTATGCTCGCACTTGATCATCGGTGATTTGAATCATGACGAGTACGACTCCATCAACCCCATTCACTTGAACGCTTCCGCTTAGCGATCTACAAGGGTATGTAGATGCACTCTCTTTCTACTCGTTGCTGGTTTCTCCATAGATAGATCTTGGTGACACGTAGGAAAATTTTGAATTTCTGCTACGTTCCCCAACAGCCTGATAGTAGTAGGTTTAACCACTGGACTGAAGGTGTCTTCATAATCAAGACCATAATGCTGCTGAAAACTTCTAGCAACCAGCCGCGCCTTGTAGCGCTCAATAGAACCATCTGAATGCTTCTTCACTTTGAAAACCCATTTGGAATGAATGACATTCACACGGGGTGGTGGCGGAACAAGAGTCCGTGTCTTGTTGCGGAGAAGAGCATGATACTCCTGCTCCATAGCCTCTCGCCAATGAGGTATACTCAGAGAAGCCTGATACGTACGAGGCTCAGAGGAAGGATCCGCATGAGCAGCAGCCATACAGGCAGCCAACCAAGCAACAGTCCCATCTTGTCGCTGTTTGGGCTGGAAAACACCACTGCGACTCCGTGTATGTGGTCGTTGAGGGACCACAGTAGGCATAGGAGCCGGAGAGGACTCTGGTGATGAAGGCGGCGATGGCGAGGACGACTCGGCTAGCGACGGAGAGGCCTCAGAGAGCACCGGTGAGGACACACCGGAGGCCGGTGAGCTCGGCCCAGGCGAAACCGGCGAGGAAGGCCGAGGAGGCGATGAGACCGGCGTGGCCGAGCGAAGCGGCGAGGCCGGCTCAGGAGCCAGGGGCGCCGAGGCCGGCGGGGCCAGGCGCATCGACGAGCCGGAGCCATGCAACGCCGGGCTGCATGGCGAGGGAACCAGCCCGGGCAAAACTAGCCCAGGCGATGCCGGCCCAGACTCCACTGGCAAGGGAGTCATGGCGGGCCGAAGCGGCGAGACCGGCCCAGAGGCCATGGGCGTAGAAGCATGCGTCGCTGGGGTATCGACTGGACATGCATGGGGACAGGGGAGAGAACTATAGACGTAGCCCAGGCCTCAACATGATCTCAACATGATCGTCATGAGCCGCTGGTGATGCCGACGAAGGAGCCGATGGCGCCTCTAAAATTTCCAAACGAGCCCCACGTCCAGTGCCTGCACCATGGTTAGGCAACAATATAGGAGAGTATGCAACATCATCAAATTGGTCAGCTGCAACAGAGGATGAATGCAAAGAGGGTGGTTAAACAGTGGACACAGGAATCTTGGCAACGGGAAAAACATGCTCATCAAACACGACATCCCGAGATATATAGACATGATTTGTGGGAACATGAAGACATTTGTATCCTTTATGAAGAGAGCTATAGCCCAGAAAGACACACTTTTTCGAGCGAAACTCAAGCTTCCGCTTGTTATACGGGCGGAGATGTGGCCAGCAAGCGCACCCAAAGACCTTAAAAAAGGTATAATTAGGTTGTTCATTAAGGAGAACCTCAATGGGAGTCTTCATATTCAAAACACGAGTGGGAGTACGGTTTATGAGAAAACATGCAGTGGTGAGAGCATCACTCCAGAACCGAAACAGAACCGATGCATGGGCCAAAAGAGAAAGACCAGTTTTTCAACGATGTGACGATGCTTACGTTCGACAGAACCATTCTGTTGATGTGTGTGTGGACATGCTAAACGGTGAGCTATCCCAAGCGACTGAAAGAAGGAGTTGAGGTTGCGATATTCGCCCCCCCAATCGGACTGAACATGAACAATCTTGTGCTTGAGAAGACATTCAACATGTTTTTGAAACTGAACAACAATGTCAAACACATCAGATTTGCGTTTAATAAGATAAAGCCAGGTAAAGCGACTATAAGCATCAACGAAACTGATATAATAATTGTGACCACTGCTAGAAGTCTGAGCAGGACACCACACATATGAAAACACAAGTTCTAAAGGATGTTTCACCTCACGACTAGACTCCGAAAAAGGAAGTTGGTGACTCTTCCCCTGCTGACAAGCATCACACACTGCTACATCTTTATTACTAGACACACTAGGAAGCTCATGACGACGCAAAACATGACGAACGATAGGTGTGGCCGAGTGACCAAGACGAGCATGCCACTGTGACGGAGATACCCGAACTCTGCTGAACACGTGAGCGACTGCAGGATGCTCTAGACGATAGAGTCCCTGGCACAACCGCCTGCTAAGAAGAATGTCCCTCGTGCCCCGATCCTTAATAAAAAGATCAAAAGGATGAAATTCACAAAGCATTATTATCACGTGTAAGTTTAGGAACAGAAAGAAGATTACGTGTCACAGAGGGAACTCTAAGCACATTATGAAGTTGAAGACTCCTATTTGCATGCCTAGTGAGAAGAGATGCTTGACCAATATGAGATATATGCATACCTACTCCATTGGCAGTGTGGATTTTGTCGGAGCCGTGGTAGGGTTCGTGAGTACGGAGCTTGCCCATCTCACTCGTCAGATGCTCCATGGCCCAGAGTCCATGTACCAGTGGGGATCAACAGAGTAGGACTGAGTGTGCCCTTGCTGCTTGGTGGACACTAGGCGATCCGCCATGGCCACCTGACGCGCAAAGTTGCGCGTGTCCTTGCCATCATTGCCAAGACCCAGAAAGCTCTTCTGAAAGCGTTTGTGGCACTTAGAGGACCAGTTCCCCTCAATGCCACATAGCTGGCACACATGCTTACCACCAGCCCCCGGTAATGTCGCGCTAGCAGGGGGCCGAGGCAGGCGGCGATGGCAGCCCCGAAGGAGTCCTGGATGATGAAGAAGGGCGGCCACCCTTGGTGGCGGCGTTGGCCGAGAGGGAGCCCCCACTGCCCCTTGAGCGGCGCGACTCGACCCGCTGTTCCGTGAGAAGGAGGCGGGAAAAGACCTCATGCGCCATCATGGGGTTCGAGTTGCCCCGCTCGTTCATGATCTCGACCAAGGCGTCGTACTCCTCATCGAGACCATTGACAATGAACAAGTTAAACTCGGAGTCGGTGAGGGGCTATCCGATGGAGGCCAATGTGTCGGCAAGGCCCTTGACCTTGTTGTAGAACTCGGTGGCCGTGGAATCCAGCTTTTGACACTCACCAAGCTGGCGATGAAGCGCGGAGACACGAGCCTGTGACTGTGCCGCAAACGAGCGCTCGAGGATGGTCCATGCCTCATGAGACGTCTTGGCGAAGACAACAAGTCCGGCAACAGCCGGAGTGAGCGACCCCTGGATGGAGGAGAGGTTCGCCTGGTCCTGCCCTGTCCAAACACGGTGTGCCGGATTGTAGACCGGGCCGTGCATGCTATCCACCAGCGCAGGGGGACATGGGAGAGAACCGTCGACGTAGCCCAGGAGATAATGACTCCCGAGAAGCGGGAGAACCTGCGCACGCCAGAAGATGTAGTTGTCTGCTGACAACTTGATGGTGATGAGGTCCCCGAAGTGAAATGGCGGCGGCGACAAAGAGCCCGCGGAGTAGACTGCCGGAGGCGGATACGCCGTAGAGGCAGAGGCCGCGGTTGCAGCCACCGTCGCAGCCGCAGGAACAGGCGATGAAGGAGCCGAGGCCGAGGCAGTGAAACCGGCCATCATGGACGACAGAGGCACCACCAGCGCGAGGGACGGGCCCCCACTGGCCGAGGCGATCGGCGCGAAGGACGGGGCGATCGGCGGCTGGCCCCCACTGGTCGGGGCGAGCGGCGCGTCGCGGAGAGAGGCGGGAGCTGCGTCGCTGAGGGAGGCGGACGAGGGAGCGCCCGCTGTAGCCCTAGCAGGATACGACACGACCGGAAGCCCTGGCGACGAGGAGAAGAACGACCCGAAGCTCCTCGTCTCGATCGGGGCGGTGGAGGCCGCGGCGGCGTCGAGGGGTCAGGACAGCAGAGCCGCGAGGGAGGCTGGCAAGAAGCTAGCCGTGGTGGAGCCGGAGGCGGCGGAGCCCGACATGGCTGTGGCGGCGGCGGCGCGATCTCAAGGACGGCGGCGGCGCAACGCAGACGACAGGAACCGCAGCGGCTAGGTTAGGGTTTTAGGCGGAAGCGTGTTTACCTAGGCTGATACCATGTAAGACAATAAAATTGGGGGAACCGGCTCAACCCTCTAGGGATGGCCTATCTCATATATATAATGAAGGGGTACAAGTTACATCATAGATATGTGTACGTATACAACTACAGAGACTATACAGTAACATGCAGATAGTAATGACCCTGCACTTCTCCGGTGGGAAGTCATGCTCCAACAGGGGCACGTCGACGAGGATATCAGAAACCCGTCCCCCGTCGCTGCCGTGTCCATGTTGATCACCGTGCTCAGCCCCCAGCCGATCATGTAGATCTTCCTACCGATGCCCACAAACTGATACAGTGGGCCTGCCAACCACCACCCACTCCTTGGTCTCGTTCAACCACATCATCAGCTTTGTGCCGAGGGACTGGCCAAGCATGCAAAGCATCCTGTCCACGACGACCGTCAGGTCGGGCCAGCACAGGGTGTTTGGTTCTCCGTGCCCCTCCTGCTCTGGTGGACCTGTTTGTATATACCCGCAAAGTACATTCGGTTCCAGGGATTGGATCGGGCAACAGGGGAGGCTTTAAGGTATACAGGGTAAGGCCGATGGCGAAGCGAAGACCACCACGAGGGGAAGGCGACGGCGACCTGAAATGCCGCCAAGCTAGGACTGGAGGGACACAGATCCAAGCTGTCGTGGCTGTAGGCGTTTGGACATCGGCGAACCAAGCCGCCCGGCAGAGCACGCCAGCAGCCCAGAGACACCAGCGAATGCGGGTTTCGGGCCGCTAGGACCGGAGCAGCGCCAACAAGGACCCCGACACGAGGTGCCCCACACCTGCCACTACCACTGTTTCCTCTTCACTGCCGGGCTAGAACCGTCACCGCTACTCGAGGTGGAGGAAGGCCCGCCGAAGGAGGGGGGCTGCACAAGGCAGGCCACATGTGCCCCGCAACCAGCCGCAACACCTGCGCCCGACCACGGCAAGCAGCAGCACCAGCAGCAGGCTGGGCTGTGCGGCTAGTGGGGAGGGGATGGCTGCTGGGAAGGGCAGCCATGGTCGCGGCCATGACATGCCAGATCCGCTGCCGGACGAGCAGGAGATGGACAGCAGCTGGGAGGGCGGGTGCGCCATGGCTGGATCGGGGCCGGGGGACGCGGGAGGACCGGGCGACGCGGGGGACGTGGTTTAGTCCCATAATCGCTATGACATTACACTACACTAGTAGAGTGCCCGTGCGTTGCCACGGGCTTTTTTGATAGTTTGCAAGAGTTACATGTTAACTTTCTAAGGCCTCGCCCCGCCGTAGATCCAGACCCCTGCCACTGATTCGACCCGCCTAGGCCGCCGCGTCGCCCCATCGCGTTTGCCTCCGCCACGGCCGCCTCCGCCCCGCCTCCTCTCCGGCCGCCTCCGCCTCCGGTCCATCCTCCGCCCCGCCCGCCTCCTCTCCGGCCGCCTCGGCCTCCGGTCCATCCTCCGCCTGGCCCCGCTCCGTCCGCCTCCTCTCCGGCCCTGCTCCGTCCGCCTCCTCTCCGGTCCATCCGCCGCCCCGTTCCGTCCGCCTCTGCCCCGCACCGCACGTCGCCGCCCGCTCCGCTCGCCTCCGCCCGCGCCGCATGTTGCCGCCTGCTTCGCTCGCCGCCGCTTCCCCGATGGCGCCGAAGAAGACGCCGAAGGGCAAGTCCGATTTATTCGGCATGAGGGCGAAGCCCTCCGGGAACTTCGGACTGGAGTTCTCCGACGCCAGGCAGCGTTGGTGGCTCGACACATATCCCACCGCCGATGAGGTCGCGCATGCCTACGACGTGGCGGTGTGGCGTGCCGGATGGCCGAAGATGAACTTGAACTTCCCGGAAGTCGAGTCCCAGGCGGTGGCGGAGTGGCTCGTGCCGCAGGGCATCCGGATGGAGGAGATACCGGCTAAGAAGGCGAAGAAGAGACCGGCGGTTGTTGTCGCTCCGGGCGAGAGCGACGAGGCGGCGATGGCTTGGTTTGCGTGAGAGCATTCGAAGTACGTCCTGGCCGAGCTGGAGCACTACTGAAAGCGCGACGTCGAGGCGAAAAAGAAGGGAGTGAAGAAGGAGGACGAGGCCGGCCCCTCGACTGTGATCCCTATCGAGTCGTCGTATGAGGACTGGGGTGACACCGAGGAGGAGGACGAGGGGTGCGATGACCCGACCAAGGACGAGTTCTGGGAGCAGTTTTGCAGCTCCGACGACGAGGAGTAGTTTCATCTAGTAGTTCGAATAAGTAGTAGTTGAATTTGTGTATGAAATTATGTTGAATTTCATGTTTGAACTATGTTGACATGAAGTAGTAGCTGGCCGTTTTAATCTTCGTTTTGGACCATCTGTTGGAGTTGCTCTTTATTTTACATCCCTGTTTTGGACCATCCGTTGGAGTTTGAGCCTTTTTTGAAGATGTAAAAAGCACTTTTTGGTGCTCCAAATTTGCACCATCACCGATTTGGACCACCAAAATTTAGACCGTCTATTGGAGATGCTCTTAGACAGAGATAAGAACCACCAGATCTCATCGCAACAACCGAACTTGTTATAGTCGCGTTTTATTCTATCACCCTAGATCCGCCGACCACCGTCTTTTTTTTGTTCTTTATTATTAATGTAAGTGGACTTTGGGGACATTTAAGTTATTAACTTTATCTACTTTAATTTTATTTTCGATTTTAACTTTCTTTTGGTCGCAAATTTGGAGATGCGACGGCTACGTTGATGCAGAAAACCACATTCCGGCTATTAACCGGTCTGTTTTCACAACACAAATAAACAAAATCCCGACAAAACGTACGTCTGTTTGTTGTCGTGCGCGGTAGAGTTGGCCTAAGTCTTAGGCAGTTTTGGCGTTGAATCATTGTTGTCCCTTGGATCTGGAATGGACGTTGGATGTATAGGCGCATATTACACAAGGCAAGTCACCTGATCTCAGTCCACCGCAGCTACTGCTCTCATTTTCTCCCCTCACACCCGCTCCTCTCTCTCACTCTCAGGCTCTCAGCCACTCCTCTCCATGGCGCCCCCCCCCCCAAGTCATCTGGCCCCTCCTCTTCCCGCCACGGCGTTGACTGACCCCTCCTCTCACCACCTCGGTAGCGAGCGCTCATATATATGCGCATACATGCACTCCTATGAATGCACACACGCACATCCTACCCCTATGAGCACCTTCGAGAGACTGAACCGGCATATCAAGCTTGGAATGAGATACTTGTCATAGTATGTTTGTGCACGTACAATTCATGCATGTATCTATGCATGATTGGCTTATCCACCTTCTTGACCTCATCTCCCATGAGCATCCCATCATCATTGTTCTTGTCACGCCTGTTAATGTCACACACACCCAAACGAATTTATTTTTAGTAGATTCGATTGATTTAGTCCAAAATGGTGATGCAAACATAACTTCGCCCAACAATGTGGAGTTAAAGGTTCCCGCAAAAAAAACTACAAATCAAAGATGTGGCCAATTGTCTCCATAAAGAACTCCTTGAGCTTATCCTTGTTAAGGCATTCGTCCAGCTTGATGTTCCTCTTGAGCATGGATGACAAGGTCTTTTGATCGATGGATGGGTACAGGGTCGAGGGAATCAATTCAGTTTTACTGGGAGGGAGAAAAACCAGCGGGGAGGAATGATGGTGTGAGATGAGGCGGAAATAAACTATGGACGCCAGCCTACCAACTCAACAATTCAAAAATAAGCCTGTGGCAACCATGAAGTGTTCTTAGTTAAATCCCATGAGGGCATGCCATTGAACAAAATTCAAATGAACCAATTAAGCTCACGTACACAAAAGCATGCCCTCATCCATGAAGCGTGTGGAGATCCGACAGAATAAATACCAAAACAAAGTGTTATTAGTTAGATGCCCATGCGTTTCTATGACTACAATGCAAGTATGAGTTTCTAGAACTACTTCTTTAGACTGTAATATTGTCCAATGGCATGACATCTGGTAAAAAAATTTCTGCCCCAAAAATCAACATGTTGGTGTTTAAGCATAAGGACATTCAATAATCAAGGAACTGATGGTAACGAATAAATATCAGTGATATAATTCATTCCTTTGCAAAGTTGTGAAGTAGCAGCACATCACATCACAGAAATCACAAGGGTGCAAAAAAGATAGTGTCACAACATTACTGACTACCAAGAAATTAATAGATGGATGACAGATGTGGAGGCAAATCACTGCAGTTCTCACTGCCGGCACAAGGTCTGGACAACACATAATCGACAAGCACAACTTTCGCCTTCAGGACCATTCCTCTCCATCATCTCCGACCTTGTTATAAGAAACTGAAAACAAAACTATGAGTAAATGAATACATGAACAAAGAAGAGATATCAATAAGAAATTACTTCTATGGTTTCGCATATAGACTTTGTAACTCCTTGCTCCACCGTGGAAAAACAAAAGGCACTTGTACCATACTTACCTCATCCTTCATTTCTTATTTTTTTTCATCAAGCAATCCAAACTTGATGTAAAAAAATTAAGAAATGAATGACGAGGTAATAAGATGGAGTGCTGCTAAGGAACACCGCCTCCTCCCTGCATTGAAGGGCCTCGGCCGCGCAACAAAGATACAACATCGGTCATGTGGTTGGGGTGCGTGACTGTGAATGACCCAACACTGGTAGCAGAATAGTATACAAATAACCTTGTTAGCTGCGACCTTGCTTTGAGGCACTGGTCTCAGACAATCCAGGAAAACTATGATCTGGATAATACCAACTCCCTCCAATAAAAGCACTGAAAAAAACAGTTGTACGAATAGTAAGCATGATCAATATAAAAATAAGTGTACGCATGGTAAGCATGATCAATAGAAGAAAATAAAACAGAAATCGCTCTCCGATGCCAGTGAGGCGCAAGCTGGTCAGTGAGGCGCAAGCTGGTAATATACATATACACGTGGCAGAAGAGACAAGAGACGACCTTGAACCATGCCTCCTCTCCTGCACACCTTGTGCACGGCTCAAGCCCGATGTCGCCCATCCTTTGTGCGCCTTGCTGCTCTGGTGGCGGCATGCGAATGCGGGGAAGTATTTCGCGTGAGGCATGGTCAGGTTCTCGCAGCACCCATGCTCGGGCCTAACATCAGGAGCTCAGCGGGGTTGGGATGGTTGGAAGAGAAAATGTGTGAAAGTTACTTGCCTACATCAAGTCACTGTAACTTGAGCATCCTAATGTATGACCTGCTTACTTGAGGGGACAAAGAGAGCCCATGGAATGAAAGTTCCTTGGATAATATTGAGTTTCCATCAATGTTTCCAAAGGGGGATTATTCCAGGTAACTGGATTTCAGGGAAGAGCATGATTCTGAGGTTCTCCGACCGCAACCTCTGTTAATATTTTATTTTCCCATTGTTCCTGCATTTTACTCCATGTACTGCAAATTTTGCGAGTTAGTAAATAATTAAGTAAACCAATATCTAAAATTTATGGCATAGCCTATATGAACATAAATAGTGAATAACATTTTACGTGCTTCTACTATTTTTGCTCTCTAATTCATAGGTACTTGTTATATTCAGTTTGTCACGATGAGATATGCTAATAAGCACGGTGTGGACATAATTAAACCTCATCCGTTGTTCACAACTTTGATTTATTTACTTCTCTCTCTGTCATGAGATAGGGCAATAACCACAAAGGTGTACGCTATTGATCTGCTATTCACATCTTGCTGTCAGGTTGCTCAAAGTCTAAACTAATAATATAATGCTACATTATTCTCAACTAAAACCATGCCAACTTCTGAACTCCAGGCTGCAGAGGTGTAGGTTGCTTACTACCTAAACGAAACTGATGAGTTCAAGAAAGATTAATTATACCATTAATCGATTATGAGCATGCATGTAGCACATCTTTCAGTTACATGCATCAAATTAAGGTTATTTAGCTTATACCCAAAATTGTACTGCATAGCAGAATGTATCTCAGCTAATGATCGTGGGTGGAAACCCCATAAGACCAGGATACACCTGCTTAGCTTGGATGAATGATATGGAGTTGAAAGCTCTGTAAGATATAAATTAGTTCATGCAAATTGAAGTTATATGGAACAATTCTGGAGCAAGCAGAGAGAACAAGCGCTAGCTAAAGGATAGAACAACATAATATATCCATGAAGATTTGCTCAATATAGCAGTGTTCATTCTTAGCCCGGTGAGCTTGTAGTACCTGAGGAATGTGCGGCATAAAGTCCCTCTATAACTCCCAATCATGTGGGTTGAGTAATAACATCCTGGATATGTAGACAAAAATTATACCATAAAATATTTGTTTACAAAACAGCTATTATACACATCAGGAGATGAGAAACTACTAAACTGAATCCAACCTTTGTTGCATTAATAGAAGCATTTCGAAATGTTGATTAATGGACAATAAAATAGGAAAGCCATATTTCTCCAACTTTAAAAACAAGTGATCTTGATATGTATGTACATAATCTAGAGCCCGGCATCTATCCTTCACCTTGATATCAATTATCAAACAGATGTCAGATATACAACTACTTTCCCGAAATGCTAAATGATTCAAACTATTTAAGAGAACCGCAGCAGTCAATCGAACATGAAACAATGGAGATATGAACCAAATACTATGTGTAAACATATTATAAACCTTTGTATCCCTTGAAGCTTCAGGGATATCTCATCAGCTATGTTGCGTGCCAGTTGCAGGAAAAGGGCCATAAGGACCCCTTGGTTTTGAGGAACAGGGTTCGCTCCACACAGCCCTTGCAAATCAACCTGGCCGAATGGGCATTTAGAGTATCAGGTATCCACAATTATACATATGGTAACTAAAATGGTGTATGACTTAACAAAACTGAGAAATTCTAGACCTTGCCAGGTTGAAAGCCAAGCTCATTTATACATTTCAAAACTCTCTTTTAAAATAAGTAATAACTTTGAAGGCATACATGTAACTATGTTCTACGTGTACAGAAATAATTCTCTCGTGAGGTTGTACCATATAACATAAATTTTCAGTCACTTGGTTCAGTTATGTAGAGATGGTGTTCTCATTTCCAGTTTCTAGTGGAGACAGAATAAACAACTTTCTTAGGTTCTCCAAGTAGTATGATTGGTACCAGGCTCCTGTAGCTTCAACGATTGATGGTTGAAAAACTGCAAACACACTCAAGTGCTAGAAAAAACAAGCAACACAAATAGAAGTTCCCTCGGTTAGCAATATAGTGTACCGCTTAAAAAGAAACTTGGATGCTTAACTGAATTTTGTCTATGCTTCAGTTTTAGAAGCCTAATTGGTGCTAGGCATTTGAGAAGCTTACCCCATCTGATGCACATGATTTACAACTACAAGAAGAGATGTTAATACAAATATTCATTCTACTCTAATGCGGAAAAGAACAATAAAACTGGAACATAAGCAGAAAGATAAAATGAGCACCTACTGAGTCACCTGTATGCTATGGATCTTCCGCCTCACAGACTCTGTTGACCTGCTTAGTGCACGGCAACGACGCTGCTTCTTCTGATGCATCCGGTCTTGGGCTCCATGACCTAATAAACCACTGATTACTCCACCACTGCTGCCCTGCTAGCCTTTAAAACCAACATCTTCCACATTGCGCCAAAGAGGAGCAGAAAACACAGACTAAAGACTTGCATATGTGTATAGCAGAGGCAAACATATATTCTGCATATATTTTTGAACTCGAGTTTGGGCTCTCAGGGGTATTCTTCCTTCATCCTGTCCCACCAGGCTCTCAGTTTCTCTCTTACAGGTAAATACTACGTTTTCGATACAACATTCGGTTTAACCTATTTGGGTTACATATCAACAATATAAGGCAAGACTAAAATGGGAAGCATATTTTAGTGCACTGGGAAAGAGTAACATAAGAGGAAGTATGGCAAACCATCTTACATTCCGAGGTGAACAATGAACTATATCCACAGCTTTCTGATTGTTCAAGTGCTCCTATAGTCCATCTGACGCAAATATAACAAACTGATATTCTGCACAGTCTATGTTCTTCAATGGATGGTTCGGGACAAAGAATTGGATTATGGAAAGGCCTTCGAATATGGAACCAGGCCATAAGGGCTCATGTTTAAATTCCGAACTTTTTAGGTAGGTGTGGCCAATCATTCTGGAAACCTGATACAAAGAAAAAAATAGAGCACGAGTAATTATTATGTGAGATATGTCAGAAGACATCGATCTTGGGACTTTGTACAAATGGTATGCTCTTGGCATGATTAATCCATGAAATTGGGCGCAAATTGAAACCTTTATCAAATAAACTCCTGGCCCAGGCTTACACAGAGGAGTATTTATAGACATCATCAATTTTACAGAGGCCGACAAAATGAAATACCTGAATAATGCCCTTCATGCGCCAAACTTTGTGCTTCAGGGCCATGATCCGGGGGTCATTTGGGTGTACGCTCATCCCTTGCAGCCGGAAAGCTCGCGTTATGCTCAGATGACAGCTGAGCTGCCTTAATGTCTTTGACGCCCCTTTCGACCCTCCCAGGGACAACACAGGAATCACCAGTGTTTGCTATGTAGAGGACCCCTTCATTGATAATGCCAACCAAACAACATGACCCAACCGAGGAGATCTGCGGTTTGACGATCCATTGCTTCCTCACGTGATTCAGAAACACCTCCTCCATGGCAGCGTAGGATCTATGGAGGATGTCGGCCGAGAGGTCTGTTGTTCCATCGCAAACTCTGCATTGAAGTAATCATCAGCCAGCTATAACTAACAAACCAATTGAAAGTCTGATGATTCATTCATCTAAAATGACAAACCACCATATCTAACTTATTGAGGAAAATCCATGAAGGAAAGAAAACTCAGAAAAATACATACGTTCTAAAACATGCATCTTTTTCATACTAAATCAGTACCCACCTTTACCCATCGATACTACCTATTTATTTTGATGAGCTGTAAAACCTTTAAGGAATTTGTTTGCTTCTATAAATTATAGAAATAATATTTTATGAAAGATGCATTGAGGTACAGGGTCATAGGTAAGCACAGAGTAGGTAACTAACATGAATTGGATCTTGTAGGCCCCTATAAATATCTGTCTCAAATCTTAAAAGCAATCCAACTCTTAGACAGACATAAAAACATTGTTAAATTAAATGCCTTAAAAACTACATGGATGAAATTTTGTATCGACCTTAACAACTATCAAGGCACACACCAAAAATGCCTATTACAGGATAGGAATTTGTTGCTTCCCTCCTTGCAATCAAATTCTGACAAAAGAATGAAGTACCGCAACGATCAATCACATGAAGGACTTGAAATCTGCACTCGTTGTTCACCATTGGTGACGTTCAGTTTCCTATCCCTGGTAACCCATACAAAAGAAATAGAGTTATTTACACTGCAAAATTTAATATTTTTTATATTGATAAATCATGAGAACTTAGTCAGAAATCTTTGCATGAGCTTACAAGAGTGTGAAGGTGGACTGTACAGGAAATAATGAAGTGGCAGTGTGGACGAAACGTCAATCCAACCAAATGCTATACCTGGTGGTTATCTTCGATATTTTACTTCCAGTAATTCTAACAGACTAAAAGATAATCATGCTAATTAGAAACCAAAGAGGATGAGAAGACCATGGATCAGAGCAGAAGCCATACCAGGAGGTTGCCACAAGATTGAGGCACTCGGAATAGGGTCATTCCAGACAGGGCAAGCACCTTGATAGAGGAAGTGTGAGAAACCCGACCCCCTGTTTGGAAGTGGTCACGCCGGTCCTTGGTGGTGGTGGCCGTCCCAAAAGACGACGAATCTACTATCCTCGATGCCCGTGGTTATTGGCGTTGGTTCGCACGGGGAAGCACATGGTACAGCAGCTGCGCGGCATGGGAGATTGACGCGTGAAGGCGAGGAGAGGCCGACGGATTGTGGGGGCGCCAGTGTCAAGCTGTGAGGAAGCATCACCGGGTTGCGTGAAGAGAAGTTGGTCACACCGGTTGGGAGGCCGGTCGATGTGTATCCCCGTGATCCAGCCAAGGAGCCGTTGCGCTTGGCAGGGGAAGGCCCCACCGACGCCATGGAAGAGGACACCATGGCCGCCGCCACTATGATGAGCAGACGACAGTCAGCCCCTATGGGGCCCACCATAGAAGATGTCGACGCCAACAGGGACTTGGCCGAAATCACCTACATCATCCTGGACATGGCGTGCCTTGATGTTGAGCACCTTCATGGTGGGCATCCTCGCGGCCCCTTGAACCCACAACAGCTTCTCCTTGCATCCCCATCGCTCTTTGATCTATTGCATCCAAAGCCCGCGATCCCTCCTTGCAAAAACAAAAACAGAAGGCAAAAATCAAATGTACCTAAAAAGGACGGAGCTATCATCCTACTGCAGAAAAGAGTAGCCACTCATGAGTCATGACTCATCCAACAGTGGCAAGCAGCAACAAACACAGTCAGGACTGTGTGAAACATGCAATGCACATAATTTCACAGCTTTCGAACAGTAGCAAGCACCAGCACACAATCAGGACTTTTCGAAGCATGCAGCAGTGCATCAGCACACAATCTATAGCAACAACAGGGAAGCCGGATACAAAGTCGGCAAGAGCCGCACCTCTTCCCCACAGGAGACAGCTGGTAAGCCTCATCGTCGTGCATACCGAACTTGCCGCCGCCATAGCCGCCGTCCAGGCCCGCGTCATCCGCCAGGCTGCCGCGCAGCTCCAGCCCCTCCAGCGGCACCTTGCCGACCCGAGTCGAAGCGCGAGTTCTCTGCAGAGGAAGCAAAAAAAAAATCTCCATTGGTGTGGTGCGAGAAGGAGAGAATTCGCCCGGACCGCCCGCGAGTTACACAAAATTCAGCGGAGGTACGCGTAGATGCGAAACTGACGGTGACCTGCCGGCGAGCCGCCGTCCTTTCCCTACCTACTCCTCCTAGCCAGGCTCACCTTCCCGCAGCGCCCCAGGAAGCCCAACCCGTCCGCGCCCGTCTTCCTCGGTCCCGAGCGCCTCCTCCTCGCCGCGCACATCATGGGGGTTCCTCGTCGGCGCCGCGCTCCCGGCGCTCTACATCCTCGATGGCCTCCGGTCCGGGGACACCACGGGGATCACCGCCAAGAGTGAGAGAGAAGGTGGGGGCTGGGCGACGCCGGGATCGGGGGAGCAGATGGGGGGCGGGCGGCGCCGGGAGCCGGGGAGGAGGTCGGCGGCTGGCGGCACCGAGCGGCGGCGAAGGGATCCAGCGGTGGTGGTGAGGGGAAGAAGGGCCGCGGCGGCTAACGAGGGCACAGAGTTGGGCGACTGTTTCTCGCTCGAGGGCAAGAGACCTCGGTTGTACGTGCGGGTGGTTGGTTTGTGATTTTTTTTCGCTGGTTAATTTTCGCCGGTTTATTTTTGCTGGTTTGTTTTCGTTCGTGACAGATGGGTGCGACGGGAGGTTAGGCGCGTGGGGGCGGGTGTGGGACTCGATCGTGGGGTTTTCTTTGGTTTTTCGCGGCTGAGTGGGAGGTGGGAGGAAGTACCAAAGAAGTACCAAAAAAGACCGGGTGAGGTGGGACGAAAATAAAACCCGGAACGCGACCTACCAACTGAGAGATTAGGAGTAGAGATATGCAACAGAGAAAACAAACAGAGAACAGAGGCTGATGGAGTACCTAGCACTAGGCATTGGTGCTGCTTTGCTCCGGTGACTTGAAGAAGCATTGCAACAGTACACTTAAACATTAGCATTCTTTAGCCAACTACAACTGACCATAAGAAATAACCCCATGGTATCGATAGAAAAGTCTTACCGTTCTGAGCATGGAGGCTCCATAACTTGATATACGAAAAAGGGTTTCCCTCCCGCTTTGTATTACAAAATAACCAATCGATACAGCCAACAATAGATGTCGGGGCGGAAGCAGCACAGACCAGGAACGATTTCAAGGGGGGACGAGGGGGGGCGAGACCCCCCCTAACGATCATGTTTCCCCTTAGGGGAACGTTTAAAACCGGCGCGCCGGCCGAATCGTTGCGCCGGTCTCACTCGCGCAGCGCAACATATTTTATTGGACCCACACACCGCTTGGCTACCTTATCTACTCAGTCACGCATGCGATGCGCTCTCCTCCACTCCTTTTTCTTGTGTCCCCAGAACATATCTGTACTAGTTCATCTCTATCTACATCCTCGTCGGCGCGGCACACAACTCCCATCCCCCACTTCAAACCATTTCATTTCTTACCGATGTGAGAGTCACCCTGGATTGTGGTGTGCCAGCCACGGCGGCGCCCGGCGTTGACTACTCCGAGCGGCCAGCGCGGCCGCACAACTCTGCTTCCTCGCGCTGGAGTTAGTGCTGTGCTGCCACCGCCGGCGATGAGGCGGACAAGCTTTTTGGTGCTGCAATCAGTTGCGCCCTTCGACGGCGGAGTTGCATCCGTGCGCGCCGAAGCTGGAACGGCGTTTTTGGGAGATGCAAGGTCGGTTCTTTTCCTGCGATGCGATTATTGCTGGAAGCGTAGCCTTTTTTGCTGGAACCCGAGTAAATTTTTGCTTCAAACATTCACGGGAGTTCCTGGTTGCTCGTGTCGTTTTTGCTGGAACCGTAGTTTTCTTTTGCTGGAACTAGTGTTTGGTTTTGCTTCATCTGACCACCAGCGTTTTGATTGAGCTTCAAGGTTGAGTTGTTGCTGACACGATTTTTTGCTGGAATCTGCGTTATTTTTCGTTGGATCCAGGGTAAATTTTTGCTTCAAACATTTTACTAGATTTCCTAGTTGCTCAAATTGTTTTGCTGGAACCAGAGTTATTTTTTGCTGGATCCAAATAAACTTTTGCTTCAAACATTTTACAGAGTTCCTAGGTGCTCAGATTGTTTTGCTGGAACTGAACCTTTTTTTTGCTGGAACCAGTTTTCTATTTTGCTTCAAGTGACCACCGAAGGTTTTTTTGGTGCTGAGATGTGTTCTTCGTTGGAATATAGCAGTGCAGGTCGGCGGCCGCGACGAGCCAGAGGGTGGCGACGTGATGGGCGGCGACCTCGCACGGCTTGGCGGACGACAATGGCCATCGTTTTTTGCCGGGAGGACGCGGCACCAGCAGGGACGCGACCTATGCCCGGGATAGAACGAGCGTTGACCAGATCTGACGGTTGAGGAAAGATTAATATTTATATTTTTCTCTAGCCAATTGGTTCAATTTGTCAGTCATGTGAGCATGACTCAAATGCAATAGATGTGCAACCTAGCCAAGAGAACAACCCCCCCTAACGATCATGTTTCCCCTTAATAGCGATTGGTTAGTAGCAGTTTGGACGATCAATTTATATTTTTCTCTAGCCAATTGGTTCAATTTGTCAATCATGTGAGCATGACTCAAATGCAATAGATGTGCAACCTAGCCAAGAGAACAACCCTAGTCCTGCTGAAGATGATGCTGAACCGAGATTGTCCAAGCCTTGTATGTCCCCATCAACAAATATGTTAGCCTATATAAAGGGTATCATCGGAAGCACCATCACCATGAGCGACCATGGAACTATGCATGACATCCTCTATGCCTTCATGGTACGACCCTTCTCAACAACTTCAAATCTCTAATTTAATTCGTCTAACATGAATGATCATTGATTGATCGACATGAAAACTGGATTTGAATAAATTATTTGTAGTACAGTGTGCCAAATTTTTCTAAATAAATTCAAAAACTGAATTTGTCTTTATCAAGATAGACAATTTGGTAGTATTCTTCTAGTGTTTACATCAACGAAAACATGATTTCAGTTGAGGCATTTTTTACCGTTTAAATGTTCTATAGTTGGGTCGGATTCCTGGTTTTAAATAGCCAATAGCGGGTTGTTAGCGGATTGAGGTCCGCGTAGCGAAATGCGGATAACGGGCGATATTGCGTGCGCTATATCTGCGTAGCGGATTTGTAAAAACACTAGATTATTGTTTATATTTCTAGATCATTAAAAAAAAATAATGACATTAAATTTGAGCAATACCAGACGCTATTGGGCTAGCGGTATTGCGGGCGGAATAGTGGATGCTATCTCCGCTATATGAAACTGATGCTCACTAGTCCGTAAGAGCTCAAGTGTATAGCTCTCCCCCCTATACCAAATTCCTGGCTCCGTCCCTGGCACAGACACACCCAAAAAAAATAAGAGTGAAAATACAAAAGAAAGAAACGCCGACAACGGCGGATCGACAAAAACATGAAGAAGCCTCACGACCACTGCGCCCACCGGAGATCTCCCACCAAGCTCCTAGACTCCGAAGCGCTGGTATCAATCAACACCTCCAAGAAGGGACGCGACGATGCCGACGCTGCTGCCAAGGGTTTCCCCCGGTACACGACGAGGAGAGGAGAAGGGTAGCCCCCGACACCCTCCAGGAAGGTCCGGCAGCACCCTCAGGCGCCACTGCATCGGCGTCGGCCAGTCCGACAGGGATTTCTACCGATCCCGACCTTCACCTCGGGCGCTCCGAAGCCCGCCACCAAAATCGACCACCACCCTGCGCCAACATGGTCTTGAAGCTTCTCACGCCGTCTCACCACGACACCACGAAGTGAGGCCTGCACAACGAAGAAGAGGAGCCAGGACTAGAGGCAACAGCATCGTCAGCACGTGGGAGGGCCCAACCTCCACGGTCAACGACAGTAGCCGACCGGACGCAATAGCAGGAGTACACCAGGCCCGGCCGGGCCCCCCAAGGCCCGTAAAGCTCCCGCCTTCGCGCTACAGCAAGCACGCCGACGGCGTCGCCGCCCCCGGTCCGAGCTGCTCCACCTCCACACCACGCAAAAGACAACGAAGCTGCGCCGGTGGCCGACCCGCTAGGACCCTGATGGGAGCACCCGGATCTGGCCTGCGCGCGGGCGGAAAAGGGAGAGGGAAGGGAGGAGCGGGGGAAGGGGCACCCGGATCTGGCCTGCGCACGGCGGGGCTCACCGGATCCGGCCGGGATCAGGCGGGGAGGTGGCGGTGGCGACGAAGGTTAGGAGCGAGAGGACAAGAGCTAGACTTGGATATAGCAGCTGAAAGATAGTAGGGCAGGATGGCAGAGCATTATAGGCCACAAAGAGCTGCAAATTTCCTAGAGATTTTCCCTCGGAAACAAAACCTCCTAAATGATCAAAGTTTGCTCGTCATCATACACTCGCTTCTTAAAATCCACTACACAACTGGAGCTGCACACTTTGAGAAATAAAAGGATATCATTTGCGTTAACAGTTATACCAACAATCAGATATCATTTGACAGAAAATAAGCAAGACAATGGAGATACAGTGAGTAAAGAAAAGGCAAGTCGAAAGCTCACAGTCCTTTTACATGTATGTTATCTCAGATTTGGATCAAACTTCAGAGACCCACATGGAAAAGTAAGCAATCTGTGTATTGAGAATAAAATAACCGCTTTATTTGCAAATTGGGAGACTGGAATCATAAGCACACATACACCTAGTGTTTTTTTAGTCTTGAACATACAACTAGCTGACCCACGCTATCTACTTCGCTAGCTCAGCACAATGGCTTTATCATGGTCATTTTTAGCCGAACAGTTTGTTCAAATTTACGGTAACTACTGGTGTTCTCAGTTACTGCAAGCTACCCGCAACAATATGAGGCCATTTTTCTTTGAATAAATATCGATTGTTGCGATTTTCCGTGTTTCTTCAATGGATCTTCTAACAAGGCAAGTGTGGCAGCTTTATTATGGTAAAAAAAATTCGAGGGTTACAGTCGAGAGGCACCAACTCCTCAATAGATGGTGGCCTACGCTCAAGCTATACAACAGTAGTACTCTAATTATGATCCTATTAATCAGAAGAGTTATGGAAACAGAGGAGCTACAATTCATTAACAAAAACACAAAGCTGTCAACTCAATCAAAAGTTGCAAATTCACCGGTTTTTCTCCTTCGGTAAGAACAGAGGAGATTCTTTCCCATCGCTGTTTGTCTGTCCGTCGTTGCGAGCCAACCGACAAATCCATGAAACTTGTAGGTATTACATTAAGATCAGAGTGGCGCAGCAGAAGCATGGTGGGCCCATAACACATAGGTCCTAGGATCTATTCCTGGCTCTGATAAAAAAAAATCATTTCTCTCTGTAAATTTCGGTTTGCCTTTTTTTTTCATCAGTTCCTAGTTACTTTGTTCATTAGTTTCTAACCATCCGATATCATTTGACAGAAAATCAGCAAAACAAAGGAGGTACATTGCGCATTTAAGTAAAGAAAATGCAAGTCGGAGGCGCGCAGTCATTTAAGGATTTACATAATCACACCCGTTTACATGTATGTTATCTCAGATTTAGATCAAACTTTAGAGACCCACATGGAAAAGCAAGCAATCTTTGTATCCAGAATAAATTAACCACTTTATTTGCAAAATTGCCAGAATAGAATCATAAGCACGCATACACCTAGTGTTTTTATATCTTAAACATACAACTAGCTGACACACCCTCTCTGCTTTACTAGCTTAGCACAATGGCTCTATGATGGTCATTTTTGGCATAACAAGTTGTTCAAATTTACAAAAAGTACTAGTGTTCTCAGTTACTGCAAGCCACCAGCAACAATATGAGGCCGTGTTTGTTCAATGGATCTTCCAACAAGGCAAGTGTGGTAGCTTTATTATGGTAATTATGATCCTACTGACCAGAGGAGTTACGGAAACAGAGGAGCACAAAGCTGTCAACTAAATCAAAAGTTGCAAATTCACCAGTTTCCTTCTCCTTCCGTGAGAACAGAGGAGATTCTTTCCCATCGCTGTTTGTCTGTCTGTAATTGCACGCTAACCAACAAATTTCTGGAAACTTGTGCTAATTAGATTATGATCAGAGTGGCGCAGCGGAAGCGTGGTCGGCCCATAACCCACAGGTCCCAGGATCAAAACCTGGTTCTGATATATATTTTCTCATTTTTTTAGCTTTTTAGATCTTAATTATTTCGATTTGCCTTTTTTTTGTTCATCAGTTCCCAAGTATTTTTTTGTTCCGGTTAGTTTTCCACTGCCATGTTCACTTATATCGAACAGAAAGATGGACTAATTCGAGATTTCGCACTGCATATGTTCATTTAAATCCAAGCAGAGTAGTCAAAGCTGATGTTTCTCTGAAACTCCAGTGATAGTGCAGAAGGATGCTTGTACTGATTTAACTGGGACTGAACTAGGTCAACAACATGTAGTACAATTAACTGATTCGACCTCAATACTTTTCACAAAATCAAGAACATATCATTTGTGGTTACAGTTATAGTAAGAAACGCAATGCCATCACGCGGCATTAATTCAAGAGGTTCGAAACTTTGAACGTTGGTGCACATGTAAACTATAGCCATGTTTGTTGACGTTGCACTTCGGAATAGTCGCTTTGTCCTTGTTTGTTGCAGCATTCAGTATTGGGTTGCTTAATTCTGGAGGGGCACCACAAAGCGTCAACGGTTCTTCAACAATTACGTCACCTTCTGTCGGAGAATAAAGGTCACAAGGGGAAGAAAAAAAAAGGCCAGAACAACTGTAATGTGAAGTTTGGTGAAGAAATGATGTCTGGACCATACACACCATGTCCACTCGTTAACCTTCTATAAATAACTGCCTTACGTGCATTGCAGAATCATGTTTAGTTGCTAGAGGGAGAAAGTATGACCAAGTGTGTGAGGAGGCCAACAATGATGAGCATGATGAGTGCAATTTCCTAGGGAATGAGATGCATTGGGAATTTGAAAGGAACTTCGACGGAGCGTTCATCTAAGGAGTCCTCTTCTAGAGTTATCGTAAGCACATGCCCGACTCTACACTACTGAGTTGGCGCAATTTAGTCTAGATAGTGCCGAGTTTGAGATTACTTACCAGAGTGATGGGGTTGAACTGTGCAAGCCACAGAGTAATCTTGGTCATTACCTCCTCTGTAAACCCAGTCCACCGATGCCAAGTACTTTCGAACGACGGTGAGAAAAGGTGATGAACGACAATGAAGATTCTACTAGCCGATGCACTCTCGACGAGTTTCTTTACCCCAAGATGCACGATGCACCGCAGTGCAAACTGCAAAGCTAGCCAGCTTGCTAGCTAATTGATCCTTCATGTGTACGTAGGCCAATGGATTAGTGCATACAAGTACTCCCTATGTAAACTAATATATGATCTTTTAGATCACTAAAGTAATGATGTAAATGTTAAGCGACAGATATGCGTACACGGGTCCGGTTCAACCAGGACTCCTACACCGAACCTTAGACTAGGGTAGTTGTGATTTCATCTTATCTCCTGTAACTATCTCTATCTCTCTAGTCTATCTCTTGGGTTCCAAGTTAAGGATCCTAACCATGTAATCTATTCTGTACGCTATACGGGAAGTTGCGCCCCGCTCTATATAACACGCAGCCGTCGCCCTAGGCAGGGTACGACGTTCTCTCACATGGTAATCAGAGCCTACCTCTTCCATCTCATCTAGTTCCTCCATTGCCACAAACCTCCTACCATGGCCTCCTCCGGCTCCTCCAACTCAACCCACTCCGGCCAGATCACCGAGCGCCTCACCCGCACCAACTACATCCTTTGCTGCACCCAGATCACGCCGCAGCTCCGAGGTGCTGGTTTCTTCGGGTATGTTGATGGAAGCATACCCGAGCCGGCCAAAGTCGTCGTCACCAAGGACAAGGATGGCAAGGAGGAGTCCATCCCAAATCCGCTCCACCACGTGTGGATCCGGGAGGATCAACAGGTACTGGGATATCTCCTGAATAACCTCTCGAAGGAAGTGCTCGTGCAGGTCACGTCGATCGTCCATGCACACGAGCTCTGGTCAGCATTGGCGAAGATGTTCTCGTCGACCTCACTGTCCCGCGTCAACACCATCCGGGCGGCGCTCACCAACGCGCAGAAGGGCACACAATCCGTGGCCACCTTCTTCGCACACATGCGATCTCTCGCTGACGAGCTCGCGGCGGCCGGCAAACCCCTGGACGACGACGAGCTCATCTCCTACATCATCAACGCCCTGGACATGGAATATCAGCCACTGGTCTCTGCCCTTGATGCTCGTGTCATCTCGGTCACTCTTGACGAATTGTTCGCTCAGATGAGCAACTTCGATCAACGAGTGGCCCTCTTCCAAGGGGCTGGGACCGGTGGCGGATTCAAGTCCTCGGCAAATGTCGCCACCCGTGGGCGTGGCGGTGGCTCTCGTCCTCGTGGCCCTCCTCGCGGCAAGAGTAGGGGCCCTGGCGAGGGCAACACCAGCAGCAACAACGCATGCGGCGGCAGCCGATCCTCCTACTCCAACACCAAGGGCGGGCGGCGATCTAATGGCTCCACCAACACGTCTCGGCTTGATGCTATCCGCTACCAAATCTGCGGTAAGCTCGGCCACTCTACAAAGGACTGTTGGTACCGGTTTGATGAAGATGAAGATTCATCTCAAGATGAGAAAGTGGCCGGGGCTGCTGAAGCTTCCTACAGCGTCGACACAAATTGGTACGTCGACAGCGGTGCCACAAACCACATCACCGATGAGCTGGAGAAGGTGACCATGCGGGAGAAGTACCACGGCCAAGATCACATCCACACTGCCAGTGGAGAAGGTATGAAGATTGGTCATATTGGTCACTCAATTATTAAAACCCCTCATAGAAAAATTCATCTCAAACGCATCTTGCATGTCCCTAGTGCCAACAAAAATCTCCTTTCTGTCCACCGCATTGCCATTGATAATCATGTCTTTCTTGAATTTCACCCTTTCTTCTTTTTGATCAAGGATCAGGCAACGAGGAGGGTGCTATATCCAGGTAGATGCGTTCGTGGGCTTTACCCGTTGATTCCGGAGATTAGAAGATCCAATAAACAAGCTCTTAGTGTCACCAAAGTGTCTTCAACATGGTGGCACGATCGATTAGGTCATGCAAGTTTCTCTTTAGTTGAGCGTTTACTTAGGAAAAATAAACTCCCATATGTTGGGGATCATGATGTTGAAACAATTTGTGATTCGTGTCAAAGGGCCAAGAGCCACCAAATGCCTTATCCAATTTCTACAAGTATTTCTACCAAACCTTTACAACTCATCTTTTCTGATGTCTGGGGGCCTGCCCCCTCCTCTGTTGGTAGACATACATATTATGTGAGTTTCATTGACGACTATAGCAAGTTCACGTGGATCTATCTCCTTAAGAAACGTTCGGATGTTTGCCAAGTTTTTCTCAATTTTCAAGCTCTTGTAGAAAGAAAATTTGATAGTAAAATCCTTGCTCTCCAATCTGATTGGGGAGGGGAATATGAGAAGCTAAACTCATTCTTTCAGAAACTTGGCATATCTGTTGGGGAACGTAGCAATTTCAAAAAATTTCCTACGCACACGCAAGATCATGGTGATGCATAGCAACGAGAGGGGAGAGTGTTGTCTACGCACTCGTGAGACCGAAGCGAAGCGTTGACACAACGTAGAGGAAGTAGTCGACGTCCTCCGGTCCAACCGATCCAAGCACCGTTATTCGGCACCTCCGAAGTTCTTGACACGCAGACAGCTCGATGACGCACCTCGATATCCAATCCAAGAGAGGCTCCGAGGGGAGTACCGTCAGCACGACGGCGTGGTGACGATCTTGATGTTCTCCTGTCGCAGGGCTTCGCCTAAGCACCACTACAATATGACCGAGGTGTAATATCGTGGAGGGGGCACCGCACACGGCTAAGGAACGATCTCAATGATCAACTTGTGTGTTCTAGGGTGCCCCCCTACCCCCGTATATAAAGGAGGGAGGGAGGAGGTGGCCGGCCCAAGGGGGGCGCGCCATAGGGGAGGGGGAAACCTACTCTGTTGGGGAACGTAGTAATTTCAAATAATTTTCCTACGCACATGCAAGATCATGGTGATGTATAGCAACGAGAGGGGAGAGTGTTGTCTACGTACCCTCGTAGACCGAAGCGGAAGCGTTCACAACGTAGAGGAAGTAGTCGTACGTTCTCCTCGCGATCCAACCGATCCCAGCACCGTTACTCGGCGCCCCGAGTTCTTGACACGCAGACAGCTCGGTGATGCTCCTCGGGCTCCGATCCAGCAGAGCTGAGAGAGTTCCACAAGACGACGGCGTGGCAGGACGATCTTGATGTTCTATCGACGCAGGGCTTCGCCTAAGCACCGCCACGATATGACCGAGGTGGATTATGGTGGAGGGGGCACCGCACACGGCTAAGAAACGATCTCAAGGATCAACTTGTGTGTCCATGGGGTGCCCCTGCCCCGTATATAAAGGAGGGAGGGAGGAGGAGGCTGGCCTAGGAGGAGGCGCCATAGGGGAGTCCTACTCCCACCGGGAGTAGGATTCCCCCTTTCCTAGTCCAACTAGGGATCCTTCCATGTATTAGGAGTAGGAGACTAGGAAGGGGAAGAGAGAAGGGAAGGAAGGAGGGGGTGCGGCCCCTCCCCCTAGCCCAATTCGGACTAGGGCAAGGGGGGCGCGTGGCCTGCCTAGGGCAGCCCCTCTCTCTTTCCCGTATGGCCCATATGGCCCAATACTTCTCCCTGGCGAATTCCCGTAACTCTCCGGTACTCCGATAAATACCCGAATGACTCGGAACCTTTCCGAACTCCGAATATAGTCGTCCAATATATCGATCTTTACGTCTCGACCATTTCGAGACTCCTCGTCATGTCCCCGATCTCATCCGGGACTCCGAACTCCTTCGGTACATCAAAACCCATAAACTCATAATATAACTGTCATCGAAACCTTAAGCGTGCGGACCCTACGGTTCGAGAACAATGTAGACATGACCGAGACACGTCTCCGGTCAATAACCAATAGCGGGACCTGGATGCCCATATTGGTTCCTACATATTCTAAGAAGATCTTTATCGGTCAGACCGCATAACAACATACGTTGTTCCCTTTGTCATCGGTATGTTACTTGCCCGAGATTCGATCGTCGGTATCCAATACCTAGTTCAATCTCGTTACCGGCAAGTCTCTTTACTCGTTCCGTAAAACATCATCTCACAACTAACTCATTAGTTGTAATGCTTGCAAGGCTTAAGTGATGTGCATTACCGAGAGGGCCCAGAGATACCTCTCCGACAATCGGAGTGACAAATCCTAATCTCAAATACGCCAACCCAACATCTGCCTTTGGAGACACCTGTAGTACTCCTTTATAATCACCCATTACGTTGTGACGTTTGGTAGTACCAAAGTGTTCCTCCGCAAACGGAGTTGCATAATCTCATAGTTATAGGAACATGTATAAGTCATGGATAAAAGCAATAGCAACATACTAAACGATCGGGTGCTAAGCTAATGGAATGGGTCATGTCAATCAGATCATTCAACTAATGATGTGACCTTGTTAATCAAATAACAACTCCTTGTTCATGGTTAGGAAACATAACCATCTTTGATTAACAAGCTATTCAAGTAGAGGCATACTAGTGACACTATGTTTGTCTATGTATTCACACATGTATTATGTTTCCGGTTAATACAATTCTAGCATGAATAATAAACATTTATCATGAAATAAGGAAATAAATAATAACTTTATTATTGCCTCTAGGGCATATTTCCTTCAGTCTCCCACTTGCACTAGAGTCAATAATCTAGATCACATCGCCATGTGATTAACATCGATAGTTCACATCATCATGTGATTAACACCCATAGTTCACATTGCCATGTGACCAATACCCAAAGGGTTTACTAGATTCAGTAATCTAGTTCACATCGCTATGTGATTAACACCCAAAGAGTACTAAGGTGTGATCATGTTTTGCTTGTGAGACAATCTTAGTCAACGGGTCTTTCACATTCAGATCCGTTATGTATTTTGCAATTTTCTATGTCTACAATGCTCTGCACGGAGCTACTCTAGCTAATTGCTCCCACTTTCAATATGTATCTAGATCGAGACTTAGAGTCATCCAGATCAGTGTCAAAACTTGCATCGACGTAACCCTTTACGATGAACCCTTTGTCACTTCCATAATCGAGAAACATATCCTTATTCCACTAAGGATAATTTTGACCGCTGTCCAGTGATCTACTCCTAGATCACTATTGTACTCCCTTGCCAAACTCAGTGTAGGGTATACAATAGATCTGGTACACAGCATGGCATATTTTATAGAACCTATGGCCAAGGCATAGGGAATGACTTTCATTCTCTTTCTATCTTCTGCCGTGGTCGGGTTTTGAGTCTTACTCAATTTCACACCTTGTAACACAGGCAAGAACTCTTTCTTTGACTGTTCCATTTTGAACTACTTCAAAATCTTGTCAAGGTATGTACTCATTGAAAAACTTATCAAGCGTCTTGATCTATCTCTATAGATCTTGATGCTCAATATGTAAGCAGCTTCACCGAGGTCTTTCTTTGAAAAAACTCCTTTCAAACACTCCTTTATGCTTTGCAGAATACTTCTACATTATTTCCGATCTACAATATGTCATTCAGATATACTTATCAGAAATGATGTAGTGCTCCCACTCACTTTCTTGTAAATACAGGCTTCACTACAAGTCTGTATAAACTATATACTTTGATCAACTCATCAAAGCGTATATTCCAACTCTGAGAGGCTTGCACCAGTCCATAAATGGATCGCTGGAGCTTGCACACTTTGTTAGTTCCCTTTGGATCGATAAAACCTTCTGGTTGCATCATATACAACTCTTTCCTCCAGAAATCCATTTAGGAATGCAGTTTTTACATTCATTTGCCAAATTTCATAAAATGCGGCAATTGCTAACATGATTCGGACAGACTTTTAAGCATCGATACGAGTGAGAAAATCTCATTGTATTCAACATCTTGAACTTTGTCAAAAACCTTTTTCGACAAGTCTAGCTTTGTAGATAGTAACACTACTATCAATGTCCGTCTTCCTCTTGAAGATCCATTTATTTTCTATGGTTTGCCGATCATCGGGCAAATCCATCAAAGTCCATACTTTGTTCTCATACATGGATCATATCTCAGATTTCATGGCCCCAAACCATTTTGCGGAATCTGGGCTCATCATCGCTTCCTCATAGTTCGTAGGTTTGTCATGGTCAAGTAACACAACCTCCGTAACAAGATTACCGTACTACTCAGTGCGGATCTCACTGCTTTTACCTACGAGGTTCGGTAGTAACTTGATCTGAAGTTACATGATCATCATCATTAGCTTCCTCACTAATTGGTATAGTAGTCACAAGAACAGATTTCTGTGATGAACTACTTTCCAATAAGGGAACAGGTACAGTTACCTCATCAAGTTCTACTTTCCTCCTACTCACTTCTTTCGAGAGAAACTCCTTCTCTAGAAAGGATCCATTTATTAGCAACAAATGTTTTGCCTTCGGATCTATGATAGAAGGTGTACCCAATAATTTCCTTTGGGTATTCTATGAAGACGCACTTCTCGATTTGGGTTTGAGCTTATCAGATGAAACTTTTTCACATAAGCATTGCAGCTCCAAACTTTAAGAAACGACAACTTTGGTTTCTTGCTAAACCACAGTTCATATAGTGTCGCCTCAACGGATTTAGATGGTGCCCTATTTAACGTGAATGCAGCTGTCTCTAATGCATGATCCCAAAACGATATTGGTAAATCGGTAAGAAACATCATAGATTGTACTATATCCAATAAAGTACGGTTATGACGCTTGGACACACCATTATGATGTGGTGTTCCAGGTGGCATGAATTTGTGAAACTATTCCACATTGTTTTAATTGAAGACCAAACTCGTAACTCAAATATTTGTCTCCGCGATCAGATCGTAGAAACCTTATTTTCTTGTTACGATGATTTTTCCACTTCACTCTGAAATTCTTTGAACCTTTCAACTATTTCAGACTTATGTTTCATCAAGTAGATATACCCATATCTGCTCAAATCATCTTGTGAAGGTCAGAAAATAACGATACTTGCCACGAGCCTTCATACTTATTGGTCTGCATACATCAGTATGTATTATTTCCAATAAGTCAGTAGCTCATTCCATTGTCCCGAAGAACGGAGTTTTAGCCATCTTGCCCAAAAGGCACGGTTCGCAAGCATCAAATTATTCATAACCAAGTGATTCCGAAAATTCATCTTTATGGAGTTTCTTCATGCGCTTTACACCGATATGACCCAAACGGCAGTGCCACAAATAAGTTGCACTATCATTATTAACTTTGCATCTTTTGGCCTCAATATTATGAATATGTGTATCACTACGATCGAGATCCAACAAACTATTTTCATTGAGTGTATGACCATTGAAGGTTTTATTCATGTAAACAGAATAACAATTATTCTTTAACTTTGAATGAATAACCGTATTGCAATAAACATGATCAAATCATATTCATGCTCAACGCAAACGCCAAATAACATTTATTTAGGTTTAACACTAATCCCGAAAGTATAGGGAGTGTGCGATGATGATCATATCAATCTTGAAACTACTTTCAACACACATCATCACTTCACCCTTAACTAGTTTCTGTTTATTCTGCAACTCCCATTTTGAGTTACTACTCTTAGCAACTGAACCAGTACCAAATACCGAGGGGTTGCTATAAACACTAGTAAAGCACACATCAAACACCTGTATATCAAATATACCCTTTTTCACTTTGCCATCCTTTATCCACCAAATATTTAGGGCAGTTCCGCTTCCAGTGACCATTTCCTTTGCAGTGTAAGCACTCAGTTTCAGGCTTTGGTTCAGCTTTGGGCTTCTTCGTGGGAGTGACAACTTGCTTGTCAATCTACTTGAAGTTCCCCTTTCTTTCCCTTTGCCGTTTTCTTGAAACTAGTGATCTTGTCAATCATCAACACTTGATGCTCTTTCTTGATTTCTACCTTCGTCGATTTCAATCATCACGAAGAGCTCCGGAATCATTTTCATCATCCCTTGCATACTATAGTTCATCACGAAGTTCTACTAACTTGGTGATGGTGACTAGAGAATTCTGTCAATCACTATCTTATCTGGAAGATTAACTCCCACTTGATTCAAGCGATTGTAGTACCTGGATAATCTAAGCACATGCTCACTAGTTGAGCGATTCTCCTCCATCTTTTAGCTATAGAACTTGTTGGAGACTTCATATCTCTCAACTCGGTATTTGCTTGAAATATTAACTTCAATTCCTGGAACATCTCATATGGTCCATGATGTTCAAAACATCTTTGAAGTCCCGATTCTAAGCCATAAAGCATGGTGCACAAAACTATCAAGTAGTCATCATATTGAGCTAGCCAAACGCTCATAACGCCTCGCATCCGCTCCTGCAATAGGTCTGTCACCTAGCGGTGCATTAAGGACATAATTCTTACGTGCAGCAATGAGGATAAACCTCAGATCACGGATCCAATCCGCATCATTGCTACTAACATTTTTCAACACAATTTTCTAGGAACATATAAAATAAACATATGAAAGCAACAACGCAAGCTATTGATCTTACAACATAATTTGCAAAATACTACCAGGACTAAGTTCATGATAAATTAAAGTTCAATTAATCATATTACTTAAGAACTCCCACTTAGACAGACATCCCTCTAATCCTCTAAGTGATCACGTGATCCAAATCAACTAAACCATAACCGATCATCACGTGAGATGGAATAGTTTTCAATGGTGAACATCTCATGTTGATCATATCTACTATATGATTCACGCCGACCTTTCGGTCTCCGTGTTCCGAGGCCATATCTGCATATGCTAGGCTCGTCAAGTATAACTGAGTATTCTGCGTGTGCAAAACTGGCTTGCACCCGTTGTAGATGGACGAGAGCTTATCACACCCGATCATCACGTGGTGTCTCGCACGACATTTAACTTTGGCAACGGTGCATACTCACGGAGAACATTACTTGATAATTTTAGTGAGAGATCATCTTAAAATGCTACCGTCAATCAAAGCAAGATAAGATGCATAAAGGATAAACATCACGTGCAATCAATATAAGTGATATGATATGGCCATCATCATCTTGTGCTTGTGATCTCCATCTCTGAAGCACCGTTGTGATCACCATCGTCACCGGCGCGACACCTTGATCTCCATCGTAGCATCGTTGTCGTTTACGCCATCTATTGCTTCTACGACTATCGCTACCGCTTAGTGATAAAGTAAAGCAATTACAGGGCGTTTGCATTTCATACAATAAAGTGACAACCATATGGCTCCTGCCAGTTGCCGATAACTTAGGTTACAAAACATGATCATCTCATACAATAAAATATAGCATCACGTCTTGGCCATATCACATCACAACATGCCTTGCAAAAACAAGTTAGACGTCCTCTACTTTGTTGTTGCAAATTTTACGTGGCTGCTACGGGCTGAAGCAAGAACCAATCTCACCTACGCATCAAAACCACAATGATACTTCGTCAAATAGACTCCGTTTTAACCTTCTCAAGGACCGGGCGTAGCCACACTCGGTTCAACTAAAGTTGGAGAAACTGACACCCGCTAGCCACCTTTGTGCAAAGCACGGCGGTAGAACCAGTCTCGCGTAAGCGTACGCGTAATGTCGGTCCGGGCCGCTTCATCCAACAATACCGCTGAACCAAAGTATGACATGCTGGTAGGCAGTATGACTTGTATCGTCCACAACTCACTTGTGTTCTACTCGTGCAAAACATCAAACCATAAAACCTGGCTCGGATGCCACTGTTGGGGAACGTAGTAATTTCAAATAATTTTCCTATGCACACGCAAGATCATGGTGATGTATAGCAACGAGAGGGGAGAGTGTTGTCACGCACTCTCGAGACCGAAGCGGAAGCGTTCACAACGAGAGGAAGTAGTCGACGTTCTCCTCGCGATCCAACCGATCCCAGCGCCGTTACTCGGCGCCCCGAGTTCTTGACACGCGACAGCTCGGTGATGCTCCTCGGGCTCCGATCCAGCAGAGCTTCGGGAGGAGAGTTCCGTCAAGACGACGGCGTGGTGACGATCTTGATGTTCTATCGACGCAGGCTTCGCCTAAGCACCGCCACGATATGACCGAGGTGGATTATGGTGGAGGGGGCACCGACACGGCTAAGGAACGATCTCAAGGATCAACTTGTGTGTCCATGGGGTGCCCCTGCCCCGAGATATAAAGGAGGGAGGGAGGAGGAGGCCGGCCTAGGGAGGAGGCGCCATAGGGGAGTCCTACTCCCACCGAGTAGGATTCCCCTTCCTAGTCCAACTAGGGATCCTTCCATGTATTAGGAGTAGGAGACTAGGAAGGGAAGAGAGAAGGAAGGAAGGAGGGGTGCGGCCTCCCTAGCCCATTCGGACTAGGGCAGGGGGGCGTGGCTTGCCTAGGGCAGCCCTCTCTCTTTCCCTGTATGGCCCATAAGGCCCAATACTTCTCCCGGCGAATTCCGTAACTCTCGGCACTCCGATAAATACCAATGACTCGGAACCTTCCGAACTCCGAATATAGTCGCCCAATATATCGATCTTTACGTCTCGACCATTTCGAGACTCCTCATCATGTCCCCGATCTCATCCGGGACTCGAACTCCTTCGGTACATCAAAACCCATAAACTCATAATATAACATCGCCATCGAAACCTAAGCGTGCGGACCCTACGGTTCGAGAACAATGTAGACATGACCGAGACACGTCTCCGGTCAATAACCAATAGCGGGACCTGGATGCCCATATTGGTTCCTACATATTCTACGAAGATCTTTATCGGTCAGACCGCATAACAACATACGTTGTTCCCTTTGTCATCGGTATGTTACTTGCCCGAGATTCGATCGTCGGTATCCAATACCTAGTTCAATCTCGTTACCGGCAAGTCTCTTTACTCGTTCTGTAATACATCATCTCACAACTAACTCATTAGTTGTAATGCTTGCAAGGCTTAAGTGATGTGCATTACCGAGAGGGCCCAGAGATACCTCTCCGACAATCGGAGTGACAAATCCTAATCTCGAAATACGCCAACCCAACATCTGCCTTTGGAGACACCTGTAGTACTCCTTTATAATCACCCAGTTACGTTGTGACGTTTGGTAGTACCCAAAGTGTTCCTCCGGCAAACGGGAGTTGCATAATCTCATAGTTATAGGAACATGTATAAGTCATGGATAAAAGCAATAGCAACATACTAAACGATCGGATGCTAAGCTAATGGAATGGGTCATGTCAATTAGATCATTCAACTAATGATGTGACCTTGTTAATCAAATAACAACTCCTTGTTCATGGTTAGGAAACATAACCATCTTTGATTAACAAGCTAGTCAAGTAGAGGCATACTAGTGACACTATGTTTGTCTATGTATTCACACATGTATTATGTTTCCGGTTAATACAATTCTAGCATGAATAATAAACATTTATCATGAAATAAGGAAATAAATAATAACTTTATTATTGCCTCTAGGGCATATTTCCTTCATACTCCAAGTAGGTTTCCCCTCTTTTCCTTATCTTATTTGGAGGGGGAAGGAAAGAGTACTAGTATTAGGAAGTAGTACTAGTAGTAGTAATAGGAAGAGGGGGAAGGAGAAAGGAAAGGGGGGGCCGGCCCCCCTCCCCAATTCGGATTGGGCTGGGGGCGCCTTCCCTTGTTCCTTCTCCCTTCCTCCTACATGGGCCCAATAAGGCCCATATACCTCCCAAGGGGTTCGGTAACCTCCGGAGCTCCAAACTTCTCGGAACCTTTCCGTGTCCAAATATATCCGTCCAATATATCAATCTTTATGTCTCGACCATTTCGAGACTCCTCGTCATGTCCGTGATCATATCCGGACACCAACAACCTTCGTACATCAAAATACATAAACTCATAATATAACTGTCATCGAAACCTTAAGCGTGCGGACCCTATGGTTCGAGAACAATGTAGACATGACCGAGACACGTCTCCGGTCAATAACCAATGGCGGGACCTGGATGACCATATTGGTTCCTACATATTCTACGAAGATCTTTATCGGTCAGACCGCATAACAACATACGTTGTTCCTTTGTCATCAAGATGTTACTTGCCCGAGATTCGATCATCGGTATCCAATACCTAGTTCAATCTCGTTATCGCAAGTCTCTTTACTCGTTCCGTAATACATCATCTCACAACTAACTCATTAGTTGAAATGCTTGCAAGGCTTAAGTGATGTGTATTACCGAGAGGGCCCAGAGATACCTCTCCGACATTGGAGTGACAAATCCTAATCTCGAAATACGCCAACTCAACAAGTACCTTCGGATACACCAGAGAGCACCTTTATAATCACCCGATTACGTTGTGACGTTTCGTAGCACAAAAGTGTTCCTCCGTAAACGGAGTTGCATAATCTCATAGTCATAGGAACATGTATAAGTCATGAAGGAAGCAATAGCAACATACTAAACGATCGTGTGCTAAGCTAACAGAATGGGTCATGTCAATCAGATCATTCAACTAATGATGTGACCTTGTTAATCAAATAACAACTCCTTGTTCATGGTTAGGAAACATAACCATCTTTGATTAACAAGCTAGTCAAGTAGAGGCATACTAGTGACACACTGTTTGTCTATATATTCACACATGTATTATGTTTCCGATTAATACAATTCTAGCATCAATAATAAACATTTATCATGATATGAGGAAATAAATAATAACTTTATTATTGCCTCTAGGGCATATTTCCTTCATCTCCCACTTGCACTAGAGTCAATAATCTAGATTACACAAGAATGATTCTAACACCCATGGAGTCTTGGTGTTGATCATGTTTTGCTCGTGGAAGAGGCTTAGTCAACGGTCTCGCAACATTCAGATCCGTATGTATCTTGCAAATCTCTATGTCTCCCACCGACTAGATCCGGATGGAATTGAAGCGTCTCTTGATGTGCTTGGTTCTCTTATGAAATCTAGATTCCTTCGCTAAGGCAATCGCCCAAGATTGTCACAAAAGATTTTCATTGACCCGATGCACTAGGTATGACACCTAGATCGGATATGAACTCCTTCATCCAGACTCCTTCATTGGCTGCTTTCAAGCAGCTATGTATTCCGCTTCACATGTAGATCCCGCCACGACGCTTGCTTTGAACTGCACCAACCGACAGCTCCACCGCTTAATGTAAACACGATCCGGTTTGCGATTTAGAATCGTCCGGATCAGTGTCAAAGCTTGCATCAACGTAACCATTTATGATGAGCTCTTTGTCACCTCCATATACGAGAAACATATCCTTAGTCCTTTTCAGGTATTTCAGGATGTTCTTGACCGCTGTCCGATGATCCACTCTGGATTACTTGGTACCTCCTGCTAGACTTATAGCAAGGCACACATTAGGTCTGGTACACAGCATTGCATACATGATAGAGCCTATGGCTGAAGCATAGGAACACTTTTCATTTTCTCTCTATCTTCTGCAGTTGGTCGGGCTTTGAGTCTTACTCAACTTCACACCTTGCAATACTGTGCAAGAACCCTTTCTTTGCTTGATCCATTTTGAACTTCTTCAAAACTTTGTCAAGGTATGTGCTTTGTGAAAGTCCAATTAAGCGTCTTGATCTATCTCTATAGATCTTAATGCCCAATATGTAAGCACCTTCACCGAGGTCCTTCATTGAAAAACTTTTATTCAAGTATCCCTTTATGCTATCCAGAAATTCTATATCATTTCCAATCAATAATATGTCATCCACATATAATATTAGAAATGCTACAGAGCTCCCACTCACTTTCTTGTAAATACAAGCTTCTCCAAAAGTCTGTATAAAACCAAATGCTTTGATCACACTATCAAAACGTTTATTCCAACTCCGAGAGGCTTGCACCAGTCCATAAATGGAACGTTGGAGCTTGCACACTTTGTTAGCTCCCTTTGGATCGATAAAACCTTCTGGTTGCATCATATACAACTATTCTTCCAGAAATCCATTCAGGAATGCAGTTTTTACATCCATTTGCCAAATTTCATAATCATAAAATGCGGCAATTGCTAACATGATTCGGACAGACTTAAGCATCGCTACGGGTGAGAAGGTCTCATCGTAGTCAACCCCTTGAACTTGTCGAAAACCTTTTGCAACAAGTCGAGCTTTGTAGACAGTAACATTACCGTCAGCGTCAGTCTTCTTCTTGAAGATCCATTTATTCTCAATTGCTTGCCGACCATCGGGCAAGTCAACCAAAGTCCATACTTTGTTATCATACATGGATCCCATCTCAGATTTCATGGCTTCAAGCCATTTTGCGGAATCTGGGCTCACCATCGCTTCTTCATAGTTCGTAGGTTCATCATGATCTAGTAGCATGACTTCCAGAATAGGATTACCGTACCACTCTGGTGCGGATCTTACTCTGTTCGACCTACGTGGTTCTGTAATAACTTGATCTGAAGTTCTATGATCATCATCATCAACTTCCTCACTAGTTGGTTTTGACGCCACGTAAACGGTTCTGTGATGTATTATTTTCCAACAAGGGAGTAGGTACAGTTACCTCATCAAGTTCTACTTTCCTCCCACTCACTTCTTTCGAGAGAAACTCCTTCTCTAGAAAGGATCCATTCTTAGCAACGAATGTCTTGCCTTCGGATCTGTGATAGAAGGTGTACCCAACTGTCTCCTTTGGGTATCCTATGAAGACACATTTCTCCGATTTGGGTTCGAGCTTTGAAGTTTTTTCACATAAGCATCGCAACCCCAAACTTTAAGAAACGACAACTTTGGTTTCTTGCCAAACCATAGTTCATAAGGTGTCGTCTCAACGGATTTCGACGGTGCCCTATTTAACGTGAATGTGGCTGTCTCTAGAGCATAACCCCAAAACGATAGCGGTAAATCTGTAAGAGACATCATAGACCGCACCATATCAAGTAAAGTACGATTATGACGTTCGGACACACCATTACGCTGTGGTGTTCGGGTGGCGGAGTTGCAAAACTATTCCACATTGTTTTAAGTGTAGACCAAACTCAGAACTCAAATATTCTCCTCCACGATCAGATCGTAGAAACTTTATTTTCTTGTTACGATGATTTTCAACTTCACGCTGAAATTCTTTGAACTTTTCAAATGTTTCAGACTTATGTTTCATTAAGTAGATATACCCATATCTGCTTAAATCATCTGTGAAGGTGAGAAAATAACGATATCCTCCACGAGCCTCAACATTCATTGGACCACATACATCTGTATGTATGATTTCCAACAAATCTGTTGCTCTATCCATAGTACCGGAGAACGGCGTTTTGGTCATCTTGCCCATGAGGCACGGTTCGCAAGTACCAAGTGATTCATAATCAAGTGGTTCCAAAAGTCCATCAGTATGGAGTTTCTTCATGCGCTTTATACCGATATGACCCAAACGGCAGTGCCACAATTAAGTTGCACTATCATTATCAACTCTGCATGTTTTGGCTTCAACACTATGAATATGTGTATCACTACTATCGAGATTCATCAAAAATAGACCACTCTTCAGGGGTGCATGACCATAAAAGATATTACTCATATAAATAGAACAACCATTATTCTCTGATTTAAATGAATAACCATCTCGCATCAAACAAGATCCAGATATAATGTTCATGCTCAACGCTGGGACCAAATAACAATTATTTAGGTCTAATACTAATCCCGAAGGTAGATGTAGAGGTAGCGTGCCGACCGCGATCACATCGACTTTGGAACCGTTTCCCACGCGCATCGACACCTCGTCCTTTGCCAGTTGAGGGAGTCCTGGACTAGGGGGTGTCCGGACTGCCGGACTATCAATATCCGCCGGACTCCCATACTACGAAGATAGAAGATTGAAGACTCCGGCTCGTGTCCGGAAGGTACTTTCCTTGGCGTGGAAGGCAAGCTTGGCAATACGGATATGTAGATCTCCTACCATTGTAACCGACTCTGTGTAACCCTAGCCTCTCCGGTGTCTATATAAACCGGAGGGCCTTAGTCCGTAGGACGAACATTACATCTCAACAATCATACCATAGGCTAGCTTCTAGGTTTAGCCTCCTTGATCTCGTGGTAGATCTACTCTTGTACTACCCATATCATCAATATTAATCAAGCAGGACGAGGGTTTTACCTCAATCGAGAGGGCCCAACCTGGGTAAAAACATTGTGTCCTCGTCTCTTGTTACCATCTGCCTAGACGCACAGTTCGGGACCCCTACCCGAGATCCGGCGGTTTTGACACCGACATTGGTGCTTTCATTGAGAGTTCCTCTGTGTCGTCGCCGATAGAGCGGATGCCTTTACCCATCTTCAAAGACGGTGTTTTTTCACGGAGGGCCTTTGGCCGCCGCCGCATAATCCGCTTGGTGGCTTTCTTATGACCGCCTGTCCGGCCGCCGCTTCGGCAATGACTTCTCAAGTCGTCGGAAGCAATCTTCGTGTCAGCCCTAAAGCTGCCGAACAGTTAGATCCAATTGAGCTCTCATCTGTTAACGAACTCTTGGATCGCATCGCCGCCCTAGGAGTTGCTACGGACTACAATCAGATCGGGCTTAAAACCGATCCGAGAGATTAACTCTCCCGTGCTACCCACCACGTCGAAGTGGTAGAGGAACAACTCGCAATCCTTTGCGGTGTTGAAAACAATCCGTGTCGGATTCCCGAACCCTCCATGCCGGATTTCGCGGAGGGACGGACCCTGATCGAGCATTGAACCTAAAATCATGCGTCGCTCCCGACTCGCTGGATCTGTCTCCAAAGCAAATCAAGCTCCCGAATTGAAGCCCTCGCCTTTGAGCCCAAAGATGGACAGGATCCGGATTTTATTCCACCCACCCGCCCGCACATATGCGACCTATCTCTAATTCGCAAGAGCCTTCGAAACAAGACATCATTATGGGCGATTCTCCCGGTTATGGACAGGATAAAGGACTGCCGAGAGGAAAACGCAATTTCGATCTTCTGCAATAACTGCACGGACAAGGGAATACTGAACGCCATTGATCGTCGCAAGATTACGCGCTTTACCGATCTGGCGTCCATAGTGCGAAAGTACTGCGCAATGGAGAGTTTCCGGAAAACTGAAAATCAATTTTGGGATAATCCGGCCCCAAACCCAGTCCGCGGTAAAAGGGCGCCTCACAATCAGGCCCCAGATGCAAAAACAAAAAAGCAAAAACCCAGCAAGGGAAACGAAACCGTAATGGAGGGATGGCTCAATGGACCCTGTAAACTTCATAGTGCAGAGGGAGCTGTCCCAACACATAGCCTTCGAGCATGTTGGATATTATGGCAGGTGGCCAAAAGTGGCGAAGAGCTTCTAGCTCCGGGAAACCACTCCAACAATACCAGCACGGTATCAACAGTCTTCGAGACTTTCGTGATCAAATAATATACAAAACGAACAATCCATTTAACTCGCCAAGTCTACCAAGTAGCAACAGCAAATCCATGGAGGACACAGCTATTACCTTCAGCGCCAATGACGAGCCCACATCTCGAACTACAGAGCCCCGGCCAAGACCTGGTACTTAGTCCCATAGTGGACGGCTTCCGATCGACAAAAGTCCTCATGGACGGCGGCAGCGGACTAAACCTCATTTATGAGGAAACCCTGCGGAAAATGGAAATCGATTGAGCCGATTGAGCGAAGCAGCACAACCTTCAGAGGAATAATCCCTAGCCGGAAGCGCGCTGCACGGAAAAATCACACTCGATGTGGTGTTCGCCTCCGCACAATTACAGATCCGAAGAAATCACATTCCATGTGGCCCCGTTCAGCAGCGGCTATCACGCCATATTAGGACGAGAGGCATTCACAATTTTTCAAGCAATACCTCATTACGGGTACATGAAGCTCAAAATGCAGGCCCAGCGGAATAATCACTCGTTAGTGATCCGGATATAGCACTCCGCGCCGAAAACAAGACAGCCGCACTAGCCCTCGAGGCACTATCCGAAGCCTTAGCGGCAGAGGAACTCACCGCGCTACGCTCTACGGTAAACAGGGACGATGTGATACTTGATAAAAGATCCAAGTCCACCTCCTTCAAACCAGCAGACGAGATAATAAAATTTCAGGTCCACCCAACGGACCCAACAAAGACGGCTTCCATCGGGGCACAGTTGAACCTCGGTTGACGCCAAGATCGCCAATTCCTTCAGAAAATTGGGACATCTTCTTTGGCATCCCTCGGACATGCCCGGAATCCCTCGCAGGTTGGCAGAACACAGCCTAAACATCCTAAAAGGATTTAAGCCAGTCAAATAGGCTCTTCGACGATTTTCCGAGCCCAAAAGACAGGCAATGGGAGAAGAGCTAGCCAAGTTATTGGAAGCCGGATTCATTAGAGATATCAAACATCCGGACTGGCTAGCAAATTTGGTGATGGTACCAAAGAAGGATAAATCTGGCGTCTCGTGGTCGACTTCAAAGACCTCAATAAGACTTGCCCAAAGGATCCTTTCCCTCCCCCGATCGATCAAATTATCGATGCCACAGCAGACACGATTCGTTGTGCTTCCGGATGCATACTCGCTATCATCAAATCAAGATGGCGGAAGCGAATCAAGCCGCAACGGCATTCATCACTCCATACGGACCATTCTGCTTCAACACGATGCCCTTCGGACTTAAAAACGCCGGCGCAACATATCAGCGCATGATTCAAACATGTCTGGCCACCCAGATCGGCAAAACAGTCGAGGCATATGTAGACGACGTAGTCGTCAAAACAAAACACGTCGAAACGTTAGTAGACGATTTGAGGCTCACATTCGACAACCTCGAGCATATGACATTAAGCTGAATCCGAAAATGTGTTTTGGCGCATCAGCCGGAAAGCTGCTGGGCTTCATCGATCCGCAGAGGAATCAAGCAAATCCGCCAAAATCCGGGCCCTGTCACGATTGGATATCCCAAAGGACCTCAAGCAAATACAAAATTAACGGGATGCGTGGCAGCTTTAAGCCGCTTTATCTCCCGCTTAGGAGAGAAGGCGTTGCCCTTTATCGCCTCCTAAGGCGCACCAACACATCGAGTGGACGGATGCCACCACTGCCGGACTCGAAGAAATAAAGGCCATATTGGCAACAACCGGTCTTGGCTGCGCCCACTCGGGCGAACCAATGTTGTTATATATTGCAGCAACACATCAAGTTGTAAGCGCTGTCCTCGTCGTCGAACGAGCGACGTAAGGGCATAAATTCCCTCTTCAAAACCAGTGTATTACGATCCACCGTGTTAACCCCCGCAAACCCCGCTACTCGCACTATCGTAAGATAGCATACGCGTGTTCATGGCGTCTCGAAGCTCCGCACTACTTTCAAGAGTGTTCGATAACAAGTGGCCTCTCAAGTACCACTCAATGACATTATAAATAACCGCGACGCAACGGGCAGGATTGCAAAATGGGCCATTGAGATCTTGCCATTCGACATAACTTACAGACCTCGACGAGCCATAAAGTCACAAGTTTTGGCTGACTTCGTCGCCGAATGGACTGAAGCCGAACTCCCTAAAGAGTACGGCGCATACTCCAATTGGACTATGCACTTCGACGGTTCCAAAATGTTGGCGGATGGGGCTGGCGTCGATCGACGCCCCCATCGAAGATACTGATCCAATATGTACTTCAAATAATGTACACGGACTCCAACAACGCAGCCGAATACGAGGCCCTATTACATGGTCTCCGGATGGCAGTCTCCATGGGCATTCAACGCCTAGAGGTGCGCGGGGATTCAAACCTTGCAATATCCCAAATAAATGGAGACTTTGACGCCAAGGATCCGAAAATGGCAGCATATCGCAATGCTGTCCTGAAAATGTCAGCTCGGTTTGAAGGACTCGAATTCCATCACATAGCCCGAGATAATAACCAAGCGGCCGACGCCCCGCACGATCGGTGCGAAACGTGATGTTGTCCCTCCAAATATCTTCCTGGAACGGCTCTTCAAGCCATCCGTACTATGGGAAGAGGAGTCCGGTAGCGATAAACCGGAGAAAACCGCACCAACCGGTGATTCAGCAGATGACATAACACCCTCCGCCCACGATATAATGGCAGTAATCGCCGCGTGGACAGAACCTTTCCTAGCCTATTTACTTAGGCAGGAACTTCCTGAAGACCAAAATGAGGCCCGCTGCATAGTCCGGCGATCGAAGGCCTACAAGGTCCATGAGGGAGAACTTTATAAGAAAAGTACTACCGGAGTCCTTCAAAGGTGTATCTCAGAAGAAGAAGGGCGAAACCTCCTGGCTGAAATCCATGCCGGACTAGGTGGACACCACGCAGCAGCCCGGGCCCTGGTAGGAAAGGCATTCCGAACAGGATTTTACTGGCCGACGGCTCGGGCAGATGCACAGGACTTGGTCCAGCGATGCGTTGGTTGCCAGCTCTTTGCTAATCGAGCCATGCCACCCACCGCCTCAAAACCATACCCATTACCTGGCCGTCATGTCTGGGGCTTGACATGGTCGGACCCATTAAAGGGGGAACCCACAAGAAAAAGTACCTATTGGTCATGGTGGATAAGTTCACCAAATGGATAGAGGCCAAACCGGTCAAAACGGCAGAGTCCGGACCAGTGATAGACTTTATATCAGAGGTGATACACTGATACGGAGTCCCCCACAGCATCATCACCGACAACGGCATGAACTTCATGGCCGATGAGGTCAAGTTATGGTGCAAAAATATGGGCATTAAGCTCGACTATGCGTCAGTCTATCACCCTCAAACCAACGGTCAACTGGAAAGAGCAAACGGTCTAATAATGAGCGGCATTAAACCCAGATTGGTGAGGTCACTCACCAAATCCGATACCCAATGGGTCGAGGAGCTCGACTCCGTACTCTGGGGGCTGCGGACAACGCCTAACCGTACTACCGGATTCACACCATTTTTTATGGTATACGGCGCAGAGGCAGTCTTGCGCTGCGACATTATTCATGACTCACCTCGAGTGCGCATGTATGAGGAAAGAGAAGCCGAGCTGGATCGGCAGGACAGCTTGGACACATTGGAGGAAGAACGTGATGTCGCGAAGGCTCGTTCCGCATTCTATCAGCAGCAGGCCCGAAGATATCAAAGCAAAGAAGTACGGGCCAAGACTTATAACGTTGGCGAACTAGTTCTACGCCTGCCGGACAAGAAAAAGGACAAGCTCAAGCCCAGATGGGAAGGCCCCTTCATTATTGATCAAGTACTGACCGGTGGAGCATACCGTCTACGAAATGCGTCGGACAATCGACTCGAGCCGAACCCATGGAACGCAGCCCGACTCCGACGATTCTACGCCTAGCACCGGACTAAGAGTTCGTCCCCTTCCCCCGTCCAACCTTTAGTATTTCGGCTGTCTTCTGTTTCTATTTTTATCCTTTTTAATTCAACAAGCCCCTCGGGGCCTATTTTCGCATTCTTTGCACACATACGAGGTGCCATCCGCACTCGTTATTCCTGGGGGCTTCTTTTACAGAAGCTCAACTATACGGGTTTTATACCCAACACATGTGTCATGCTTCCACATGTACCTTTTACTCGCCATTATATGCATCGATATGACTTAAGTTTTGGCCAAGCTGGGTTGCCTGGCTCCTGTGCTTACCCCTACGTTCCCGATTGTTCGGCTAGGTGGTAAAGGGAGCACCTCTGCGATTATTCTTGCCGAGTCACCGGATGTGTACCTCGACCGGGTGAAGCCAAAGCTAGCGTTCTTAAGGGAATATTCGGTCGGTGATTTAAAAGATGATTTTTACCTTTTTTCCATCTGCCCCGGATGTTTTATCGCTCTCTTGGCAGTCCGGACATGCACTTTAGGGCATGCCTCCCCAAATAAAGGAACCCTTAAGGAACTATTCTCCTGGAAGATGTTTCTTACTAACCATGTAATATAACATAACTAGTTGGGCACTTGTCCGATAAAGCACTAATGACCCCACGCCTGGTCTCCATGCATACCACGGTTATTTCTTAACCAAAAGGTATTCGACACACTCGGACTCTAGGGTCCCGAGGCCGGGCTTAAAAGGTCGGCAAAGACAAACGATCTACAATCCGCTAGAAGGCATTTCACATGTCATTTTTAAAGGATAACATACATTGTCAAGTTTATTGATTGTATTCCTCCTCAATCCCGCCTAACAGGCTGTCTAGCTTACAGTCCCGTTGGGAAAATTTAGCAGCCGTTCTACTGGCTGTACACTAAACTCACAGGATCTCCTTCCGTCGGGCCCCACCGTCCAACTTCGCCATATGGTTGGGATCCGCCTTCTTGTACCGCTGCCTTCACCATGGCCCAAGCCTCCTGGCACCTTGACGGCAAGCCGAGACCTTCCACAAACGGAAGCGCTGCCGCACTCCTGCAGCTCCTCCGCAAGCTCCCGAGGCCCTCGGGCGGGCGAGGATGGCCATAAAGCTCTGCACGGCGCCACTCATTGCCCGCCAACTCGCTCAATAGCTGCAACAGTTCGGAAGTTGATCACCCATTGATACGGGCATCTCCTCCGCAGGACGGCCCGTGAGTATACCTACAAGACATATTATGTCAAATTGCTTCCTCGCCGCACTCTTCTTCCTTAGAGAGTTCGCCAAGCACTTACTATAGATGCCGCGAAGCCGTTGATTCTCCTTGACGGAGCCGACAGCTCGCTCAGGCGCCTTCAGCTCTTCTCCGAGCTTGGCTGGCATCTTGGAGCTTGTTCCTTTCTGCTGAACTCGTTCAAGACATTCTCGCCAGCCTTTAGTCATGCAGAGCGCTTGCCTGTCCGGATCTTGTTGGCGGCGCTGCAGATGTCATTATTAGACTCAAGGCATTCCGCATGCAGTGCTTATATTAATTTATACAAATGTGTTACCATGAGGGGTCTTTCCGTCTCCTCCTGCGGCAGCAAGTGCGGCCTCAAGTTGGGCCTTGCAATCTTGCAGCTCCCGGGACAGCCGGGCATTCTTCTCGTTAAGGGCCTGAATTTAAATGATCCTTAAATCAGTTCGCATAACTAATTTAAGTCTCGGGGCTACCGTGTATACAACCATTAAAATTTCCTTACCCGTATGTCTTTAACATACTGCTCCGTGGCTCTGGTAAAACCATTTTGAGCAGCCCGGAGATGCGCGTCCCCTGCGTTAAAGGCATCCAATGCCTCAGGGGAAAAGCACGCCTCTTGAAAAGCTGTCCGGCGGCATCTATGATTCATAGCGCTCTCCACCTCTGACTTGGTGGCGGATAGTCTGTCGGTATCCTCCGTTGGAGTAGGATCCGGTTCGCGTCTTGCGCTTGCCTCCCCCTCCAGTCCGGGCGCTGGAGCCTGGCTGGTGTTGGCTGGGTCGGCAATTCCTGTGCTCGCAGTCCGCGGCGCTTTTTCTCCTATAAAGATCATGAGCACTTAGAAGTTTCCTCGGAACGTTGCTCAAAAAGGTCAAACACGAGCTATACCTCTGCGGCGACGTTTCCGCCCGCACGACGCTCCTTTTCCTCCTGCTAGGTCGGACTGACCTCTGTAGGTCGGCCGCTACAGGCTCGGCTCCCTGCCGTAATGGCGCTTCTTGCAAGATACCATCGTTCGCGAAGGTCAGAAATAGGCAAGGATAAGATAACGGTGTCCGGACTTCGGTCGTGGTCACCTGGGATGTCGAACTTAGCCCGGGGTAGTCCGCTGTAATGGCGACCAAAGCACTATCAATGCTGAGCTGGTGATACACCCCGTCGATTAGCTCCACGTCGATGTCCGGATCCTGTTCGGAGGCCGGACCCAGGGATCCTTCCGGATCCTCGGGTTGTGGAGCAGGACTCACCATGTCCTCCACAGTCCGGCGCAGACCCTGCGCCAAAGACGTAATGTAAGAAGCTTAAACTTCGAAGATACTGGAAAAGGCCCTTTGAGGTGTTCGCTTACCCATCCTCTGGGGTTGATCATAGAAAACCCCTCCACAGGGTTCGGGCGAAGGAAGTCCTCCTTCTCCCCCTTGTACAGACTGGACAGGACCTTCACCAGATCCTCGGTCGAACCCGGCCCTTTGCGGCCGTGCCGGGTGGCATCGTCCTCCCCATTGAAATCCCACATGGGGTGGCCTCTGTATTGCAGCGGCTGCACCCCCGCTTGATGCACGTCGCCATGACTCCAATCATGGTCAAGCCGGAATGAGTCATTAATCTTATCCGGCCCATCAAGTAATGGACGCTCTTGTCTTCCTCCAAACGGGGGCTCCGCGGGCGCCAGCTGAGGCGTTTCTTCAAGGGAGCAGCATCAAACTCCGGGAGGCCAATCCGGACTGGGTCGGGCAACGGAGCGTCTACAATATAAAACCACTCCGAGGGCCAGTCTTCAGACGCCCTCTTGGGGGTGCCGGATAGGTATCCGGTCCCAGCGATGCGCCATATTTCGGCGCCGCCCACTTGATATATGGACCCCTGGTGAGAACGGGGTACGAGGCAGAACAGCCTCTTCCACAATGCGAAATGGGGCTCGATGCCCAGGAATAGCTCAGAAGAGCTACGTAGCTGCGATGTGCAGCCTGAGGCGGGCGTGAGGTGGTGGAGCTGGAGTCCATAGAACTTCAGAGCCCGCGGAGGAACGGATGTATTGGAAATCTGAGCCCCTTATCGATAGGGGACGAAACACACCTGCTCCCCTTGTTGGGGCTTGGGGTGTCCTCCATTGCCTCCCCTCGATAAGTAACCAGTCCGGCTCGGATCGAACTATGAGGCCGAGGAAGAAATCCTCCGCTTGGAGCTTTACTAGCTCATTGTGCGAATGGAGCACCTCCTCCAATCCTGGCGATGGGCTAGGAGCGCGTGAGGAAGAGCCACGCTGACGATCCATGGTGGAATGGATTTCAGGTCGAGGCGCTCGATGGAGTATACGGGAGGAAGACGGTGCGGTTTGGATCTCGATCCTGCCCTTTTATAGGCGGGCGACCCGCACAATTAGGGGTGAAATGTAAAGACACCTGGCTTTTCGCATTCGTATGGACGCGTGGAAGAGGGCCATAATTTGGCGAGAAGCCAAGGAACACAAGATTCAAGATGAAGCCGAGTACTGCTCGGCTGGTACATGGAATTTGAAAGGAGAACCCGCCTTGCAACGCCAAGACTACAAGCACGCTGGACTTATCGCCATTGAAGCCTGGTTCGGGGCTACCGAGGAGTCTCGACTAGGGGTGTCCGGACTGCGGACTATCAATATCCGCCGGACTCCCATACTACGAAGATAGAAGATTGAAGACTTCGCTCGTGTCAGGAAGGTACTTTCCTTGGCGTGGAAGGCAAGCTTGGTAATACGGATATGTAGATCTCCTACCATTGTAACCGACTGTAACCCTAGCCTCTCCGGTGTCTATATAAACCGAGGGCCTTAGTCCGTAGGGACTAACATTACATCTCAACAATCATACCATGGCTAGCTTCTAGGGTTTAGCCTCCTTGATCTCGTGGTAGATCTACTCTTGTACTACCCATATCATCAATATTAATCAAGCGGGGACGAGGGTTTTACCTCCATCGAGAGGGCCCAACCTGGTAAAAACATTGTGTCCTCGTCTCTTGTTACCATCCGCCTAGACGCACAGTTCGGGACCCCTACCCGAGATCCGCCGGTTTTGACACCAACACCGGTGTTCGCTAATCCGTAGTCCCTGCTTCGAGTTGCAAATATTAGCAATGTAACCAGTATCAAATACCCAGTGCTACTGCGAGCTCTAGTAAGGTACACATCAATAACATGTATATCACATATACCTTTGTTCACTTTGCCATCCTTCTTATCCGCCAAATACTTGGGGCAGTTCCGCTTCAAAGGACTATCGCTTGCAGTAGAAGCACTCATTTCAGGCTTAGGTCCAGACTTGGGTTTCTTCTCTTGAGCAGCAACTTGTTTGCTGTTCTTCTTGAAGTTCCTTCTTCTTCCCTTTGCCCTTTTCTTGAAACTAGTGGTCTTGTTAACCATCAACACTTGATGCTCCTTCTTGATTTCTACCTCCGCAGCCTTTAGCATTGCGAAGAGCTCGGGAATCGTCTTATCCATCCATTGCATATTATAGTTCATCACGAAGCACTTGTAGCTTGGTGGAAGTGATTGGAGAATTCTGTCAATGACGCTATCATCCGGAAGAGTAACTCTCAGTTGAAGCAAGTGATTACAATACCCAGACATCTTGAGTATGTGCTCACTGACAAAACTATTCTCCTCCATCTTGCAGCTATAGAACTTATTGGAGACTTCATATCTCTCAATCCGGGCATTCTTCTGGAATATCAACTTCAACTCCTGAAACATCTCATATGCTCCATGATGTTCATAACATCGTTGAAGTCCCGGTTCTAAGCCGTAAAGCATGGCACATTGAACTATCGACTAGTCATCGCTTTGCTCGCCAGACGTTCTTAACGCCGCGGCCAGCATCAGAAGCAGGTTGGCACCCAGCGGTGCTTCGGGACGTAATTTTTCGTGCAGCAATGAGGATAATCCTCGTTACGGACCCAGTCCGCGTAGTTGCTACCATCATCTTTCAACTTAGCTTTCTCAAGGAACGCATTAAAATTCAACGGAACAACAGCACGGGTCATCTATCTACAAACAACATAGACAAGCAAGATACTATCAGGTACTAAGTTCATTATAAATTTTAGTTCCATTAATCATATTACTTAAGAACTCCCACTTAGACAGACATCTCGCTAGTCATCTAAGTGATCACGTGATCCAAATCAACTAAACCATAACCGATCATCACGTGAGATGGAGTAGTTTTCAATGGTGAACATCTTATGTTGATCATATCTACTATATGATTCACGCTCGACCTTTCGGTCTCCGTGTTCCGAGGCCATAACTGCATATGCTAGGCTCGTCAAGTATAACCTGAGTATTCTGCGTGTGCAAAACTGGCTTGCACCGTTGTAGATGGACGAGAGCTTATCACACCCGATCATCACGTGGTGTCGGGCACGATTTAACTTTGGCAACGTGCATACTCGTGGAGAACACTACTTGATAATTTTAGTGAGAGATCATCTTAAAATGCTACCGTCAATGAAAGCAAGATAAGATGCATAAAGGATAAACATCTCATGCAATCAATATAAGTGATATGATATGGCCATCATCTTCTTGTGCTTGTGATCTCCATCTCCAAGCACCATCATGATCACCATCGTCACCGCGTAGCGACACCTTGATCTCCATCATAGCATCGTTGTCGTTTACGCCATCTATTGCTTCTACGACTATCGCTACCACTTAGTGATAAAGTAAAGCAATTACTGTATGCTTGCATTTCATACAATAAAGCGACAACCATATGGCTCTGCCATTGCCGATAACTTCGTTACAAAACATGATCATCTCATACAATAAAATATAGCATCATGTCTTGGCCATATCACATCACAACATGCCCTGCAAAAACAAGTTAGACGCCCTCTACTTTGTTGTTGCAAGTTTTACATGGCTGCTACGGGCTTAAGCAAGAACCAATCTCACCTACGCATCAAAACCACAACGATAGTTTGTCAAGTTGATGCTGTTTTAACCTTCGCAAGGACCGGGCGAGTCACACTCGGTTCAACTAAAGTTGGAGAAACCGACACCCGCTAGTCACCGTGGTGCTAAGCACGGCGGTAAAACCAGTCTCGCGAAGCGACACGTGTAATGTCGGTCCGGCCGCTTCATCCAACAATACCGCCAACCAAAGTATGACATGCTGGTAAGCAAGATGACTTATATCGCCCACAACTCACTTGTGTTCTACTCGTGCATATAACATCAAACCATAAAAACCTAGGCTCGGATGCCACCGTTGGGGAACGAGTAATTTCAACAAATTTCCTACGCACACGCAAGATCATGGTGATGCATAGCAACGAGAGGGGAGAGTGTTGTCTACGCACTCGTGAGACCGAAGCGAAGCGCTGACACAACGAGAGGAAGTAGTCATACGCCCTCCGGTCCAACCGATCCAAGCACCGTTACATTCGGCACCTCCGAGTTCTTGACACGCCAGACAGCTCGATGACGCACCTCGATCTCCAATCCAGAGAGGCCCGAGGGGAGTTCCACAAGACGTCGGCGTGGTGACGATCTTTATATTCTCTGTCGCAGGCTTCGCCTAAGCACCGCTACAATATGACCGAGGTGTAATATCGTGGAGGGAGCACCGACACGGCTAAGGAACGATCTCAATGATCAACTTGTGTGTTCTAGGGTGCCCCTACCCCGTATATAAAGGAGGGAGGAGGAGGTGGCGGACCAAGGGGGGCGCCATAGGGGGGGGAAACCTACTCCAAGTAGGTTTCCCCCTTTCCTTATCTTATTTGGAGGGGAAGGAAAGAGTACTAGTATTAGGAAGTAGTACTAGTAGTAGTAATAGGAAGAGGGGAAGGAGAAAGGGGGGCGGCCCCTCCCCAATTCAGATTGGGCTGGGGCGCGCCCCTTCCCTTGTTCCTTCTCCTTCCTCCTACATGGACCCAATAAGGCCCATATACCTCCGGGGTTCCAGTAACCTCCGGAGCTCCAAACTTCTCCGAACCTTTCCGGTGTCCAAATATATCCGTCCAATATATCAATCTTTATGTCTCGACCATTTCGAGACTCCTCGTCATGTCCGTGATCATATCCGGACACGAACAACCTTCGTACATCAAAATACATAAACTCATAATATAACCATCATCGAAACCTTAAGCGTGCGGACCCTACGGTTCGAGAACAATGTAGACATGACCGAGACATGTCTCCAAATCAATAACCAATAGCGGGACCTGGATGCCCATATTGGTTCCTACATATTCTACGAAGATCTTTATCGGTCAGACCGCATAACAACATACGTTGTTCCTTTGTCATCGGTATGTTACTTGCCCGAGATTCGATCGTCGGTATCCAATACCTAGTTCAATCTCGTTACCGCAAGTCTCTTTACTCGTTCCGTAATACATCATCTCACAACTAACTCATTAGTTGAAATGCTTGCAAGGCTTAAGTGATGTGTATTACCGAGAGGGCCCAGAGATACCTCTCCGACATTCGGAGTGACAAATCCTAATCTCAAATACGCCAACTCAACAAGTACCTTCGGATACACCTGAGAGCACCTTTATAATCACCCGATTACGCTAGACGCTTGGTAGCACACAAAGTGTTCCTCCGTAAACGGAGTTGCATAATCTCATAGTCATAGGAACATGTATAAGTCATGAAGGAAGCAATAGCAACATACTAAACGATCGTGTGCTAAGCTAACGGAATGGGTCATGTCAATCAGATCATTCAACTAATGATGTGACCTTGTTAATCAAATAAAACTCCTTGTTCATGGTTAGGAAGCATAACCATCTTTGATTAACAAGCTAGTCAAGTAGAGGCATACTAGTGACACACTGCTTGTCTATATATTCACACATGTATTATGTTTCCGGTTAATACAATTCTAGCATGAATAATAAACATTTATCATGATATGAGGAAATAAATAATAACTTTATTATTGCCTCTAGGGCATATTTCCTTCATCTCCCACTTGCACTAGAGTCAATAATCTAGATTACACAAGAATGATTCTAACACCCATGGAGTCTTGGTGTTGATCATGTTTTGCTCGTGGAAGAGGCTTAGTCAACGGTTCCGCAACATTCAGATCCGTATGTATCTTGCAAATCTCTATGTCTCCCACCGGACTAGATCCCGGATGGAATTGAAGCGCCTCTTGATGTGCTTGGTTCTCTTGTGAAATCTGGATTCCTTCGCTAAGGCAATCGCTCGAAGATTGTCACAAAAGATTTTCATTGGACCCGATGCACTAGGTATGACACCTAGATCGGATATGAACTCCTTCATCCGACTCCTTCATTGGCTGCTTTCGAAGCAGCTATGTATTCCGCTTCACATGTAGATCCCGCCACGACACTTGCTTTGAACTACACCAACCGACAGCTCCACCGCTTAATGTAAACACGATCCGGTTTGCGATTTAGAATCGTCCGGATCGGTGTCAAAGCTTGCATCAACGTAACCATTTACGATGAGCTCTTTGTCACCTCCATATACGAGAAACATATCCTTAGTCCTTTTCGGTATTTCAGATGTTCTTGACCGCTGTCCAGTGATCCACTCCTGGATTACTTTGGTACCTCCCTGCTAGACTTATAGCAAGGCACACATCAGGTCTAGTACACAGCATTGCATACATGATAGAGCCTATGGCTGAAGCATAGGGAACACTTTTCATTTTCTCTCTATCTTCTGCAGTGGTCGGGCTTTGAGTCTTACTCAACTTCACACCTTGCAATACTGTGCAAGAACCCTTTCTTTGCTTGATCCATTTTGAACTTCTTCAAAACTTTGTCAAGGTATGTGCTTTGTGAAAGTCCAATTAAGCGTCTTGATCTATCTCTATAGATCTTAATGCCCAATATGTAAGCACCTTCACCGAGGTCCTTCATTGAAAAACTTTTATTCAAGTATCCCTTTATGCTATCCAGAAATTCTATATCATTTCCAATCAATAATATGTCATCCACATATAATATTAGAAATGCTACAGAGCTCCCACTCACTTTCTTGTAAATACAGGCTTCTCCAAAAGTCTGTATAAAACCAAATGCTTTGATCACACTATCAAAACGTTTATTCCAACTCCGAGAGGCTTGCACCAGTCCATAAATGGAACATTGGAGCTTGCACACTTTGTTAGCTCCCTTTGGATCGATAAAACCTTCTGGTTGCATCATATACGTCAAGAAATACTCCTTCTTCCATCTAGTCTTACCGGCGTGCATCAAGGGGGAAATGATTGTGATGATCCATTATTGACTAATCCTCATAACCTTGCTCTTGAGTCTTGTACTGATGCAGATGCAAACGTTGAAGAAAATGGCGAAGGAAACACTCAAAATGGTGCACAATACGCTCCAAACGAGCGATATCTCATGTGCCACCGAACGGGGGACATATCCGGCTCGGGATCGGCGCCCCAGCAGCGCGTCAGCGAATCCCCCACGGGATCTGTGCTGCAGCAGGGCGTCAGCGCGTCGGGCTCCGCGTCAACTGCCGGGCGAGGCAGCAGCCAGCCAGCAACTGCCACGCGGGCGCCTCCAACTGGGCCAGGCGTGTCATCCGCCCCGCGCCAACCAGATGGCGACACATGCCAGCCTCCGCCTCGCTGGCCAGCGGCGGACCCCGCCACTACGTGCGCCGCCAGCCAGGTGGGCCTCCAGGCGCGGAAACTGGTGCAAGCACGGGATCCGGCGCTGATCCTGTCGCCAGTCCTGTCGCTGACGCGTGATCAGGTGCGGATCCTGCCGGGCACGCGCAATCATTGTGCCATGATGGGTCTGGCGTGGATTGCATGCATGGCTCGGGATCCTCTGCTCCGCCTGACACGACCACACCGACCGATGGTGCCGCAGAAAATCCTGCTGCTCCAGAAAACGTGTCGGAGCAAGGAGTATCTGCCTCGGGATCGCGCCGACCAGAGGCTGGATCCTCTACGGAAGGCAACAGTGCAGCTCCTCTTGTTCCTTCGCGTACAAGGTTGCAAAGAGGGGTAATTAAACCTCTTAAGTATAAGCAAATAACCAAATTTGGCCTAGCTTGTTCTACAGGTGAGCCAACACACTCTTGATGAGGCACTTAGTGATGAAAAGTGGAAAAAGGCCATGGAAGAAGAATACATGGCACTTCAAAAAAACAGAACATGGCGTTTAGTTCCCCCACGGAGAGGTAAAAATTTAATTGATTGCAAGTGGGTTTACAGAATAAAGAGAAAATCAGATGGAACTATAGATCGCTACAAGGCCAGGCTGGTTGCAAAAGGCTTCAAACAGCGGTATGGTATTGACTATGAGGACCCGTTTAGTCCTGTTGTTAAAGCTGCAACTATTCGTCTTGTGCTGTCTATTGTTGTATCCAGGGGATGGAGTCTTAGGCAACTGGATGTCAAGAATGCGTTTCTTCATGGCGTTCTGGAAGAGGAAGTATACATGAAACAGCCTCCTGGGTTTGAAAACAAGAGTAAGCCTTCTTATGTGTGCAAGCTTGATAAAGCTCTATATGGACTAAAGCAGGCTCCCAGAGCATGGTACTCACGTCTGAGTCAAAAATTACAAGCACTTGGTTTTACTCCTTCCAAGTCTGACACATCTCTGTTTATTTACAATAAGTCAAATACATCAATTTTTGTGTTGATTTATGTGGATGATATCATTGTCACAAGCTCATCAGATGAAGCAGTGACAGGGCTCTTAAAAGACTTAAATGATGAGTTTGCTCTCAAAGATTTGGGAGATCTGCCTTACTTTCTAGGTATTGAGGTAAAGAAACATGAAGATGGCCTCCACCTATCTCAAGAAAAATATGCTGCTGACCTGGTAAGAAGAGTTGGTTTACAAGGATGCAAACCATCATTGACCCCCCTCTCAAGTACGGAAAAATTATCACTTGAAGAGGGAGTTCTCTTGAATCAAGAAGATAGCACTAGATACAGAAGTTTAGTTGGGGCTCTTCAGTACTTAACCTTAACTAGACCTGATTTATCTTTTGCTGTCAACAAGGTATGCCAGTTTCTTCATGCACCCACCACAGTTCACTGGACTGCTGCAAAGCGCATTGTGAGATATGTTAAACATACTATGAAGCTTCGTCTCTTTTTCAATAAGTCATCATCAAATCTTGTCAGTGCATTTTCTGATTCTGACTGGGCAGGATATGTGGATGATAGACGATCCACTGGTGGCTTTGCAGTGTTCTTTGGACCAAACTTGATATCATGGTGTGCCAAGAAACAGGCTACAGTATCAAGGTCAAGCACTGAAGCTGAGTATAAAGCATTAGCAAATGCTACAGCAGAAATTATCTGGGTTCAGTCTATGTTGAAAGAACTTGGTGTGAAGCATACCAAAGTTCCATGTTTGTGGTGTGACAACTTGGGTGCTACCTACCTATCTGCTAACCCAGTGTTCCATGCAAGAACAAAGCATATTGAGATAGATTTCCACTTTGTCAGAGAAAGAGTTGCAAACAGGCAATTGGAAATCAGATTTGTTCATTCACGAGACCAAGTTGCAAATGGCTTTACAAAAGCATTGCCCACAAGAAATTTTGAAGAATTCAAACGTAATCTCAACCTGATACAGTTGTGATTAAGGGAGGGTGTTAAGCGACAGATATGCATACACAGGTCCGGTTCAACCAGGACTCCTACACCGAACCTTAGACTAGGGTAGTTGTGATTTCATCTTATCTCTTGTAACTATCTCTATCTCTCTAGTCTATCTCTTGGGTTCCAAGTTAAGGATCCTAACCATGTAATCTACTTTGTACGCTATACGGGAAGTTGCACCCCGCTCTATATAACACGCAGCCGTCGCCCTAGGCAGGGTACGACGTTCTCTCACACTAAAAGATCTGATATTAATTTACAAAGGTGGTACGTAGCTAGCTAGCTTACGATCTGATCGATCAACTCTGGCGGAAACAACACACAAGACGCACATGAAGCCGGCGAATTGCCACAGGCACGTATCGTCCATGTTTTCTTTACTTTTTATATAGTTCCTAGAACTAACTTAACCTAACCTAGCCGGTTACAAACTCCTAATCCTACTACTATTAGGTGATTGCTTTTGTGTACGAACCCGACAGAACACCACGTCGTGGTTATTCCAACGTCATCCAAATGCTTACCGTGAGTGTTGATACTTAGATCATCTTAGCAAACATTAGTGGTTTCAAGTGAGTGGGAGGTCTTATAATCCCATTTTGTAATAAAAAAATACAACGTTCACAAATAAACCTGTTATTCTAAGGATATAATATCATACAACGAGTACAACCATATATCACACTGAGGAAATCTGGGCCTTTCTTTGCTTATGTTACGGTTAAAGGTCGATGTACAGCCATCTCTCCAGGAAAAGAAGTCGACGTGTAGGTAGAACAATCATCGGGCAGGAGTTCATGTGAGCCTGGTTGTAGGAGAATTCCAGTAGTGGACTCCGCAAGTGAGGCCGACAGTATTGGAGGACTTCTTTGTTGGCGGTGCTCCTTTGAGTACCGAGTCGTGATTTTCAGGGTGAAAAACCAAGGTCTGGCCTTTCTTGGTTGTGCCTGGCAGTGACCTTGTTGAAGGCATTGTTTTGGGAATGCGGTCTTTCTCGAGGGTGAAAACCTATGAACTTTGATCGAGCAACGACAACGCGTGTGCATTGTTTCCTTCTTGGAGGCGTTGCTTTTGGAGAACCTTCTTTTTAGTCCAGGTGTTGGTGATGGTTACACTAGTAGAAAACATGGCTTTGGTTCAGGCCAGATAAGCCCATTAATCCCAGGGGGCCTGTCGGGCCTAGTGGGAACATTGGTCCCGGTTCGTCTGGCCCCTTTGGTCCTGGTTGGTGGGACGAACCGGAACCAATGGGCCTCGCTCCTGGCCCACCACCTTTGTCCCGGTTGGTGGCTTGAACCGGGACCAAAGGGTGTCCTTTAGTCCCGGTTCCAGCCACGAACCGGGACCAATGATGTGCCTATATATACCCCCTCGCCGGCGAGAAGAGCACTCCACACTGCTCTGGTTTTTCTGGCCGGCGAGGGGAGGGCTTTGTGGTGCTCTAGCTCATCATCCAATGTCAAGGGTGAGAATCGGGTTCTTGTGCGAGCACCAGGAGTCTGTGGCTTTGTTGTAGATGTCCCAAGAATTAGGTGATTTGTCTGTCAGTCCGAGTCCTCCAGTAACATAAATCTTGTCGCCCAGAACTGCTGATACAAAGTAACACCTGCAATCAAAGCAGTAGTGCATTAGTGAGTCCCATTATCGCTAGGATATTACACTACATATGCAACAGAGAAAACAAACAGAGAACAGAGGCTGAAGGAGTACCTAGCAGTAGGCATTGGTGCTGCTTTGCTCCAGTGATTTGAAGAAGCATCGCAACAGTACACTTAACCATTAGCACCCTTTTGCACAACCGCCCATAAGAAATAACCTCCTGTCCATGGTCTCGAGGGAAACGAGCATGGAGGCTCCATGACTTGGATATAGCAGCTGAAAGATAGTAGGGCAGCATGGCAGAGCATTATAGGCCACAAAGAGCTGCAAATTTCCGAGAGATCACAGTTTGCTCCTCATCGTACACTCGCTTCTTAGAATCCAATACACAACAGGCGGTGCACATTTTAAGAAATCAACAGATATCATTTGTGTTCGCAGTTATATCATGAAACAATCCGATATCATTGGACGAAAAATCAGTAAGACAAATGAGATACAGTGTGCATTTAAGTAAAGAAAATGCAAGTCGAAGGCTTGCGGTCATTTAAAGATTTACATATATCACGCCCATTTACATGTATGTTATCTCAGATTTGGAACAAAACTTCAGAGACCCACATGGAAAAGCAAGCAATATTTGTATTCAGAATAAAATAACCGCTTTATTTGCAAAATTGGCAGACTAGAATGATAAGCACACATACACCTAGTGTTTTTTTTATCTTAAACCTACAACTCGCTGACACACCCTATCTACTTTGCTAGCTCAGCACAATGGCTCTATCATGGTCATTTTTGGCAGAACAGTTTGGACAAATTTACAATAACTACTGTGTTCTCAGTTACTGCAAGCTACCAGCAAAAATATGAAGCCATTTTTCTTTGGAAAAATATGGATTGCTGAGATTTTCCGTGTTTCTTCAATGGATCTTCGAACAAGGCAAGTGTGCCAGCTTTATTATGGTAATTATGATCCTACTAATCATGGGAGTTACGAAAATAGAGGAGCTACAAGTCAGTAACAGAAACACAAACCGGTCAAATCAATCAAAAGTTGCAAATTCACCGGTTTCCCTCTCTTTCCATGACCATGAGAACAAAGGAGATTCTTTCCCATTGCTGTTTGTCTGTCTGTCGTTGCGAGCCAGCCAACAAATGCATGAAACTCATTTTTTTGGAAAAGGAGGCAGACCCACGGCCTCTGCATCATAATGATGCATGCGGCCATTTTATTAAAACAAGCAAAGAGTAATCAAGTCTATGAACCAGTACAGCTCGCAAATGGAGCAGAAAAATAAAACAAACAAAAGCTGAAAAAAGACATCAAGCCACAACCGGCAGATCATAGGACACAGTGTCTAGACACCTATCCTATTAGTGGATCGACATCCAAACCAGTTGAAACTCATATGAATTACGTTTAAGATCAGAGTGGCGCAGCAGAAGCATGGTGGGTGGGCCCATAACCCACAGGTCCCAGGATAATTTATTTATTTTCATTTTTCAACCTTTTTATCATAATTATTTCTCTATGTGAATCTCAATTTGTCTTTTTTGTTCAGGTCCCAATTACATCGCCTATCACTTTGGTTTAGCTTGCCACTGCCATGTTCGCTTATATCGAATTCAAAAATGGACAAATTCAAAATTTCACACTACAGATGTTCATTTAAATCCAAGCAGAGTGGTCAAAACTGATGTTTCTCTGAAACTCTAGTGATAGTGCGGAAGGATGGTTGGACTGGTTTAACTGGGACTGCTGTAGGTCAACAACATATAGTAGAATGAACTGATTCGACCTCAATGTTTTTCACAAATCAAGAAAATATCATTTGTGTTTACAACATATAGTAGAATGAACTGATTCGACCTCAATGAATTAATTCAGCAGGTTCAGAACTTTGCACGTTGGTCACGTGTAAACTATAGCCATGCTTGTGTTTTTGTTCCACTTCGCACTGGTCACTTTGTCCTTGTTTGTTGCAGTATTCAGTTTTGGATTGCTTAATTGTGGATGGGCACCACAAAGTGTCAATAGTTCATCAACAATTACAGCACCTTGTGTTGGAGAATAAAGGTCACAAGGGGAAGAAATGAATGGCCACAACAACTGTCATGTGATGTTTGGTGAATGATGTCTTCGCCACACACCATGTCCATTCGTTAACCTTCTATAAATAGCTGCCTTTCCTGTATAGCAGAATCACGTTTAGTTGCTAGAGGGGGGATGCATGACCAAGTGTGTCTGACGAGCAAAACAATGATGAGTGTTATCAGTCACAAAGTGCAATTTCCTGGGGGAGTGAGATGCATTGGGAATTTGATAGGAACACTGTGGAAGTGTTCACCTCTGGTGTCCTCTTCTAGAGTTACTTTGAAGTTACGTCATGCGTTCATCTCCGGTAAAACAATGAAATCACTAGTTAAGGGGCACCTCTTGCAAAATTCACTCCCATCTCCTATGATGATGGCGCATTGCATGTGCGATACTTGCAGCAACCACAGAGTTTTGGTGGGATTGCAACCAAACCACAATACATGGTGTATATAGAAAGGTTAGTTATGTGTTAAGAATTCCCGTTGATGTCTCCTCACAAGCCATGTCGTCGCCAAACATTCCTTCCTCCGGGAATACCACGAGCTCCATGCCCCACCGCTCGTCGGCTTCTTCAACACCGACGGAGTCCTTCGCCCCAATGTCGCGCCATACTCCTCTGCATCGATAGCCAGCGATGTCGCCCTTGCCACCGAATTTTCCTTCTCCTTCCTCATCCACACCGCCAACAACTAGGTCACCCATGACAGCCCTGACGGCAGTGGAGAAGTCACGTTAAGACTATGTAGTCAAGCAACTACACAGCAATTTGGCACGACACCACGTTTGCATACCCCATCGGTAGATAAGCAGAGATAAAGAGCATCTACAAGTGGACCTCTCAAACCCGCCTCATATGCCCGGGCGGGCCGTCCGGTCACTGCTGGGTCACGATTTTTTGACTCAAACGGGCCCCTCAAACGCCTGGCTGACCGGTACCCCCCATATCCAGCCCAAATATGGGTAGATATGGGGGCGCCCGGGCACGCCCGCCACGTCGCCCTGACAGCCTGACCCCACGTCGTGCAACTACACTATCAACGGCCGGGACTACAGCATGGGGTACTATCTTGCTGATGGTATCTATCCTCAGTGGGCGACGTTTGTAAAGATCATATCTGAGCGGCGTGGCAATAAATAGAGCCACTTTGCAACAATGCAGGAAGCGGCTAGGAAGGGCGTGGAGAGGGCATTTGGTGTGCTTCAGGCTCGTTGGGAAATTGTGCGGAGCGCTGCAATGATATGGGAGTCAGAAACTTTGTGGCGGCTGATGACATGTTGTGTTATTTTGCACAATATGATCGTCGAGGATGAGGGTGATGTTGTAGTCTAAACCCATGATTTCGAAGCACCCGGAGAAGAAGTTGAAATCCCAGAAGATCAAGATGCGGCTCAGCTTATGAACTTTCTATAGATGTATCAGAATCTTCGAGATCAGTAGGTGCACACGTAGCTACTCAATGATCTTGTGGAGCACATGTGGATCCACAATGGCAACCAAGGAGGCAATGCTTGAGTTTGGCGCTTCAAATAAAAAAAATTAAAACGCTATGTATGCTTGATACGAACAATAGATATTTACGTGAGATATTATGTTGCATGATCGACGTGCATGTATTTGCATGAATTTAAGAGTCCAGATTTGAGATATGTAGATGCCCGAAATGAAATATGAGGGCCCGTTCGGATGCGCCCATGGGCGTGTCTGGACGCGTCCGCGGATGTATGAGAGGCCGGCTTTGGCAAGCGGCTGTAGATGCTCTAACACAGGCCCATATAGTTGGCCTTCCAACTCTCCGCAGTTGTACCTCCAGCGACCGGCAAGTGCACCAGGAGTCCAGGAGGAGGCCCCTTCCGCTTCTGTTTGTATGTTCTATCTTCTTTCTCTTCCAATTCTCTTTTCTCTTATTAAGGTATTCAGATCTTGTTTCGCTTAACAGAAAGCTTGTTTTATCATTTGTTGGGTTTAATTTTGGTAATGGTATATGGATATATTTGTCAAAGTACTACAACCTTACATTTTTTTAAAATAAAATATATATTATCTCAAAGGGCTTTTTGGGGAAATATTGTCCCAAAGGGCTGCTACCGCAAATATTTTTGGACCAAACTACAATCTTTTAATTTCCTCATTAATTTCTCTACAAAAAAGTATTTATTAAGCTTGACATCACACGGTTTGAATCCTGGCACCGCACTGCCTGACGGTCGCGTCCTCCTGGAGAACGCCCACAAGGGAAGCGCCCCAACAGTTGTTTGCATAGTTTGTGGTATGTCACGCGTTGCACTGGTGATACCTCCTGCTTCCACCGGTCCGTGACACCTAGTCGCTTCAACGAAAATGCTTTGCTGCGGATGGATCGGTGACGATACCGATCTTAGATATGGAAAGTGAGAGCACTCCACATTAACGAGTTTGTAGGTGTGAGTGGTGGCTTCGGGTGGATTGATGTATGTTCTTGTCAGACCTTTGTGGAATAATTAATAAAGATGGCTGTATGCATCCATTGATGCAGAGACCGGGGGTTAATCTTCTTTAGAAAAACTAGAAGGATGGAGTTCTCCATTGTTGAATCCCCACCCATTGGCATACCCGGGGGTGTGCCGTGGCACACTCAAAAATTTGCAAATTTATTTTTTACCATGTAATTGTTTCGGCCTAGATCGAGCTGGCAGAGGCCCAGCCGCCCAGCTCACCATCTCCTTTCCTGAGCGGCCGATAGAGAGACACAGAGCGCAGCCGCAACCCACTCACCCTGCAGCTACCTAATTCTCATCCCCATACCGCTCGACTGCCGCCGACCGCCCGCCGCTCCCCTTCGAAGGAGCGTTGTGGGCTGCTCTGCTGGGTCTCCTTCCATGAGCAAGCACGCGCCGACCCGGCCGGGTGGCCGCTTCTCTGAAGGAGCTCCTGCTATTGCCTCCGGCCTCCCTACCATTCCGGCGGCCATCGTCGCTGCTATCCCATCCCCACTGCCACTGCCCATTCGGACATCCCTGATGGCCTGATCCCTCGGTCACTCCCTCCCATGAACCCATGATGCAGATTTTGGAAACTGGACACATTGCAGATTGTAGAATTTCCTCAAAATAGTTCATCTGCAGTGGCTAAGAACAGTGCAGATTTTGGCATTGTGTAGTGGCAGTAGTTGTCAGTGCAATTTTGGGCTTTTGGCATTCTGTAGTCAAGTGGTCAGTGGCTTTGTGCAATTTGGGCATTGTGAAATAGTTTATCTGTAGACTGTAGTGGCTAAGAACAGTGTTAAGAAGTAAGAACATATCATCAGTTATACCCAGACGGTCTCGTCATTATGATATGGGAATGGTTGAGGCTGCAGAAGGCAGGCCCGCTATGTTTCTGTTTTCATATGACGGTGGCATCAGTTATACCATTAGGCAAAAATAATGGTGGGAGTTCAAGCCGTTGGCAGTTGGAGAAGATAATCTCAATGGATTCTTCTCGATACTGTTCCTTGGGTTCATCAGGGAAGCACTTATTCCTAATGTACGACGAAAGCTATTTCTCGTCAAGACATTCCAGCTTATGAAGGCGTCTGCTTTAAATGTAAGCATGTTTTGCCGGTGGGGATATCACCACTTACCAACAGTGTCAAGTGGTAAACTTTTGTTGCATCCTTGTTATTACTTTCCCTTCATACTTATCAAACAACGAGTCTGATGATTGATAGTTCATTACCGTGATCCTTAATTCCTGTTTACTCAGCTGTTGGCTAAGATGGTCAAGCCCACGTAACATAATTTTGATACATTTCTTAGTTTGTTGTAATTGCCACTTTAAACGTGATAAGAGAAGTAAAAGAAAGGTCCGTGCATGCTATGAGTAGCATTTTGGAGCCATCGCGCTTAATGTAATCGTCAGAAACACTAAATCACAACTACTAGAAGCGTTGGGCGTGCTTTGCTTCGCCGTTGGTGTTGTTGGGTTTCTTCAAAAAAAATCAAAATATAAGGTGTATTACTTTTCTGAAAGTCAAACCTTTTAAGTTTCATCAAATTTGTAGAGAAATATATCAAAACCTATAATATCACATCGATACGATTAGATTCATCATGAAATGAATTTCCATTTTTTTGTTTATTATTATGGATATTGCTTTGAACATGGTCACAGTTAAAGAAATTTGACTTCCAAAAAACCAATACCCCTTATATTGTGGAATTGATGGAATATTATTTTGGCGGATGGGGTTGACGATAATGCAGTGACTTGATGAGCCTTTCATGCTGTGGTTCTGTGTCATCCGCTAGCTAACGTATATTTATGTGAGGAAATTTCTGCGTCGGTGGATGCATGTATTATATTGGTGCTATAGTATCACATGGTGGTGATTCTTTTTTCTTGGTGTTGGGATAGTGCGCGGGATTGATATGTTTTCATAGGTCGGTTGTTGTTGATTGATTTGAAAAATCATTAGCCTATTCAAAATCGTAAACCAAATACAAAATTGAATACCTCAATTCAATGAAACAATTTTAAAATTGGAACGTAGGGAATTAAAAGAAATGAATGAGAGAGCCCTTGAGAAGTTGCTGACCGGTCAAAATCGGGTTGACTGATTCTAAATTAAAGACGTCAATTAATCGCGGGGCCTTTAAAATTAGAAACCATAGTGTATAGTATAAAAGAATTGAATTAGAGAGCTTTGAGAAATTGTTGACTCGGTCAAAATCGGGTGAACCAATCCTAATTGGAGACCTCAATTGAATGTGGTCCCTTTAAAACTAGGGAGTATAGTGTTATAAAGGATTACTAATTGAGAAGGCATACAAGTATAAATCAAAACATTGCTACCAGTTCACCTTTGGATTGTTCTGAGAAAAAAAATATGGGAAACTACGACGGGCTTACGCCAGTCTGAACTTATATTAGCCAGGGAGAGATGACAACATTCAGGTAGTTACATAGGGTGAAGAAAAAGAAAGATTACAAGGGGGCCAGCCCCCAAAAAATAGCAAAAGATAAGCTAAATTCTCGCAGATAAATGATACAACATGGTACCCCAATCATTTAGAAGGGCCTCCTTGACAGCATTTTTGCAGCGATTGGACCAGAACAATAGATCCTCTCAAGATTGTTGTAGAGTGGCATGCATACAGATCCTCATCGTGAGCACGGATGACCATAGCATTTCTCCACTTCCAAATGGACCAAAGAATGGCAATGATGACTGTCGAGCAAACATTATTGATTGAAGAGTTAGACCAAAGATCTTGAATATGTTCGACTTCAGGAGGACGAAGAAGAAGTAGATTGTCCAAAAGCAACTTGATGGGGTGGCAGTTCAACAGTAAGTGACTTGAGGTTTTTGGATCATCGCAAAATGGGCAAGTATTGGAGCTTGACATCCCATGCCGGAAACGCCGATCATTTGTAAATAGTTTGTCCCGAAAGGCTAGCCAAGTGAACAACCGACACCTATTTGGAGCATAGTTCTTCCAAGTAGCTGTAGCGTACCTGTCCTCCGGCCTAGCTGCAAACACAAAAGCATATGCTGATCTTGCCGAGATCGGCTTGTTGTCAATACGTCCAACACGACGGTCAAGCACTAGGGGGGTCAGAGTTACAACGGCAATCGTAACGCACAACGCAGCAAGTTCCTATTCCGCAATCGAGGAAATCCTATGGTGAAGGTCCAAACACAAAATCGGGTCACCTAGAACCCTAGCCACTGAAGCATTCGACCTAGTAGAGTGTGAGAGAAAATAGCAGGGAATCGAACAACAAGTGTATTGCCAATCAACCACACGTCAAGCCAAAAAGTAGTAGCAACACCGTTTCCAACATAAACTTTGGAGATATCATGGTATAAATTCAAACCTTTAGAGAGGTCTTTCCAAACCAAGGAATCAAGAGGAGAGGAGTCACCAAGGTCATTGTTATTGGACCAGCCATATAATGATGTCATCCTGGACTCCTAGGGTGAAGAGTTAATTTGGGCAGTGAACTTTTGCTAGATGTTTGAAAGGAGCCATAGGTTTTGAGAGCACAAACAGGTGAAGCTGAGAACCCCCAATTTGGAGAATGGAGCACAAACGGTCTCCCACGCTACCTTGCATTGCCCATTGACCTCTTCTTGGCCGGCCCAAAAGAAGGCACGGCAACGCTTGTCAAAGGCTTTGATAGTCCCAGGGGCGGACGTAGCATGAGTAAGAAGAGACCTAAGGGAGGCACGAACAAGCATAGCCCTGTCGTCCATGGAGAGAAGCTTGTCCCGCCAACCCACAAGCTTTTTGTCCTCCTTAGCAGTGATTGGGTGGAAGGCAGAAAGGTTTAATTTCTGGGAGGATAGAGGAAGGCCTAAATAAGTTTGAGGGAATAAGGAGATGGAGCACCCTAGTATACTGGCTGAAAGGGTTGCCAGCTCATGTTCAACATGAATAGGCACGAAAGTAACTTTGTCAAAGTTGATGTGAAGGCCCGTCAAAGCGGAGAACACTTGTAGAGTTGAGATGAGGTTTTGAGCGGCCGCGGAATTGACCTTGCAAATAATAAGTGTATCATCGGCGTATCGAATGACAGGGAAAGGTAGGTGCTCGACAAGCGGATGAGACAAAAGACCATTATTGCAAGCATTGATGATAAGCCGTTGTAACACCTCTGCGACCAAGATGAAAAGAAAAGGCAATAGAGGATCGCCTTGTCGTAACCCCTTACGACATTGGATCCAAGGATCAGGCGTCCCATTGAGCAGAATGGCGGATTGACTAGAGAGGTTTAGACTAGCGAGCCAATCAATCCATTTTTTGGGGAAAGCCTTTAGCAGCCGGCACTTGATTAAGCGCGTCCCATGAAATAGAGTCAAAAGCCTTGCCAAAGTCAAGTTTCAAAACAAAAGCGAGAGATTTACGACGATGGCAGGATTGGACGATCTCAGATGCATAAATAAAATTCTCAGCAATGCAACGACCCTTAATAAAACCAGACTGGTCAAAGTGAACCAAAGAAGGGCAGTGAGGTTGGATTCTATTCACAGGACACTTGGAGGCTAGCTCTCGAAATAGGCTTTCGCCCCACTTTAGAAATAAAGCAACACCAAAAGAAAGTACACGGTCGAACGATACAAGATGGTTAGGTTGTCCTCTTACACAGCTGATCCCAGGATAATCGGATCACGCAGAGCTCACGCGCCTATGCTACCAACATAGAACACATGAAGAAATGAACACAACGCCACACTACGACCTAGTACACCTAAGCTTCACGACAACGCCCTCAAGAGGGGAGATGGCGCCAAGCGTCGCCGCGCGGACAAAGGTCTTCACCCGGAGCCCTGACACGGAGAGAAGAACCACAACAACGTCTTCATGAAGAGTGCGACACCCACAGGCGTCGCCATCGTTGGCGCCAGGCGCAGAGCTTTCGCTCGACATCTCACACGTGACACCACGAGGTCGCTAGGACAAGTGCGACGAGGTCAGGTCCCCAGAGCCGGATTAGGGCAATGCCCCTGTGGGGACAGAGGGCATGCACTGACCACCCGTCGCTACACCTCCTGTCGCCCACACAACCAGGAAGGAGAGCCACCACCGTCGCGATGGTGTCCGCCGACGAGCAAACCATGCGGACCACCATCCGGGGCCGTCACCCCGGCCTCCCTGTCGCCAGATACCGAACGCCGCTCACTTCACGGCGCACTCAACCACGATAGGAGGAATAGAGGCACGCCCCCTACTCCTAGCCCGTCACCAGTCACTGAGTTTGGGTAGGCGCCTCCACAGTAGGAGGCACCCGCGCCTGCATCCCCAGCCAATCCCGGTGGATTGGAGAGGACACGGCCCTATGATTACCGACACCCGTCGACGAGCCAGCACCGAGTCCTTGCCCAACCTAGCCCACACAACGCCACGTCCATGGCCACCATCGTCGTTCCGCTCACAAGTGCCCTGGAATCACGACCACCACCACTGACCACCGTACCGAGGAGATGAAGAACACCACCTGCGAGCACAATGCGGACCAAACCCCACTTCACCTACCCGGAGCAAGAACTCCGATCTGCCTCGGGCCCAGATCCGGTCTGCCCGAGCACTGACCCTAGGTCGTAGCCACCACCTGCCCATACCCGGGAGAAGGAAAGTGGTCACCACCACCCGCTCCCCGCCGCTGAGCACCAAACGCCATGCCACACCGACACCAGCGGCAGGAGCACCCCTGAGCCACCACCAGCCCACCACCCGCGAAGCACCGGGAGCCCCCATCCTTGGCCAGCCAAGACCATCACAAGCCACCGGAGGGGAGCCCCCTGCCCGGGCCGGCAACCGCCGCCAGTGAATGGCCCCGTGCCGCGGCGCTCAAGGTGCTGACGACCAGATCTGGACCAGATCGACCACCCGGCCACCACAGGTGCGCCCTGCTGCCAACGCGTCGCCATCCGTTGCACAACACCGCCCGCGCCAGATCCTGACAATCTACGGGGAAAAAGGGGTCCCGCCGCCGCCGACACCGAACAGGCTTTGCCTGGCGGCGGCGAGGAGGAGAGGTGAGGGTAGGGTCGCGGACGCGGCGGCGCTAGGGTTTCCCCCAGGTCGCCATGCGGGGGCAACACAAGAGGGGTGGGAGGGGTCCCCCAAGAATAGGTAAAGAAGAGAAGATCTTCGAGGCTAGCTTGATGCTACAATTTTGGAGAGACACAGGGCGGAAGTTGTCCGGGTGTGTAGATCCTATGAACTAGCATCAACGTGAATGGCTCGGTCTGCGTGTCCGCCTTGTTTGAGAGATAGGGTTGGATGGCGTTCGTCCAGCCCGGATGTTTGCGGACACGTTTAGACAAGGACACCTGACGTGTCCGTGGACATTTATGGGATTCTCTTTGATGAACCTTGTTGTCGATGCCCTTAGTAGCTTAAGGGACATTTAAAGCACATGTGTTCAAAGGTGTATGCTAGAAGAAAGTGACTAAATAAAATGCATGTGGGGCCAGTTCTTGGTTCATGACTTTACTAGTGTTCACTCTATCTCGGCTCGCAACTACCGGCTATAAAAGGAGTATATCTTTATCTGGAAGGAAATAAACCTTATCCAGCAGCAGAGTGAGAGAAATCGAGCAGCGAGAGGAGGGTCACTTGCGCTGCACACCTGAGAGGCAGCGTTGTTCGTTCTTGAACATCTGCCAGATGTTTCATTCAGGATCTGGACTTTTTTTTTTGGTGGTTTTACCCTTCCAATGTGAGCATGCTGTTACTACAACATCTGCTCAAGTATTTTCACTGAACTGGTTCACAGAGTGCCTGATTCGTCCAGTAACCACTACGTCTCAGGGCAAGTTAGTAGGCACGGATTGCGTCCAGGGTAAGGTTTCCTTCTCCTTCCGTGAGAAGAGAGGAGACGACTCAGCCATCGCTGTCTGTCTCTCTCTCTCTCTCTCTCGTCGCTAGCCAAATCTCTCCTTACGTTTATTCAGAGGAAAATCGTAATGGTCACAACAAAATCAGAGTGGCGCAGCGGTAGCGTGGTGGGCCCATAACCCACAGGTCCCAGGATCGAAACCTGGCTCTGATATTTGAATTTTTTTTTTCAGCTTTGTTTGTTTGATTAGGTTATGTTTGCTGCTGAATCACTACCGTCTGTTTGCTGCTGCCATGTTCCCTTGGATCGAATTCAAAGATGGACGAATTTGAGATTTTTCGCACCATGTGTTCTTTTCGAAGTGCAGTGCTGAAGAATGCTTGGACCGACTACGAGGACAAGTTATGAGTACGTTTCAACTGAATCGCTGCAGGCCAACAACGCGGAGAATGAACTGGTTCTGCCTCGGCCCTCGATGCTTTCCAACACTCAAGAGATATTCCATGGTGGTTGTTGAAGCCAAGATGACAGGCTGACGCTCAACTGCTTCTATATATCTACCTCAGTTGTGTTCTGGTGCTGTTCCATGGTGGTTGTTGAAGCCAAGAGACAAAACTGACTTCTCTTATTCCAAGTCCAAAACAGATGCCTTCAGTATAATGATACGTAAATCTGAACTTTTCAGGTCAACAACAACAACAACAACAACAACAAAGCCTTTAGTCCCAACATTTAAGACATTGATCTGCACTGTGCTGATCACACACTTCTGCCTCTTGAAATTCAAAATAGAACAGATATTGCAGGGTTTCAGCAAGGTGCATCCGACATAGAGCATCGCCGGCGGTGCATACTTCCAGAAATCAACAGGCATCATTTTGCAGTTACAGTTGTATCATAAAACACACTGCCGTCATGCGCATGATGTGCCTCCTTTCTTTTTTCCCCATTTTCTGTCCATTGACCGCCTCAGAAAAGGTTAGATGTTGTTGAATTAAAGCCTAATGCATCATTACCAGCAAGATAGAGGCGCCTGGCGTATTGTTCAATCTGATCCTACTTGTTGTTGCTCGACATTATCTCAACAGGTTCACAACTTTGAACGCTGGGACAAGTGTAAACTATAGCCATGCTAGGCACTGCACAAGCACCCAGTATAATGTATCAAAGCATCTGTTAAGAACAATTGAAAAATGGGACTTTTGGCAGGCTTAAAAAAAATCTATATAAGTGTATCCCCCGCCCCAAAAAAAAGGAGCTTCATCTTATTGAGAAATCCTAATTCTGCTCAACATAAAGCCATATTGCATTACCATTCCTAAATTTAATTTAAGGAAACCAACTTGTCAGAAGCACTAATCTCATGAAATCCACACTGCATTCTGCTCAATATGGTCGTTGTAGACAAATATGAAGTTTCTCACAAATTCATAAGATAAAAGCGACAACTATTAAGTCAATCTTTTTTATTCCGAGTTAACATAAATCTTTGCAACCAACAGAGTTGCTGAATTAACATGATATTATTGGAGATAAGGACATAGTACAGAGCTATGAAAATATTGAGTGCACCCTACAAGTTGCTGACTTGAATTCCATTTATCATTGCAATCTTCATGCATCTCATAAAGGAGTATATCATCTAGCTTCAGTAATGCTAAGAAAAGAAAATGCTAGCTGAAAGCTTGCAGTCGTCTAAGGATTTACATATATCACGCCCTTTTATATGTACGTTATCTCAGATTTGGATCAACCTCAGAGACACATGATGGCATTAACATATCAGGATTCAGGAATCAAATTATCAGTTTCATCACGAATTAGCAACGACCAATCAAGTATCGAACAGACATATAACAGCCAACAGCGGACAAACAACATCCACTAAGGCAAAGAACACCGTGACAGGAATTAGCACCTTACCACACGGAGAGAAATTTTGGTTGTGCCATACGCAGTCCGAATTTTCATAGCCCATTCTTGGTTCCTGTCAATGTGAATCCAGTGGGCACTTCCCCTCGGCAAGCTGTGGCATAGTACTCAGCGAGGTGCGGTGCAGCTTCCTTATGAGGGCATATATACGCCTCAAAGAATGCCTTCTCGGTCGCCTTGAAGATTGGATAGTACTTGGGGACGCGCTTGAGCAATCCATTTGCCATTAGAAACATTATAACGTCGTACCTGGGCCTGAGCCGGCCTTCCAGGCTAAGACAGAGCATTACCGGCAGACGAGCAATGTAGGCCGGTTCCAACCCCACCTTAGAGATAAGGAACTCGGACTTACGCCGGAGCATGCCCTTTGATCTCCTCACCAACGATGGATACCTAGACAGAGCAATGCGCACCTCGGCATCGGACCACCTGAACGTGCTCTTCAAGTAGTCCAGTTTGGCGGCGATCTCCTCCTCGCTGCGGAACGCGACGGCGTGCAGCGCTTCCCTAAACATCCCAGAGCCGCGGGGCACGCCTACAGCTTCGGCGCAGGCTGCCATCGCCCGGACGCGCTCGGGGTTGGCGGTCAGAAGCCTCGGCACATTGACGCACAGCGAGGCAATATGTCGAACATCTACCCCGCACTCCCGCAGGAACGCGACGTTGGGCTCGACCACCGTCCCGACGCTCGAGGAGAGGAGGCGGGGGCTGACCTTGAGCACCCGGAGGAGCTTGTCGGAGGAGCCGAAGAGGCGGTGGTAGTAGCGCAGCTTGGCCACCACGGATTTGGTGCGGAGGCAGTAGTCGGTGAGCGAGGCGAGGCGCGCGATCTCGGAGTGTGACAGGCCGAGGTCGGTGAGCCCGGCGACGATGGGGGAGAGGGTACCCTCCACTTTGACGCAGAGTAAACGGGGGTTCCTCGCCACGGCGGCGGCGACGTCGGCCCTGGAGAAGCCGAGCCCGGCGAGGAAGGCGAGGACGGCGTCGGGTTTGGTGGGGGAGTTGAGGTGGGAGAGTCTCGTGGACGCCTTGAGCGCTCGCGCTCGGGTGAGGCCGCAGGTGGCGACGAGGTAGTCTTGGACGGCGAAGCCACCGGCGCCGGGGTTTGCAAGAACGGGGGGCGCCGCGGTTGAGAGGAGGCGGAGGGAGAAGAAAAGGGATATGGTGGAGGTGGAGGTGGAGGCGGAGGAGGAAGGAGAAGAGAGCTGTTGGGTGAGGATGCACTTCAGGAGGCGGAGCATGGCGCAGACGGCGGCGGCGGCGACGGCGGCGGCGGCGGCGAGCGGCGAGCGGAGAAACTTCCGGTGGGAACTGACAAAGGGGATCGCGTTCCGTAGTGATTTCTATTTCGTTTCAGTTTAACAGAAGAAAAGTCCATTTTACCCATGGAGAAGAAAATGGTTGGTTTGCATCCTATTTTTTTCGCAAATGCGCAAAGTTGCGTATCATTTCATTGATAGAAGAAGAAAAATGAGAACGCTAGACGGCATCACATGGTGTCCGGGGCAGAGACATGGGGTGCTCAGCCCAAACAAAGAAAACAACACGGCGACACACACCTAGCCATGAGAAGCTCCTCGAACCAAATGAAGACAACTAACACGTCTAACTCCACCACTTGGGACGCCGCGAGCGATCAAGACGACGCCTACAAGAAGGGGAACGACGTCAAAGACACCGCCGTCGTCCGGTCCAAGAACTGGACCTAGGGTCTCCCCTGATGCTCGAAGAGGGGCAAAGACGAAGACCATGACAGTGCCTCGAAGAAGGGAATGGCGCCCACGGGTGTCGCCACTGCCAGCACCGGCAAGCCGAGCAGGGATTTCGCTCTGGCCTTTGTCTGAGCAATCCCAAGCCGTCGGGGTAATCACCGGAGGGAAGGAAGTCAAGACACCGGTCAAAACCGCCAATGCAGGGGCATCGGATGTCACCGGAAGAGCGAGAACAGATCCGACAAGAGGAATAGCAAGGCGTAGAGGTAAGCGCGGGGTTGGGCGGTTGGGCGGAGGGGAATACGACGGTGGAGGGGATGCAACGGTGGCCAGCAACGCGGACGCGGCAAGATCTGGAGAGAAGCGCACATCTGGGCCGCCGGAGCCAAAGCCACCGGGACGCCGGCAAGCCCAAGACTATATATCAATTTTTATTCTGTTGAGAATTGTACAGTCGCGTTTGATAGCATGCAGCGCACCCAACCAGGCCGCGCAATGCAAAAATAGTTCATTTGGTAGCCTGGCCTGCATCCAAACATCTCCAGCCAGGCCTGCTACGAACGACCGAATCGGTCGTTTCCTCTAAGCCAGGCTCGCGGCGTGTAGGGAGGGGAACGCGGCACCGAGCTCATGCGAGCAGGGAGATGGCACGAGGAGTTGGGTCAACTATCGTCGAATCGGTCACCCTATTTAGTAACCTTCAGCTGACTGTCGAAACACCATGACCCCCCCCCCCTCTCCCGCCTTCAAGCTCTTCGTCCCGCATGGATTGTTCACCGACGAGCAGGAAGCGTCGAGCCTTCTCCGGTCGGCACATGCAGGCCATCAGACGTTGAATTTCATTTTGGCATGTGTTGATTTGTCGAATTATGGTTCACTTTGCTTTGTTGCATTGTTGATTTGGTGATGAATTTGTGCTATATGATTGACATGCATGGATTCACATGAAGTTGAGGATTCTGATGTGAGGAGTGTGGTTGTTCGGTAAGACTTTTGAGGGGCCTTCGACGTTGTCCGGAGTCTTGCGTGAGCACGTCTGCAGATGTTTAGGGTGCGGATTTGCGTAGTCCTGCTGTAGATGCTCTTACAAACAGGGTTTGGTAGCACATATATTTTTTTCTGTACCGCGATGAAATCAAGCAATACTAATAAGTTTTTCTTTACATACTTATAACTCTTTAACAATATACAATAGGATATTCTCCTACTTTTCTCACATAAAAACAAGAGTTTTATTTCTCTGTTGTTCCACTTCGCAATCATTGCTTTGTCCTTCTTTGTTGCAATATTCAGTTTTTGGTTGATTCAACCGTAGATGGGCACCACAAAGCGTCAAAAGTTCTTGAACAATTACATCACCTGCTGTTGGAATAAATGGCCACAACAATTGACATGTGAAGTTGTATGAAGGGGTGATGTCTGGGCCACACACCATGCCCATTCGCTGATCTTCTATAAATAACTACTACTACCTCCGTTCCAAAAATACATGACGTTTTGGTATGCTAGTTTACCTACTAAAATGTCATATATTTTGGAATTATCTTACTTGTATGGAAGAGTCACGTTTAGTTGCTAAAGAGAGAAAGCATGACCAAGTGTGTGAGGAGGGCAACAATGATGAGCATGAAGAGTGTCAAAAGTCTTTCCTGGGGAATGAGATGGGTTGGGAATTTGATTGAAACTTTAACAAACCTAGCATCTTTGGAGTCCTCTTCTTCCAAAGTTACTATGATTACTCACCAGAGTGGTATGCTGGAACTGAGCAAGCCACATGGTCATCTTGGGCATTACTTCCTCAAGATGCTTACTGCGATTGCTCATCTCACTTTCACCAGTTTGTTCCACTCTATCCTCTATGGATTCTAGTGTGCACGACTGTGGTGGGCAGATGGAGCCCTACCTATTGCTAGTCAAGCTGTATTTGTCAACTATTGTAACTGTCAGCAATTACTCTTTTGTTAGGGGAAAAACAATCCATACCACCCACTGAATGTTGACATTGTTTCAGTTTTCACTGCGGCGGGTCGGCGACAGGGCAAAAATTGCTGACATATTGTGAACAGGACAGAGCCAAAACCTGTTACAATAAGAATTTATTCACATTCAACAAGTACAAACATAAACTAACCGATGAATAAACAACTTCATGTACAGTTAAAATTCAATATATTTAAAGCCATCTCACCAGAACACTGAAGCCGATATACAACAAGAAGAAACCAAAAACATCCATTGTTATTTTAGTTCATGGTACAAGTAAACCCAGCTAGCAAGGGCCTTCAGATGCTGATGACCCTACACTTCTCCGATGGGAAGTCATGCTCCATCAGCGGGCCCGTTGAGGAGGACACCAGGAACCCGTCCACCCTGGTGGTCATGTCCATGTCGATGCTCACCGTGCTTAGTCCCCGACCAATCACATAGATCTTCCCGATGGCGACGAGCTCACAAGGCGGGCGTGTGAGCTTGACTAACAACCTGCCAAGCATTACCGACTCCTTTGTCTCGTTTAGCCACATCAATCATGTAGAGCGTCCCGTCAACGATGACCGTCGAGTGGGACCAGCACGTGGCAATCTCATTCTCTTTGCCCCTCCAGGACTGGTCGACTGGGTCGTATATACCCGCAAAGTACATTCCGTTCCAGGATGCTTTGAGGATGGTCACCAACTCATTATATAACGCCACGAATTTGAAAATGTCAGGGGTAAGCATCAGGTTCTTGTGGGAGCACCAAGATTCTGTGGCTTTGTCATAGATGTCCTAAGAATTAGGTGATTTATCTATTAATCCAATCCCACCGTAACAAAAAAATTGTTTTTCAGAGCTGCTTATCATCCAGATAAACTTGCATAGAGAGTACGAGGGGGCTGTTGGAAATATGCCCTAGAGGCAATAATAAAAGTATTATTATATTTCATTGTTCATGATAATTGTCTTTTGTTCATGCTATAACTGTATTATCCGGAAATCGTAATACACGTGTGAATACATAGACCACAATATGTCCCTAGTGAGCCTCTAGTTGACTAGCTCGTTGTGATCAACAGATAGCCATGGTTTCCTGGCTATGGACATTGGATGTCGTTGATAACGGGATCACATCATTAGGAGAATGATGAAGGAAATATGCCCTAGAGGCAATAATAAAGTTATTATTTATTTCCTTATTTCATGATAAATGTTTATTATTCATGCTAGAATTGTATTAACCGGAAACATAATACATGTGTGAATACATAGACAAACATAGTGTCACTAGTATGCCTCTACTTGACTAGCTCGTTTATCAGAGATAGTTATGTTTCCTAGCCATGGACAAAAGAGTGGTCATTTGATTAACAGGACCACATCATTAGGAGAATGATGTGATTGACATGACCCATTCCGTTAGCCTAGCACTTGATCGTTTAGTATGTTGCTATTGCTTTCTTCATGACTTATACATGTTCCTGTAACTATGAGATTATGCAACTCCGTTTACGGAGGAACACTTTGGTGCTACCAAACGTCACAACGAATCGGGTGATTATAAAGGAGTACTGCAGGTGTCTCCGAAGGTACATGTTGAGTTTGCGATTTCGAGATTAGGTTTTGTCACTCCGATTGTCGGAGAGGTATCTCTGGCCCTCTCGGTAATGCACATCATTATAAGCCTTGCAAGCAATGTGACTAATGAGTTGGTTACGGATGATGCATTACGAACGAGTAAAGAGACTTGCCGGTGACGAGATTGAACTAGGTATTGATATCGATGATCGAATCTCGGGCAAGTAACATACCGATGACAAAAGGAACAACATATGTTGTTATGCGGTTTGACCGATAAAGATCTTCAGAGAATATGTAGGAGCCAATATGGGCATCCGGTCCCGCTATTGGTTATTGACCGAGAATAGTTCTAGGTCATGTCTACATAGTTCGCGAACCCGTAGGGTCCGCACGCTTAAGGTTTCGGCGATGCTTATATTATGAGTTTATGAGTTTTGATGTACCGAAGGAGTTCGAGTCCCGGATGAGATCGGGGACATGACGAGGAGTCTCGAAATGGTCGAGACGTAAAGATCGATATATTGGACGACTATATTCGGAGTTCGGAAAGGTTCCAGTGATTCGGTATTTTTCGAGTACCGGAGAGTTACGGGAATTCGCCGGGAGAAGTATTGGGCCTTATTGGGCCCTCGCGGAAAGAGAGAGGGCTGCCTAGGGCAGGCCGCGCCCCCATGGCCTAGTCCGAATTGGACTAGGGGAGGGCCGCACCCTCCTTCCTTCCTTCTCTCTTCCCTTCCTAGTCTCCTACTCCTACTACATGGAAGGACCCCTAGTTGACTAGGAAGGGGAATCCTACTCCCGGTGGGAGTAGGACTCCCCATGCGCGCCCTCCTAGGGCCGGCCTCCTCCTCCCTTCCTCCTTTATATACGGGGCAGGGGGCACCCCATGAACACACAAGTTGATCTACGGATCGTTCCTTAGCCGTGTGCGGTGCCCCCTTCCACCATATTCCACCTCGGTCATATCGTCGCGAAGCTTAGGCCACTAGTAGAAAAAGGGTCATACGTGAAGCCCAATAGTGCCGGTTTGTATTAGAGCCGGCACTAATGTGTACAATAGCACCGGTTCGTGGCGGCGATCAATAGCACCGGTTCGTGGTTAACCTTTAGTACCGGTTCATGCCACGAACCGGTACTAAAGGGTATGTGCCACCGCTGGTCGTGGTATGGTCCCACCATCACCATTTAGTGCCGGTTCGCACTACCACTAACCGGTACTAATGAGGTTATGGCAAGCTATGCTTAGTCCCACCTCGCCAAGAGAGAGGGAGTAAGAGCGGTTTATAAGCCCCGAGTGCAGAGACAATGAAGAAGAGGCTCGGTGCTCACGTTGCTTAGCTTCAATCCTTTGGGAATACGGTAGATTGCACGGAGCTACGCAGCAGTGCAGTTTACACTATCCCAAAAGGGTTGAAGCAAATTAACGGCATTGCACCTCTTTTTATTTTTAATAACTTATTACAACTCCGGACTTCTTCTTTTTATTTTTAATAACTTATTACAACTCCGGACTTCTTCGTTATGGCAAAAGGAAGGAGGAGAAGAAGAAGGAGGAGGAGGAGAAGAAGAAGAAGAAG